>WOXC01007094.1:0-566868 GCA_011680675.1 Gymnobelideus leadbeateri
AAACGAGAAAAGGGCTTTTTTTTTTTTTTAAACAACCTCTTCCTTTTTTTGTAGGGCTTGGCTGATTGCTTTCCTATCCGTTAATTCATATCATTCAATATTGCTATTAATAACTCACATATCACTTCAAGGTTTTTGAAACATTTTCTCTCACAACCACCCTGGCAAGCAAAGCCCTAAAGGGTCATTTTCCCCCTCTTCCAGGTCAGGACACTGAGTTCTAGAGAAGAGAAATTACTTGCCCAAAGGCACATGCAGGGAATGTGAGCAAGGATTAGAGACCAAGTCTCCTAAATTGTCACATCAGAGGGCTTTCAGTAGAAAGCATCACCATGGAAGAAGGGAAAGAAAAGGAAGAGGAAAGAGAGAATGAGAAAGGAGAAAAGAGAAGAAAAAAAGAGAGAAGGAAGAGGGAACGAGAGAAGGAAAAGGGGAGAAAAAGGAATAGGGATAATGATAGCAGTAAAGAGGGAAGGGTGAAGAAAGGAAGGCAAAACTAGAGGAAAGAAGAAAAGGAAAACGCAAAGAGAAAAGAGAAAGAGGTTGAGTAGTAGGAAGAGAGACAGCCAGCTGGGGACAAAGGAGGCATGAAGGCCGTCGCGTTGCGGGAGCAGCGGAAGGCCGTCCCGGGTTTTCGCAAAGTGCCAGGCTGAGAGTAGAGGGCTCCATACCTGGATGACCCGCATATTGAGGCCGGTCTCTTGCGCCAGCTGCTCGCGGATGTGGCGCGTGGGCTTGGGTGTGGCGGCAAAGGCGGCCTTGAGCGTTTCCAGCTGCTTGGCCTTGATGGTGGTGCGAGGCCCCCGTCTCTTGGTGCCGGAGTTCTGTTCCTCGTTCTCGTTGTTGGTGGTTTCTTTGTCAGACGACGTTGAGTTGTCCGTCTCTTTGGGGTCGTCCTGGAGAGGGTCCTGGAGGTCTGGGGACAAACTTCGGTCCGTACAGGATGACACTGTGGGGGAAGTGGGGTAGGGTACAAAGGTGAGCGGGGAGTGGGAATGCTTCGGGAGCCCAGTTCTAGACGGGGCTGAGAAGATCCTGCGTCCTTGCTCTTCCTTTTTCTAAAAGGGAGATTAGTGCAATCCCAACCACACAGAAGAGAGGATTGTCCGCGCTGGGAATGGGGAAGAGAGGGCTTGGAGCCTGTGCCGGGAGTACGGGTGGGGGGCGCGGGGGTGGGGGTGGGGGAAAGGCGGGTGCTGTGGATTTCTCTGACGTCCCCGGCCTCTCCCTTTCCCTCTCTTCTTACCCCCACACTCACTGGTCCCTGACACCCTGGGCAATTGAAAGGCAGCAGGGGTGGAGCCCGGGGCCCTCGCCTTGACCCGCCCTGGGGAAGACATTCCCTTCTATCAGGAAAAAAAAAAGTCGTTCGGACAATGTGGGTTCCATCTTCGGAGTGGGAGAGGCACTGTAGGGGGTAAAGGAAAGGGGGAGGAGGACCAGTACTAAGATCCGCAGGCGCCACCATTTTATGAAGTGAGGGGTGGGGACAGAGAGACCCATTCCACGGCCAGTTGTGGTCACGTGGGACAGGGGGCAGGCAGAAGGCCAGATGTTCCCCCTTCCCACCCATCTCCAATTTCAGCACTTCCTCACACCCCTTCACACAGTCCATTCCCGTTCTCTCCCTCCCCTTTGCTTCGCTCGATCTAAATGCTTTTCTCAGGTGCAAATCCAGCTCCCGGTGATCCCACCCACTACAGAGCCCTGAGCCAGAGTGGGGTTGAGATCTGCTCCCACCCTCCAGCCTCCCACCTTCCCGCCCCGACGCCCCAACGCCCAGATGCGCCCAGGCTGAGGTTTGGGCGGAGGCTGTGGCTGCAGCGGGAGCACGCAGGCCCGGGTCGGTCCAGTCTAGTCCCCAGAGCCTCGCGCGCCAGCCGCGGGCCTCTGGCGGGCTCCGGGTACCTGAGTTGAGGCTGCCTTCCTTGACACTGGGCGAGTTCAAATAGTCCTCTTTGCAAACAAATTTGTTCTCATCTATAATATAGAGTTCCTCGCCCGTAGAGAGTTGCTTGTTGCAGACCATGCAGGTGAAGCAGTTGAGGTGAAATACTTTGCTTCGGGCCTTCCGAACCAGATCGCTGGGAGAGATGCCTTGCGCACACCCAGCACATTTGGTGCCGAACCGCCTGAGGAAAGAACAGGAATCGAAGGGTGGAGAAACAGATGATCAGAGGTCAGGGAGGAGCCGGGCACCCTGACTCCAGCCTGGAACTATGTTGACCAGCCCCATAGCCTTGTATGTCCTTGCCAACACTACCTAAAGTCTTCACCCCTCCTCCAGATCCCCACCCTCCAGCCTCTTTCTTTCTTAAACTGAATTCTCTCGGTTCCCTCTCCAGCCTGGGGTCCGAAGGCTGGAGGGAACTCCAGGAGCTTTCTAATATTGCGATTAATGCTTATTTATTAATCACAATTATTATTTATTAACCGGGATTAATAACAAGGTAGTAGAAAATCTTACTGGGCAGGAGAGAGATTCCCAAACTGACTCCCTAATAAAATAATAACGAAAATGGGCGGGGGGGGGGAAGGGGAAGATCAGACTTCTTTCCCTTACAATCACTCCAGCCCGGGCCCTATCCTGCAGACTACAAAGCCCCGGGGCCCAGGCCTTGGTACAGGCTTCGGGAGAGAAGGTTGGATTCCCTGGGGGATGAGGAAAGTCGGGAGAAGGGCTCGGGTATCGGGAGCAGCAGGAGGTGGCTTTCTTGGAGGCAAAAGGGAAAAAAAGGATGTCAGGGGTTCGGCTAAGGCGGGGATACTGCCCACTCCAGGCAAAGAGCTTTTCAAAGCCCTTATCCCCCGACTGGCTGCACGGGATAGATGGTAGTGGAAAGCAGAGACTTGGGGTCTTTACTTCCCTCAGCATCCATTTCCCGGGGTTCAGCCCTACTTTGATCAGTTATTCCGAGGGCTACCGGGCAGTCTGCGGGCTTCAAGCGACCCCCTTTCCCACGGGGATGAGGGACCGGGAAAGGAGAGATATAACATCTAGAAATGTGGTGTCCTTGGGATTACAAAAGTGGCTTCTTGTTGCCAAGGAATTGAATACAATTCCCCTCCTCTCTCAGGAGCTCTAGTTAATTTTAGGGAATTTCTCGGTCTTTTCACGGGGGCTGCCTGATGAGGGAAAAATTTGCTACCCCCAAAGGAGAGAAGGAACTCAGGTCTTGTGGAGGCCAGTGTCAGACGCAGGAGTGAGATGGGAGGTGAGAGTTATGTTTTTTTCCCCTCTTGGGCTGATGAGAAGTGCATACACACACAAACACACACACACAGGTATGAAGGCACACACACTAAGGCCACACAAACATACACATTAGCACCCACACAGACACACAGAAGCATGAACGCTAACAGGAACAAGCACAAACACATGCATTAATAGGTACACTCATGGATACACAAGCACACACAAAGACGTGCATACCCACAGGTAGACCCACTTACACACACAAGTACACACTCCCATGGGCACATACGGAGGCAGACAAGCAGGCCAATATCCAAAGATACACTGACATACACAAAGACACATAGTCACATATTCATGTGGACTCATAAGCACACACATACACACAGGGACACAGAAATGGCCTGGCTCTCCCAAACAGGGAGAATTTGGGTGACGTTGATGCAGTGAGCACATTAGGCCCCATAAGTCATTTTCGTTCTTATCCTGAAGTATAATTGACTCATCTTCGCCTTATCCAAAATCATTAGAGGGTTTGAAACCACCACAACATGAGGGGGGCCGGGCAGCTAGCTCCCATTAGGAGTAGTTTACATGTGTAAAGCAGAGCCTGCCTTTTCACCTATTGAAATTCACCTTTGTTGGGCCTGAGAGGTTAGGGGGACTTGCCTCCCAGCTCTCTCTGGGATCTGACCCTCCCTGCCTACCCAGGGCCCGCTGCCTTTCTGGCTGCCCCACACAAAGCCTTCTTTAGCCCCTATCTCCTGCCCGCCCTAACAGGGTTTTTCAAGAAAGCGAAAGGGGTAGGAACAGTTTTTAAAAATCCGCCTCTACCAAACAACTTTCAAAAGGAGAAAGAAAAGCACTCTCCTCCCCACCCCCACACACCTGGACCCCAGAGAGCTACTCAACCAGTTCTTCCCACTCCCCCATCCCCCAGCCCCAATTCTGGGCCTCGGCGCGCTTCTGTGATTTCCGAATCCCCACTCTGTGGGACTCACTGGCTTTATGCCGGTTCCCGGGCTCTGATCAGGGCTAGTTCGCAGCGGGCACCCCCTTTCTCTTCCGGCCCGAGTTAACCTGATGACGGGCAGGATGTTTCCACAGGAAAGCCCAGCTCTCTAAACAGTCCCAGGTAGGCCTGGCCAGCCTGTGACCATCTGTGCTGATCACAGGACTGGAGGGTGACTAGAAAAGTTTGTTAGGCTCCCCTATCTTCTCTCTCCCCTCAGATCTCTGACTCCCCAACGGCTTCTTTCCCTCGGCCTTAGCAATCTTGGTGTGTGTGTGTGTGTGTGTGTGTGTGTGTGTTGGGGGGGCGGGGCTGGGGTCTTCTAGTGTCAGAACTGGTCGCTCCGGGTCGCGAGAGTATCGGGCAGGTAGGAAGGCTTCCGGTCCTTCCCCAGATTCCACAACCCAGGGCACCTGCGGAAAGGATATTCCCATCCCAGCCCCTGGCCATTCAGGCACCTGGGTTGAATCGGGAACAGAACTGTGGGGTGTGTGTGTGTTTGTTTGTGTGTGTGTGTGTGTGTGTGTGTGTGTGTGTGTGTGTGTGTGTGTGTGTGTAGACATAAAAAAGTCCCTAAGCCGGGCCCCTGGCCCCTCCGCCCCCATGCGTCTCAGCTTCTCCAGTACGCTCTCTGCGCGACTTCTCTCAGTTCTCAGGCTGGGGGAGGAGAGGGGAGACAAGAGGACGGGAAGGAGAGGCCAGGCCGGGAAGCCGGAGTGAGAGCCACTCACCTGAAGAAGTCGTTCTTGCAGTAGAGTTTCCCTTCCCGCGAGAAACACTTCTCCGTGAGGTTACATTTGCACTCGCAACACTGAACACACTTGATGTGCCACGCGCGGTCCAGGACGTTGAGCAGAAATCGGTCCAGGATGGGCCGCTCGCAGCCGGCACAATGCACCATCATGACCCTAGGGCCAGGGAAAGCCAGCTGCTCTCCCCCGCTGCCCTCTCGGCCCGGGAATCCAGGCGTTTGCGCTTCTCGCTCCAAGAGCGTGTGTCCCCCGGCCCGGCCGGGCCCGATGCGCCCGCCGCTACCGGGCGGCCGCGAGTCCCGGGCGCCGCTACCCCGGGCCGGTTGAGCGGGCAGCCAAGACGCCAGAGAGTCAATCCTCAAGCTGGAGGGGGTCGTGGGGCAGTAAGCTCTCGGTGGCTGAGAGGGCGGACGGTGGTGGTGTTTCACAGCCTCATCCCCTCGGCCTGAGCCCCGCGCTTCTCGGATCTCTAAGCGTCCTCTCCGTGCGCAGCAGTTGTGGCAGTGGCGGCGGCTCTCTCCCCACCTCGCGAGCTGTTTCCCCGGGTGCCGGAGTGTCTGCTACTTTTCTCCACTTTCATGCCGTCCGCATCCTCATCTTTGTCTGGCCGCTGACTAATTCGCGCATCCTTATTCAGATTTGGTGACGTGGACACGCACGTAGCGCACCCGGCAGCCAATGAGCGCGCCGTGGCCATGGCAACCTCTTAAATTTATAGCATATCTAAATTGGCTACAGCATTGTGGTCCGGACAGAGCAAAAAAACAAGGCGTCAGTATTGTTGAGTATTAGATTGTACCTGGTGCTGGGGCTAAGTAAGTATTTACCTTCTCGTTTTGGGGGAGGGGGCGGGGGCGGCGGGGCGACTCCGGAGGTCCACGCGCCTGCCTTCTCGGCTTGCTGGGGGTTCGCCTCCTTTGCTCGCTCTCGCTCTCTCTGCCCAGAAGTGCCTGAGGGCAGGCAGGTCACAGGTTGGGGGACCAGGGCCCGGCTGAGAAGGAGCAAGAGCCAGGAGTCTGGGCCTGGTTTCCCCCTCCCCACCCCTCTCTCTTCCCTTCTGCAGCTGGGGGCGGCCCAAGCTTCAGAGGTAGCGTTGGCTGGAAAGTGAATCCAAACCTAGAGGGGGCCAGTGTACGCCCCACCCCCTTCACCTCCTACTCGGGTCCCCTCCCCCAAGTCTCACTGAGCAGAGCCTCCAGCCCTCGGCCCCGGTGGACAGGAAGGCGGGCGAATTGACTGTTTGGGCAAGGGAGTTGGGGGCCCCAGTTTTAGCTTATGGCCAGTCCATGTTGACCCCAGGAAGCTTTAAGAGACCGACTTTAATTAGACAGGCTGCCCTGGGCCTGGCTGTGGTGGGTGGTGGGAGAGGCAAGGTCCTCACTCCGGATTCCCGGAAGAGAACCTAGGACCCTCTGGGCCTCCTTCCCAGTTCTCCGGGATAGGGGTACTGGAGCTCGTGTGATAACCCGTGCCGGTCACGGGAAGTGAGCTAGGGGTTGCGAGTGGATAGATATTCTTTGTCTCCTTCGTTGCAGGTTCGGAAAGTCCCTCTCTCCTGGTTCTTTGAATCACTTAGCGCGCCGCGGCGGTGACTTTGGAGAGCTGGGGAAAGGTAGTTTCTAGTGGGGAGATTGCGCGCGAGGGCCCCAAGCGGCCCCGGCCCGGGCCGCATCAGCTAGCTCTGCCTATAACCTGGGGCCTAGCCTCTTGTCAACACCATCGAATTTTCTCCTTTGCCGTTCGCGCGACCTCCTGGCGCCCTCACACACGAGCGCACGCACACGTCTGCCCCTCGTGTGTACAGGCATGGGTCTTTTTTTGCACACGCACCCGCTGTATTGGTTGTACTTGCCGGGTGGGCTCTTTCAGAGGAGCCGAGGTCTAGTGAGGGCCCTAAAGAGAGGAGGCTATATTTCATTGAGCGTTGCGTTGCCTGTGGAGACTGCCAGGTCAGGGAACGTTTAAGGCGGATCCGCAGTCTCAGCCGCTTTTTTAGGGTGCCCCAAATAGTGGTGTGACATCGTCCTCTCAGCAGGGCGCTTTGGGCCTTGGCAACTATTTGCTCAGCAGACTTTCCTCTCTCCTCTTCCGTTAACCTCAGCCTAATTCCGACCTGGGAAACCCCAAGAGGATCAGGGGAAAATGAGTCACGAATCAAAGTTTTCTCTTTCCTTGTGGATGGGGCTCCCAGCCGGCAGGAGAAGCGGGCCTGGGAGAAGGGCGTTAAGGATGCACAAAGATGTCCCTCTTCTAGTTTCCTTTCTTTCGAACGCCCATTGGATTGGGTGGAGAGCGGGGACGGGGGAATTCGTTGGGAGAGCTTCCTGTTCTCCTTCCCACTGCTCCTCTGTAACACCGTCTCCCTTAGTGCTCTAGTGTTATGGAGAACGCTGGTTCTTCCCCAGTTGAATGAGACGCTGCATCAAAATGGGACCAGCGGAGACCACTGGGAGCTGTCGTACCATCCGGGAAAGGGATGAGAGAAATAGAGTTTGGGGTGGATAGATGTTTGCCCAGATGCCACGGAACCCGAGTCCATGGGGTCCAGAAGCCTTCTCACTCTACTCCCCTCATTTGCCTGAGTCCCTAAGGTCTAACTCTGTCCAGTCTTTTTCAGAGAGGGAAGCAGTCTGAAAGAGGCGAGGGTCTCTTCTGCTCCTTCCCCAGGTTCAGGCAAACCTTCCATCCCGGGTTGTCTGGAGAGATGGCGCTCCCCGGATAAAACGAAACCAGTGTAGCCGAACACCTCTCCCCACAATAGAGCCCTCCAAGGCTGGAGAGGACGGAGCAGGCCACATCTAAGCAGCGACTCCAAACTTGGGCATAACTGGATTTCGGCCCCAAGCATTACTCCCCGGGATCCAGCCAGTTCTGGAACCGATTTTTTAAAAAGTCCGTAGTTCTTTCCTGGGGGTAGTTTAGCAGGTGCCCCTGGGTTTCTGTGCCCGAACAGACATCCCTCACCCTGGCTTCTAAATACACTTGCCGCTCTGTATTAGCATCTGGCTGTGTCTTAGCACACTCCGGGCACCAGTAACCCAGGGCAGCCCTTGTCGCACTCTCTGAGCCCTCGGTTTTTTTTTTTAGCCCAGTAGCGCCGTACAATGAAGCTGGGACCCTGAAGGCTGAGAAGTCTTCGTAGAAAGGTAGTGAGGAGCGAGGCTGTAACAACCCCGGGAAGCCCACATAGTCCCAGGGGAAGATACAAAGGCTGGCTGCGTTCCTGGGAGGAAGGCCAGTAGGGTGGAAAGGACTGGTGGGAAACGGGGAAACCTGTGCCCCTCCTTTTCTGGTTCCTCAGTTCCAAGCTCCATGGCCACTTTTCTTAGTTGCTTGGAGACCTCCAGACACCTCATGGCCAGCTCCATGTTAGGCCGGAGAAAGCACCCTGCTTATGTCCACACCTTTGTCGGCGTGGGGCCACTGGGATATTATCGAGACGAAACTGTGACTGAAGGGTTGGAAGGGAGTTAGAGGTTGCTACAACAATTCCTTCCCATCTCAGTGGGAACTCGCAGGCTCCAATTCCCCGAGGCCTCCACATCTCTCCTCCAGGGACCCTTGGCCCAGGTGGAGAAAACAAAACAGAGGGGGAAAACCCGCAACCAACAAAAGCTTGTTTCTTAAAAAGACTCGAATCTTTTTCCCGCCCACCCTCTCGCTTTGCCTAAGACCTTTCCTCCAAATTTTCCAACTGGGGAAATGGGACTTGGAGACGGGAGAACTCTTTCTTCGGGCAGCGAAGTCAAGCTGGCGGAAGTGGAGGAGCGAAGAGAGATGGAAAGGGCGGGTTAGGAAAAAGGGAGAAAGGTTTCTCATCTGACGGAAATTCTCTCTCTCTCTCTCTCTCTCTCTCTCTCTCTCTCTCTCTCTCTCTCTCCTCCCCCCCCCCAATGGAATGTAAGAGTGAACATCCATCCTAGAGCAGAGATCTTGCCAAATGTTTCCCAATGTGGACTCACAATAGTAAACAGAAATTTCGTTTTGTTCAGAGATTTCAGAGGACTTCGAACGTCCTTCAAAACACTACAAAACCCTCCTCAGTTTTCTCCCTTTTCTCCTGAGATAATGTGATAGGATATAATTTGATATCATTTGATTTGATATATGACGTCCTATAATACAATATGATATAATACTGACTACCCTAGCTCCTCTACGGAGTAGGTAGCTAACAGAAGAGCGGCAGCAGCAACCTGAATAAGGGTCCAGCGCCAACCGAGAGCGCTTTCCCCAGCACCGAAATAGTCCTTGGTCTCTGGAGGGCTCAGCGCATTCTGATATGCGCTCTGGGCGGATCTTCCTCGCCGGCAGAGTCATCTCCTGGAGCCTCTGGGAGCCAGATAGTTCGGAGATGCAGTCCCTCTCATATTGTGACCGTCCGCGGATCACTCTTGCGAAAGAGATGGGGAGTCTCTCCCCAGCTTTATGAAAGAGCTCATCTCTGTGACTGTCCGTTTCGGAGTCGGTCCCAGGGTTCCGCCTACCCCAGAATCCCGAGCAGTTTTACTGCTGGCTCTCCTCCTTGGCTTCCCTAATATTCTCTGTCTCTCGCGTCGCGACCGCTGCAAGGGATCCCTCTGGGGCTGGGGCCCCGGCCTGGGCAGTTGCAGCATTCAAAAGATTAGATCGCCCCCACCTGAGACGAGCGGCCCAGAAGCGAGTCATTCCGCTCAAGATCGACTTGCTAACTGGCGGGCGGCCCTCCTGGCGGCTCCTGGAAGGAGACAGGCAGGCCCCCTCTTTCCTCCAAACTACGGAGCCCCACTGCATCCGTAGAGGCAGCCCCGCTATTAGGCACCCCGTTCGTTCCCCTCGCTTTCCCCCCACCCCCTCCCTCGCTACGCTAACAGATGGTTTTCCAGGCAGCAAATACCCTTCTATATGTAACTAATAAACCGATTGTGTCTTAACAGGGTAATGCATGGAGACGCAGTGTCACTTATACAAGATGTTGATGGAATTTACTATATAAAAACCTCCTTCCCAGAGTAAAGTGTATCCACATTACCGCGGAACAGACGGCTGAGGGATAAGTAAGACAGACAAAAGACAAACAGATAATAATCTGTTTCCAATCACTTAAGCCCTGTAGAATTTGTAATATGCAGTTTGCATATTCCCTCTTGTGCTTCGTAATTAATTATCTGTTAGGATGCACACACCCCACTTGGTGGGTATTTCTAACTCCTGCGACGGAGGGGCCTTGAAGGGCCCGACTTCCCCGACGCTTGGGCTCTTTCCCTGCTGTCTGGGTTCTCCTTCTCTTCGCAACCTCTTCCCGTCCCCAGAGGTCTGGATTCATCGGTCGGAGCCTGACTTCTTCTCGGGACTCGTGATTTCTTCACCAGCTCATCTGAGTTCTTCCTCAGGCCCCTTGGATTCTTTCCTCTTGAATACCAGGGCTCGCCTTTCTTTTATCTTGGGTGCTCGAACTCTTCCCAGAATGCCTGGGTTCTCCCCCGCGTCCCTACATTTCCCCCCCCTCCCCCCCCGATGTTTGGATTTACCTACTACACCAACGCGGTGCATGGGGCTTCGGGGGCGAAGTACGAGTGAGAAAAGGCTTCCTCTTGGAAGTTTTCTTCTAGAGTTTTTTTTTTTCTTCCAGGGTGATTATCTTCCCTCCCCATCACTAACTAAAAGATAAAATTTCAGATTGGACTTGAGGTGGGCATAGGGAATTTTTATTTGGGAACTAGATTGGAGAGGACGAAGAGAGACTGGGAGTCGCATGGTAACCCTTAGCTTTCCCCCCTCCCCCCCGCACTCCAAGAGAGCCGCAGCCGATCTTCTTCCCCTGATTTCGATCATTAAAGGCCCCTCTCCCTTTCCCCTCCTCCTCCCATCCCCCCTCCCCCTTCTCTCCCTCTGCGAGGGCCAAAGAAGCTTTAACTTTAAACAAACCCAGCAAGCTGCCCGCCGCTGCGCTCTGGGCTCTGTCTGCGCGGCTGCGTTACAAATTGTAAATTTAAATTGCTCGCCGGATTCATTACCTCCCCTCTTTGATTTCAGCCAGCCGTGAAAAATTATACCGCTGTACCGCCGAGAAACTGTTTGGCTGCAAAGAGCCGGCGCCTAATCACCAGCTTTCTCTCTCCAACAAAAGTGTAATTATTTTGTTTGGGGTGTAAATATAACCCACGCTACAGACAGATAAACCTCCAGCCGCGCTCCCAGGCATTCCGGGACACGGAGAGAGATCGGCCCCCAATTAATGGCGGGGTTAAAGGCGACGCACGCAGCTGCTGCAGAGTTGGGGAGTCCTTTCCAAACGCTGCACCCTGTCACCTTCTTCCAGGAGCCCGGTCCGAGAGGCCGTTGGCCCCCTGCTTTGCCCCGGGTTGTTATCTCGGTCTACTGAGAGGGGGTACGGTCTACTGGGGGTGATTTAGGGGTTTGGTTGTCTGATGCCGGGGCTTACAGAGTAGTTGTCAACAGTCGAAGGGGGAGCAGCTGGAGAGGGCTTCTGAGGAAGCGCGCTTCGGTCTGGTTGGCATAGGACACCACCTCGGATTCTTAGGGTTTTGGCAACTGTCTTGGCCTAAGGATACCGAAGGGTGAAGCGCCCAGAGAGGGACATACAGGCTGGTGTGTGAGCACTGCTAGGAAAACGTGAGAATGTACAGCATGAACTATCACCTTCCACTTTTCCCACCGTCGAGGCTGGTGGAATAAGGAACTTGTGAAAAAAATTCGGCCACAGCTCGTAGCTTGCTGGGAGGCGGGAGTGGTCAGGTGAGGGTCAGAGATTTGTCTGCTAAGCTCTGACAGTGGGCAGTGTGTGTAGGTAGGCCTGTCTGTTCCTGTTTCCGCCAGGGCCAGAATTTCGGTCCCAAATCCTGGCTTTGCTTGGGGGGTCTAGGGGAGTTATGAGCACTGAAGCGAGATCCTCAGGAACCTAGAGAGATTTGGGTTGGGTCTTTGTCCCTGGCTCGGCTGGGGGCACCGGGCAGCTTCCCACCTCAGCCCACCCAGGAGACCTTATCCAACTTATCTTTGAGTCTTCTACTCCTAGAAGGGGAAATTTCCTTCCTCCCTAACAGTGACAGGTCGGCGGCCAAATGAGACTGCCCAGAATGCCAGTTCTGGCCCTACTTTGTCAGGATATTAACCTCCCTCCCTCATTAAATGGTCACTCTGGAAACTAGAGAAGAGGTCATTAGTAAGAGGGCAACTTCCTTCCTTCGTTCCTTCCTTCCTTCCTTCCTTCCTTCGTTCCTTCCTTCCTTCCTTCTTTCCTTCCCTTCCTTTCTTCCTTCCTTTCCTTCCTTCCTTCCTCTTCTTTCCTTCCTTCCTTCCCCCTTCGTTTCCTTCCCGTTTCTTTCTCCCTTTCACTCTTTCCCCTCTTATCCTTTCTTTTTGCTTCTCTTCCCATGTCTCTATTGCTACTTCCTTTCCGCCTTTTGCCTTTCTCTCTCTTCTCTATTTCCCATTTCCATTCTCCACTTTTTTCCTGGTCCTTTCTTCCCTGTCTCTTGTTCTCTCTGTGCCTCTGTTGCTCCCCTCCCCTCTCGCCCCTTAAGAGAATCCCCAATGCTGATGGAGCAGAGATCGCTATGGGCCGTTTGATTTTCTCCCATAACCCTGGGAATCCGTTGTCTTACACAGGCATCCTAGCGGTCCTGCGCCTATGAGCATCTGGAAGGAACAAGGCCCACATCAGGCTCGCAGCCGGGCCAGATGTTGACTGTTTTGCTCACTCCCAAGGCGAGCATCCTCCCTGAGGTTCCAGCGCTCCCCCAACCCCAACCCCCAGTTCCCTGGAGTCTATAAAAAGCAGATCTAGACCAGACTAAAAAAGGATTCAACGATTTTCAGAGCCATGAAAATCCTAGTTTGAAGGAGAAGATAGCTCCAGCTTTTCTGCAGATAGGGGATCGCTACAAGAGGAAAATGAGGTTGGGAGAAGGACCAAGGGGCCCCAGACCCCCGGGCTCTATTTGAGGCACGTCCCTGTGTATAAGAGGGGGTGGAGTGGGAAAGAGAATAGGCATATTCGCATGCAGGGTACACATAGCAATTCTTCAACTAATAGAAGCAGCTTGGGATGTGTGTATATGTATACATATGTGTGTGTGTGTATAATCACACTCCACAGACAGGTAGATATGAGAATAGAAGATAAACACCACTGGAAAAGTTGTGTATCCTCCAGAAAACATGTGCATATAGAGATCTGTATACCACACACATGAGTTTTCTTAGATGTAGAGATACCCTAGATACCAAGCTGCTCAAACCGACGAAAGAGTCCTTTCTGGGGAGATCGAACTCCCAGGCTCTCTCAGGGCTCTCGAATGTGGGCGTCTGCCCAACTCACGTAGGGATCCCTACGTGTGGAATGACTCCTAGGGAAGGATAGGGCCACCCCAGCGGATTCCTCCTCCCAAGCTCTGAACATCAGGTTTAGTGTTTTTGCCTGGGATAAGGTTGCATGAGGGCGCAGACTCTTGCCCGTCATTTTGGCGATTGGAATAACCCTTCTGGAGGTTAAAGGCTTAAATATGACCAGCAGCCCCTTAGTTTTGGTGACCTGAGACTTACCAACAGTTCATCAGGGGTCAGTGGTCTGGGGTTTGTGTCGGCTTTCAACTCGTGGGTGCATGTTCATGGGAGGGTGGGGGCCAAAACGCTGTTTGTTGGGAGTCAAAGGCTGGGTGGGAAGACCTCTCCTTCCTGCTCCCTCCTCCCCAAGCTCATTAGCTCATCTGGAAAACCCAGAGCTTTTGTTCCGACAGTAAAGATGAATTATTTTTGAACGTTTCAGTACAGCTGAGATTGAGCCGGACCCCAGGCTGGATCAGTTCGGGTTTTAGCTTTTCCCGCGAACAGCGAAGGGAAAGAATCCATGGTGCACCAGGACCCCTTCCCAAGGCCACCCAGACTGGAGATCCCAGATGTCTCCCTCCCTGCAGGGCCTCCCTCAACCCCCCCGTGCTTGCCAGAGGAGATTTGTCCGCCGCTGAGGCGAGTCTTCTTCTGTAGACTCGGGAAGGCCCGTGCAGGTTAATGTTATTGTGAATTGTAGCTTTAGGAGCCCGCTTGGATCGGAGGGAGCCTGTCGCTCTACGTGTTTCACTGGAACAAGAGCCGAACCAGAAGGGAGGTGGTGGAGGCCCGGGTGTGTGTGTGTTGGGGGGGGGGTGTAGGGGAGAGGGGGAGAGGAAGGGAGGGAGAGATAGATTCAGTGAAAGTGTGAGAGAAACAATCAGTACCGATGGGCATTCTCTCCTCCCTAAATCTTAGGTGTTACTGGTTCTTATTCTCCTCTGTACTAGCTGTATCGGCTCTGCAAAGATTCCTTTCTCCTCCCCCTTTTCCGCGAGCTTGTTGGTAATTAGCTGAGCTGCAAAGGCAGCTTTCCGAATGTTTCCCGGGTAGTAGAAACACCTACGAAGTCTCTGTCTCTCTTTCTGTCTCTGTCTCTGTCTCTCTCCTCTCCCCACCCCCACACTAACCCCAGGCCGGGCCCCTCCCTCCCTCCCTCCTCCTCTTTTGTTATCGCCTAATTTGGGTTTCTTTTGAATTCTTTCTACTTCGGCAGCTTCGTGTGTGTGTATGTGTGTGTGTGTGTGTGTGTGTGTGTGTGTGTGTGTGTGCTTGTGTGTGTGTGTGTGTGCTTGTGTGTGTTTCTCTGCTGCTAATGATTGTGTGTTGATATAGCGATGCGGTGCCCTCATTAGCCTTTGTTTAGAAGGTGTTAAAAGGAAATGTGCATCCGAAAGCGGCGATTTCCACTCCGCCCAGGCTGCTAGCTGCTCTGCAGTGGGGAGCCTGGACTCCGACTCCGCTAGGTCTGATTGCTGCCTAGCCCGGACCCTCCTCCAGTCCCATGGGCTTTCATAGCCAAAGGGGAAGGGTAACAGAGTGTGTGTGTGTGTGTGTGTGTGTGTGTGTGTGTGTGTGAGAGAGAGAGAGAGAGAGAGAGAGAGAGAGAGAGAGAGAGAGAGAGAGATTA
Organism: Gymnobelideus leadbeateri; assembly: GCA_011680675.1. Classification (NCBI taxonomy): domain Eukaryota; kingdom Metazoa; phylum Chordata; class Mammalia; order Diprotodontia; family Petauridae; genus Gymnobelideus; species Gymnobelideus leadbeateri. The sequence goes on from WOXC01007094.1 coordinate 14,925, forward strand.
ATAGTATATAAGATCCTTCCCTTCTCCAGTCCTTTTGGCTTTTCCCTAGTGCCCTCTCCTCTCAGCCCAAAGATTGTAATGGGAAGGCTGTCCCTATATCCTGTTAACCTCTGTCTCGGTCTTCTCGAGTAAGATTTTTATCTCCACAGCGGGTTCCGCTCCAGGAGGAGGATCCCATTGCTAAAACCCTGAGGAGTCAACAAGGACGTGCAGGGACGTTTTGCTGGGGAGGAGAGGAAGGGATGGCCAAATAAATGTAGGCTCAGTCCCTGCCTCCCATTCCTTTCCCTTGAGCCCTCACCACTCACCACTCTCAGTCCTGCCCTTGTTCTTAGGATCCAGAGGGAGCAGCCCAAATCTCAGGGTTCTCCACACCCATTGGTCTTCTGTACTTTCGATGCTTCCCTTTGAACCCCACCCTCAGAGGCCCTAGCAATTGCATAGGGGCATAAGCTTTGGGAACTGAGGTCTGGTTCTACAGTGCCCCAAGATATGTCTGGAAGCCTCTAATTTTTCATTCTGAAAAAAGATGTGTGTGTGTGTGTGTGTGTGTGTGTGTGTGTGTGTGTGTGTGTGTGAGAGAGAGAGAGAGAGAGAGAGAGAGAGAGAGAGAGAGAGAGAAGATATTGTGTGGCTAAGAGTCATCTCCTGGGTTCGTTGCCCTTTCTGCCCCCATTTCTAACGAATGGACAGATTAAAAAAAGAATCCCCCAACCCTAAGTAGACCAGGGACTTTCCCAGATGAAGGAACAAGGAAATCCTACTGAATTCTTGTCTTTTGTGCGTGTGTACAGAGAGTTTCTGGGCAAGTTTTAAAAGGAAAAAAAATCCATTTGGTTTACGAAGCAGAGATTAGGCTCAGACGAGCAGAGGTGAAGGAGGAGGGGCGACTGTGGGGCGGGAGCTGAGGGAAGGACCAGGAGAAGGGTTCCTTCTCCGTCCCTAGACCCCCCCCCCCCATGAAGGAGCTCAGCTTAGTTGCTAAGAATATCTGGAGCAAAGCGGACCGCTCCTAGCCCTGAGTGGGATCAGTGGCCAACTGATTTTGTCGATCTGGGGAGTTGTTTCCCAAAGCCCAGGCATGGATTGGAGGGCTGGGGACAGAGAGAATGGTTGGAAAGGGCCTCTGGGCTTCCTTTCAGAATAGTGATGTCGGAGAAGGAGAAGGTGTGGAGGTCTAAGTTCCAAAGGCCCGCTACCTTTCCCCTCTCCCTTCCAACTCTCCCCTGGATTGGGGAGAAGCAGACCCTTAAGTTCAAAAGTAAAGGAGAAGCGGGTTAAAACTGGCTCTGGAGTTCAGATTGGGGGGTGGGGTGGGTTCTTCTTCCCTCTGCTACACATTTAAGCCTGGATCAAGGGATGCGCAGGAGCGGGAAGTGAGCCAGATACTGGCTACATTCTGGGATCCTCTAAGCAACATCCCCCTTACACCCCCCGCCCCCATACCCCCATTCCCCCATCCCCCCATCCAACCTCCGCCTCCTAGTGTCCTTTTCTCTCTCCCAGCAGGTTTAGCAAAGCAGGTAGGGGGTGAACTACCAGGAGCGCCGGCAAGCTAGGGCAGACAAAGGCAGGAGAGAGCCTGGAGCTGTCCGCGGTGCTGAAAGCTGCCGCCACCCGGTGCCGCCATACAAGTTCTAGCTTGGAACTCGGTGATCCTCCTTTCCCCCTCTTTCTCCGTATCCTCTCCTTCCTTTCTCCCTTGGTCTCGTTCCTTTCTTTCCTCTCGTTTCATCCCTATTTTTCATCTCTTTATTCCGTAATCCCTGCTTCTCTGTCATATATACACTGTAGATATATTTTATTTCAAAGAGTAAAGTCATTCATTGATTAAGAAATGGAGAACAAAATCAACGAAATAAACGGTGTCTGTCTCTTTATTCTAAATGGCATAGAAAAAAACCCATTTAGCTCACAAATACAATACCCAGATACAAAAATGATAAAATAAAACAACAACAACAAAACAAAGTTTGAAGTAATATAAGTGAAAGCAACTGGCAGCCTAACTTTTTCTCCAAATGATTGGATAAGACAAGACTTGGGTGCTAAAAATGCTAATTTGGGCAACATATGAACGTGACATATTAATCCTTGGAGAGAATGCACAAAGCCCCAGAACTGTTGATGGGAAGTCAGGTGAAGGGGGAGGATTAGAATATCAGACTTGTTTGATAAAAAAAATGTGGGAATATGATTCTAGTGGTCAGAGATGAAAGCATGTAGGAGAAATTAAAGAATCCTAGAGGAAATTTCAAAAGTTCAGATGTGAATGGGTTCATTTTTGTGACTCATTTTGTGCATTTAAATGTGTACGAATGAATGAAAAAAAATCAAGCACTTACTATATGCGCAGAACTGTGGTAAGTTCTGGGGCTGCAAATACAAAAGCAAGATAGTTTCTGCTATCCCTATGTACACAAATTGTTGTGCATACATAACACAATTATATACACATTACATGCCAAATAATTATAGCTTATATTTATATAGCAAGTTAAGGTTTGCAAAATAAGTTATACATATATTTTCATTTGATTCTTACAATTACTCCCTGAGGCAGGTACTGTCACTATGCCCATTTCTACAAATGAGAAAACTGATGCTCAGAGAAGTTGTCATTCATTCAGGATCACACAACATCTCAAGTGGGAAACAAACTCAAGTCTTCTTGGTTTGCAAATCTAAAACTTTATGCACTGAAATAGGATGTTGCAAGTAGATACATATGTAATCAACACAGAACATTTAAAACATAAGTCAACAGAATATACAGCAAATTTGAATGGGGATGAACTTAGCTTTCTGTACAAACACAGGAACATACAGATGTTCTCACCAAAAAGGCTACCCTCTCACTTGGGGATGTGTTAAGAAACATACACACACACACACACACACACACACACACACACACATTCTCACCCACACAGTGTTTGCTCTTTGTTGCCCACAGATACCCTCCCACTATCCTTTCACGCAAATTTCCTCTGTAGCTTTCCAAACTTCTATGCTCTCCCTGGAGGCTCTCTTCACAGGGTGCTGGCTAAACCTGCTGAGGTTCCAAACTCCATTGTGAGGCAGAACAGGTAAGGGGAAGAGTAAACGAAATAACTCGGCTTTCCATCTTCTATACTTGGCCTTTATTTTCAAGGAAAAGGAAAGAGGTTCAACTCTCCACAAACATGAAGGATTCTAAATACAGATTCTATTCATGATCAGAATCACAATTTTTTAAACTTGTAAGGGATTTTGTGACTTTAGGCAAATTGCTTAATTACCCCCGGCCTCAGTTTTTTTTTAATGTAAAATAAAGAGGTTGTATAAGATAGCCTTTGAAGTCCTTTCTAGCTCTGAAACTATGATTCTTCTAGTCTAAGCTACAGTCAACTGAGAAACCCTATACAATACATCCCAAAGTGACCATTCAGGTTTTGCTTAAAGACGTCTAGTGAAGGACAACCAACTAATATCCAAGGCAGCCCATTTTGTTTTGGGATAGTTCTAATTTTTAGAAAGTTTTTCTTGACCTCATAGACAAATCTTTCTCTTTGGAAGTTCCACTCATTTCTCTGGAATCTGCCTACTGGGGCCAATCAGAGTAAGTGTAATGTCTCTTCCACATGATTCTTCTGGATTATAGGTATCAAAAAGCCTCTGATTCTTCTCTTCTTCAGATAAAACACATTCTAGTGCTTCTAACTAATTTTCATTGGGCCAGGAGGGAAAATCAAGTGATGATAGTCTGCAACTCACTTCTTAGCTACTCTTGAATAAGTGAATGCAAATGCATTTTAAAGTTCTTACAGTGCCAAACATTATGTTAGATGTGTATATAGAGGCAGAAGTGAGACAGTCTTGACCCTCAAGAAGCTTATGTCCAAATAAGGGAAGACATCACATATAAGGTAATGGTGGCTTAGGGATTGTAAGAAGATCCATAGGGAAGTAAGTGGACCATAACATTCTTCAAGAGCAATGATAGTATTGATTTGATTACTATTCTCAGAGTAAGATCAAGAAGCAGGGGGTGGAGAAAAGAGGAAAGGCAGATATTCACATAGTAAAGCAGATAGCAAAATTATGAGGTAGGCTTCTGGTTGCCTGTTGGCTTATGGGATATGAAGCATAACCTATGGTTCCTTGGCTGTAGTGGGCTTTGTAAGGAAGTTTCATTCACTTACCCATCAGTTAGGACAACTCAGCCCTGGAGTACCAAATCTGAGTACGTTAATTCATCCTTGCTGTGCCCCCCCCATCCCATTCCATACCTCTAACTTTTTAGTCTTCCAATATTGGTATGGCCTACACTGACCTACATGCTCTGGTCTCTTACATCTCTTTTGTATATGACCAGAATTTTGGTATATGTTTCAGAAGATAGAGAAGATGAACCTAGATAGCCTTAGTATGTGCTCTGAGATCACTGAGCTCTGGAACCAATACCTAAGAGAGCTGTAACCAGAGTCTTTGAAGTAATATAGGTGAAAGTAACTGACAGTCTGACTCTTTCTCCAAATGATTGGATTAAAAGAAGTTCTGGTACTAAAATGATAACTGGGACAGCAACAGACATCTGGCATATTAACCCTTGGATAGGATGCACAAAACCCCAGAACTGTTGATGGGAAGTCAAGTAAAGGAGGAGGACTAGAATGATTGGTTGGATAAGGCTTGTGTGATAAAAAATGTGGGAATATGATTCTAGTGATCATTCAGAGATGGAAATTAAAGAGTACTAGGGGAAATTTAAAAAGTTTAGATGTAAATGGGTCCATTTTGTGGCACATTTTGTATATTTAAATGTGTACTGAATGAATGAAAAAATTATCAAGCACTTACTACACACACAGAACTGCAGTAAGCTCTGGAGATACAAATTGAAAAATAAAGTTTCTGCTCTCTCTATGTACACACATTGTTGTACATAGGTAACACAACTAACACAACATACTAATATCTAGCAGAGTTCAAGTGGAAGGTGATGTCTCAAGCAGTAGTGAGCTCCCCTGGTCTTCAAATGGAAGTAGGATGACTATTTGTTGGATATGTTGTAAAATTTTTTCTTATTTAGAGACAGGTGGGAATAGATGGCTTATGGGGTCCTTTCCAATCCTGTGACTCTGTGGGACACAGAGGGCATGAGAGATTACAAGATCCAGAGTCAAAGTATCTCAGTTGCAAAGGACCTCAGAGGTGAATTAGCTAATTTTGTAGCTGACCAAGAATCTCCTCCCCAACCTACTTGACAAGTGGTCATCCAGTTTTTGCTTGAAGATCTCCAGTGAATCCTTGACTTCTTGAGGCAGCCTATTCCACTATGAGATATCTTCAGTCACTAGACAGTATTTTCTTATATGAAACCTACATTTGTCTCTTTGCAATTCCTATCCATTGCTTCTGGATTTGCTCTTTGGGACCCTTTAAATTCTTGAAGTTTATCATAATCTAATCTATATCCCTTTTCCAGGTTAAGAATCTCTGGTTCCTTTGATGAATTTTCATATTGCAGGCTCCTGACACTCTGATATAAACCATCCTGAATCTTCCAATTTATCAATGTTCTGCCCCAAACTTAACAGAATACTTTTTCAACAAAAGCAGGATACTGAGGTACACCACTAACCTCTGAACATTACTCTTCTCATAATGAAGTCTGAAATTGCATTACTCTTTTTATCTGCCATATCACACTGTTGACTTATTGAGTTTAAAGTCCACTAAGCCCTACAGATCATTTTCAGATGAACTGCCATCTCCCCCAACCATCTTCATATTATATTTGTTTTATCTTCTTTTTTTGAAAGAAAAATGAACAAATACCAACAAAAATTACATATTTCAATGTACAAAGAAGAGTAAGAGGAAATTGTACCTCACACTGTGAATTTCTATTAATGTAGCTTTTTAAAAAAGTATATATTAAATTTAATATAATGTCTTTGTTCTGGAGGATCCCAGCACTGTGTGTCTGTGTTCCCTTCAAACCCTCTTATCCTGATAGCAAAATTTATTTTTGAACCCAAATGAAAGACATAATATTTTATAGTTATTTAGTCTTATTTAATTTGACCTGGTGTTTTTCTGGATGATCATTTTTTTTGTTGCTCTTGCATGCAGGCTTTTATTGAATACCTTTAGCCATCTCTTCCAAGTGCAGTTTTGATGATGTAAGAAATAGAGAAAGGTTTTGAGTACGAGGTGTAATTGAAGTTCAAGAAGGATGAGTTTGGTGATGGAATTCAGGATCCATTGGATTAGAGGATCTTGAAATGAGGAAAGCCATCTCCAGGAAGGTGGATGCAGTGGCATAGGACTAAGGCCACGAGGGTTTGCAGTGCAGGATTGGCAGCAGGGATTTAGGAATGGGGCAAATTAGAGAGACATCTCTAAGAGATATCTTAGACAGTAGGCAGAAAACTCAATTCAGCAATGGGATATTCAGATCCAAGTCCCTCAACATCATTTTCACTGAGCTTAAGGTCTCTGATTACACTGAAAACTTTTCTGCCTGTGCACATACTTGCACATACTTTCTTTTCCCTAGTTCATCTAGTATAAGTTTGGATTTTCAAATACTGGGTTTGCTTAAGCCTATGTCTACCATGTAGGTCATGTCTATATATATGCAGGTTTTGACTCTCTATGGTTAATCCACTGAGGATGTAGAATGATTCTATGTTTCCTACCTTGATTCATTTTGATATTTAGTGACCCTTGGCAGATGGGGAAAAGGCAAAGTGCCTCTGAACCTTTGATATTTCCTGTTCTTAAGCCCTTATAGTTCTGACATTCTCTGTTCTAAGGCTCCTCCTAGCTCTGGTATTCTATGTTCTAAGGACCCTCTCAGATCTGATACACCACATTCTAATGACCTTTCCAACTTTGACTTTTATGTTTTAAGGCCTCTCCTGGTCTTGGTGTTCTATGTTCTAAAAGACTGCTTTAACATTGTATGATCTACTTTGCATACAATTACCCATTGTTGGCTTAGCAGTCCCCAACTACATTTCTGGATGCTAGAAAGGAATGAAAAAGAACACAATTGAAGTCTAAACTCATTCTTAGGTTTTCCTAGGATATACCTGAGAATTCCTGCTTCCTCTGCTTTCTTCTCTCCTTTCTCAATCCTTGAAAGCAATTATAGGACTTAGAAGAAGTTTCACAGAAGAATCAGATAGACCAATACTAAGCATAAAGAGTAGATTTTTATAACGGTATGTTTGTATTCACAGAAGGTGAGCCTAAATGAAGCTCATGGGCAGAGGGATGGGGGAGCAGTGGTAACATGGAAAGTATACAGGTGGGGAGATTACCAGAACTTGGACTTTGAGTCAGGGCAGAAGGGAGGAAGTCAGCAAATATCGTTTTGAGAGGCTTTGCCTTGGGAACACTCAGTTATACCAAGCTCTTGGTCACTCTTAGTAATGGGTCATAATGCCCTCCACACCAGACTAACTCACTGAGGCAGGTGAAGGTTATATACTTTGAAGGGGTCAGCTCTTTGCTCAAGTATGCCCTGATTGGCTTCCCACCTCTAATGTCATAACAGGGAGCCCTTGGGTATTGAACATAGTGAGAGAACTGAAGTATAACATATGGAAACTTCCAGGAAATGGTAGTGTGGGAGCATGCCTCAATGTCCAGAGCAGAATCAGCCCACCACAAGTGTGTCTTGGATCTAAGAGGAAGGAGCCCATTTGTTTTCTGGTATTTTGGATTATCATAATTCCCCTCTTTAATTGTCTGGGCACAGTGTCTATCAAAGTCAGAAATCTCTACCTGTTCAGCACAATACTGGGACTGTGTGGAAGATAAAGAGTATGAATACACAGAAAATAAGAGTACGAAACCCAGTTCCTGCCTTTAAGGAGCTCATGGTCTAACTGAGGAAATGAACTAAGTATCTAGAGAATAGCACTGGTGATATAGGACATTAGCTGTTATAGAAGCACAGTGAAGGCAGAAGTGGCTTAATCAGTCATTCATTCAATGAGCATTTATTAAGCATCTACTATATTTAAGACACTGTGCTAAGCTCTAAAGATACACAAGAAGGCAAAAGACAGTCCCTGTTCTTGGGGAGCTTGCCATCTAATGGGGAAGACTGGATGCAAATGACTACATACAAACAAGATAAATAAAAAATAATCAACAGAGAGAATGGTCTAGCATAAAAGAGCCCTGGGAAAAGTTTCTTGCCGAAGGCAGGGAGTCCAGGAAGGCTTTACAAGTCTAGTCAGTCTGTCTCTCTGTCTCTGTCTCTGTCTCTGTCTCTCTCTCTCATCTATCTATCTACCTATCTATCTATCTATCTATCTAATCTATCATCTATTTCTATCAACCCATTAGTATTAGTATCAGCAGCAGCAGCAGCAGCAGCAACATGACCACCACCTTCAAGTCTCTATTTTTTAACCAATATCTATTACCTATATCTATCTATCATTAATTTATAATCTATAGTCATGTTGATCACTTCTATTGTTCTACCATGCTTATAAGATATCTCTTCTCTGTTTATCCTCCTAGCTCCCTATTTCTTCATCTATTTGATTCTGTTCCATTACCTAAATCATGATATTTCCAGAAAAGAACTTTTTATCACTTGTGCTAAAGATACAGATTCTGAATCCCCGGGAGCTCCACATGCCAAGGCTCAAAGGCTTCCTCAAACATCTCAGGCAAAATGTTCTTCTAGACAACTGGGCTCCCTGGCTGTCCCTTGGCAGGCTGCTGCTACTTTGGGAAGGAGAGAGACCCTGAGACTCTCAAACAGCCTACCTTATCCAAAATACTAATTCAGTCAACATCTACTGAGTAAATATTTGGGAAAATCACTTTTCTTTTCTTTCAGGGGAGGTATAATTTAATTTTTAGCATTTTTTTCCTCTAAAAAAATTGGTCTGTGAATAGGATTTTTTTATTTGTTAGCTATTAAAAAGAAAGACCTGTAAAAGGCTGCCACAATGCTATAGGTTTGCTATTTTTCCCTGATATTTAAGTTTTAATTGATATCTTTTTCCATATCACCTTCATTTAATAACATATTCCTCCCTCCTCCTCTATGTAGTAAGCCATGCCCTGTGACAAAAAACACAAATGAGAGAAAATAATTGATTGAAACTAGCTAATATATAAAGCAAATATGACAGTATAAGCAAAGCTCACTCTTAGTCCCCCTCCCCCATCTCTGCAAAGAGGCTAAAGGAGGTGTATTTTCTTTACACTTCTCTAGGGTCAAACTTGGTCATTATAATTACACAGAGTTAAGTTTTGGTAGATTTTTTTTTGGGTAAGAGTTGTTTCAAGAATGACAAGCAAATCAACAGCATTTATTAAGCCCCTACTGTGTTCCAGACAGTGCTAGGTACTGGGAATGCAAAGAAAGCTAAGATTCAGTTCCTGCTCTCAAGGAGCTCAAAATCTAATAGGGGATCTTACAGTCTATATTCTTATATTTTGTGCTTGGAATTCCATCCCAGCTCCGATACTCTGTTCTAAAGACAGCTCTGACATTTTGTTAAGAGCAGGGATGTGTTGTTAAGTATTTAACAATCTGCTTTTTTTCTTCAAAAAAAGAAAATGTACTCACAAAACATTTTAAAGTTTAATCTACATTAACATTTTCTCCATCATTTTCTTAAATCTAGACCATCAAAAAAATAAATCAAGTACTTATTTGTATTGTCTGATGATTTCTGATGTGTAAATACTCGCATTGAAAATTTAACAGTTGCCTCTCCAAAGCTGCTTCCAGCTGGCACCATCAAGCTCTTGGCTATTAGGTTCTTTCTAGTTCTGATAGCCAATGATCAAAGGTACCACCCAGCCCTTGAATTCTATATTCTAAAGTCCTTTCAAACTTTGACATTTTTTCTGGTTTGGATATTCTACGTTGTAAAGTTCCTTCCATTTCTGTCATTCTCTGGTTCTCTGAAGGGTTTAGTATAGGGGATGATAGCCTAGGACTTCAGCAGAGGCTCCTCATCTAAACTTTCCCTATACAACAGAATTAAGAAAGTATTTCTATTTCTTGGAGAACCCATAGTTTCTTTACAAGGACCATTTCATTGCTTCCTTTTACACAAGACTTTTCTCGATTCTCCCAGTTGTTTCTGGCATGGAAATTACTTCATATTATTTTGTCTCTATTTATTATTTGAATACATATTGCTTCTCTGCCAGTAGAATGAAAACCCCTTAAGGGTAAGGGAAATATCACTTTTGTCTTTACATTCCCCAGTGCTCTAAATACAGAAGGTGATTAACAAGCATTTGTTAAATTGGATTGCATTATCAAATACAATCCAAAATGATTATTTTGGGATGATTTGTTTTTTAGGTTTTCTGTACTATGGACCTTTCCATTTGTGTGGCTGAATGGTAATGTACTAGATGTCTGCCGCAGAAACTAATTGGTTGGGTACTGGAGAAATTCTTCCCCTCCAAGGAATCAAATCAAACAGATCTACAATCCACAATCCTGGAGACAGAGAACTTTAGATTTACAAGTGTCCCTGTAATGGAGAATCCAGGAACCAGATGGTTAGAAGGGTGATTATGACAACTGCAGGAACCCATAACCTCAGAGATAGAAGGAGCTTTAGACTTAGTCCAATCACTACCAAAGCATGAATGTTTCCTACAGTATCTCTGACAAATGGTCATCTACCTTCCTCTTTAATACACCTCACTGACAGGGAACTCACTACCTTATGAAACACTTTCAGATATGACTGATAGTTCCTAAGTTCTTTATATTGAGTTTGGGTCCAAGGTAATACAATGAGTCAGCAGTTAGTCTAAAAATAGAAGCCATATCTCCAGAATTCCAGTTGATGATTTTTCTTATCTTTTAGTTGCATGTTAGTAGGGTTGTAGAGTAATTAATCTAGACCTGGAAGGTGTTTCTGATACCATTCAGTTTAGGTGTCCCAGGAGATAGATTATTGGACTCTTTATAGTCAAGAATACAAATTCTATCTTAGTTACTTACTAGATGTGTGACTCTGGGCAAGTCACTTCATCTTTCTCAGTCTCAGTTTCCTCATCTGTAAAATGGGGATAATAATGGCACCTACCTCCCAGTGTTGTTGTGTTGTTCTTATAATAATATAATGCTTATTAAAAAGGTTTTGCAAACTTCAAAGCTCTACATAAATGATAGCTGTTATTACCATTATCTAACCTCACTGCCTAGTTTTACTGGAAGTCAAGGCCCAGTGAGGTTTAGTTTTTACATTTTTTGGATATCATACTCTAAGGTTACTCATGCAACTTGTTCCAATATAACATACTCTACTGAGAGCCAGTTGTGGGGTAGTACCCAGAGAGCAGAGATTGGAGACAGGAAGATCTGGGGTCAAGTCCTGCTTCTGATACCTATTTGTCTGGCCCTGGGCTCATAGTTTTTAATCTCTCAAAGCCACAGGAAATCCTCCAAACCTGCAAGTTTCAGAAAGGTGCTGGTTCACTTTGGTAGAGGGAGTTTCCTCACTAATTAATTAGTATAGTTTTTATAGAAATTAAAACACAAGTCTGGTAAAAAAAAGTAGATGCTAAGATTCACAGGTCAGAGACATGTGTTTTCAGACCTTGGAATCTCAATGTTCTTTTTTTTTCTTTTTGGAGGGCAATCAGGGTTAAGTAACTTGCCCAAGGTCACATGGGTAGGTTTGTGTGTGCCGTTAAGTGTCTGAGGCCGGATCTGAACTCGGGTCCTTCTGACTCCAGGGTCAGTGCTCTACTCACTGCGACACCTAGCCGCCCCAAGGAATCTCAATGTTCTTATAATCATTGAAAAATGTTTTCATTTGTATCCAAGCATTTACTGAGTACTTACCTGACATGTTCTAGGCACTGTGATAGGAAGACAGAAAAAAGGGCATTTGCTCTCAAGAAGCTTATATTCTGATTAAAGTGTATTAAAATTATTAATTAATATTGATTATTAAAATTTTAAACTTAATCAAATGATTAAAATTAATTATTAATATTATTATATTATTAATTAAGAATAAGCCCCATCACAGTTATTTTTTAGCATTTCCCCCTCATAACAAAAAAGTCAACTGATCATATCTGAGAGCACATGCCCCATTTGGCTCTCATTGCCATCTCCTTCTCTACCATGGGGGAGAAAAAGGGAAACTAGTTTCTACTCTCAGTCCTCCAGAGTTAGGATTAGACATTGAATTGATCTGAATGAAATCTGATGTCTCTTATGGTTGTTTTCCTTGACATTGTTGTGGTCATTGTGTAGATTATTCTTTTGTTTCTGCTTACTTGGCTCCAGAGCAGATCATACACACTTTCACAAAGTTCTCTGAATTCTTCCCACTTATTATTTTTGAAAATGTAATGATATCCCATTCCTTTTTCTTATAAGTTTTCTTTAAGACAGCTCAATGTTGGCGGGTCTCCTGGGAAGAAAAAATATTTGGCATCAGGAGACTTGGAACTGGCCCTAATTTGCTGTGTGACCTTGTTATAACTCTTCATGACCCCATTTGGGTTTTTCTTGCTGGGAATGCTCTAGTGGTTTGCCATTTCCTTCTCCAGTTCATTTTACAGATGAGAAAACTGAGGTAAATAGGGTTAAGTGACTTGCCCAGGGTCACACAGCTAATACGTGTCTGCAGTTGTATTTAAACTCAGAAAGAGGAGTCTTTATGACTCCAGGCCCAGCACTCTGTCCATGGTACCACCTACCTTGTGTGACCCTAAGAAGTTATTTAACCTTTCTGTTCCTCCTGTTCCCCCGTCTGCAAAATGGAGTTGGCTGATGCTTTCTCCCTGCCAATCTGTCATTTACCCAAGGGTGAATGAATCATTTTGAGCTTTCTGGGAGAAATGGATGGGGGAAAATTAAGCTTTAATGATCATTATGTGGTGGATTTACAATATTATTTCTTTTTTCTGTCCAAATCTAGCTGGAAGAGACAGCAGGCAGAGATCTCCTCATCTCTCTGCCAGAGACAGAGAGCTAAGAAGACACTAATAGTGTTCCTGGTGGAGGCTGAGCTTATGGGAACTTGCCACTTTCCCCTACAATCTCCTTGACTCTGAAGATTGGGAGCAAGAAGAGACTTGAACATATGGGGAGGAGTAGTGTATTTAAACAAAAACACATTTGCAGAGCCCTAGTCATTCACAATGACATGATAATTCAGTGGCAGTTCACAGAATCTCCCCAATTTTGAGTGGGAAGGAACCTCAGGGATCATCTAGTTGAGTTCATTTTATAGATGAGGAAACTGAGGTCTAGGGAGAGTTAAGTGACTTGCCTGTCATACAGTTGGCAGAGCTAGGATCCTACCTGAGGTCCTCTGACTAGGGTCAGAGGTCATCAAGCATTTATTTGAGCCTCTACTATGTATTATATATTCTAATGGACACAGAAATGAATATAAGCTAGTCCTTACCCTCAGTGAACTCAAAGTCTAATGAGAAAGATAGGTGGTATGATGTAGTGAAATGTTCCCTAGACTTGGAGTCAGGAGAGACCTTGTTTTCAATCTTAGAGCCCACTTTTCCTAATAATTAAAGATGACATTTACATATCACTTTAAAGTTTGCAAAACACTTCACATACATTATCTCTTGGCCCATAATTTATAGGATCAAAAACAAATTGCTCTGTCTGGCATTCAAAGCCCTTCATAACCTAGCCCCCTCCTACCTTTTTGATCTTCTTATTCCTTATTCCCCACCACCTTATCTTTTTAAAAGTTTAATTAATTAATTAATTTTTAGTTCACAACATTCAGTTCCACATGCTTTTGAGTTCCAAATTTTCTCCCCCTCCCTCTCCCACAATCTATTCTTCAATTCAGTGAGGCTGTCCTTCTGGTTGTTGTATGAACAAGATAGTCCATCTCCTGACTCTCAGTATTTTCACTGGCTGTCCCCCATGCCTGGAATTCTCTTGCTCCTCATTTCTGTTTCCTGGATTCCTCTGAGTCTCAGCCAAAACCTCATATTCTATGAGAAGCCTTCTGTGGCCCCCTTAATTCTAGTATCTTCTTTCTATTGATTATTCCCAATTTATCCTATATATATATTCAAAACCTAGGTCTCTCCTTACCTTGGGTCCATATTTTTTGCTATGTCACATTGTCTGTCTTTCTGCCTCTCACTCTAATTGTATGACCTTGATTAAATACCTGTCTCTCAGGCATACTCTCTCTCCCTCCCTCCCTCTCTCTCTCTCTACCTCTACCCTCTCTCTGTCTCTCTCCCCCTCTGTCTTTCTGTCTCTCTCTGTCTCTCTCTCTGTCTCTGTTTCTTTCTGTCTCTCTGTCTCTCTCTCCATCTCTGTCTCTCTCTGTGTCTGTCTCATATTTACTACTTGGATGGTCACCTCGGCTCCATCGTTCTCTATTCTTTGTCTTCTCTCACCTCCTCCCCCCATTCCACTAACATACAAACTCCCAAGTGCTACTCACAGATGCTAACTTCTATCCATGCTCTTTCCTTTACCACATCCAAGTTAGCACCCAACGACTCACGATCTACTCCAATCATGAGATCACTTCCGGAAGTCCTTAAATCAACCTCAGTGAAAAAGAGGTCATTCATATGTTCTCACAACTGTTATTCCTTTTCTGCCATCCTCAATCTATGCCATTTAACTTCCCTGAACCTCAGCATCCTCATCTATAAAATGGGAATAATACTATTTAGACTTGCAGAATTATATAGAATCTGAGTTGGAGAGAGTCGCCAAGAATATATAGTCCATTCTATGCTTGAACACTCCCCTCTACAAAATGCCAAACAACTAGGCAGTCTGCCTGTTACTGCCCAACTCAAATAGTTGAAAAAAAAAAAGCACCTTGTAAACTTAAAAACAGCATAGGAAAGGCACTTGTTGGTAATTGTTGCTACTGTCCAGCAAACATCCCTCCATGGCTCCAAACAGGCAAACATCCAATTGCTGTTCATCCAAACATGGTCTGTTTAATGGCAACATGGGATTGAAGATGGAGCACTAGACCGAGAAGAGAGACCTAGGCTCAGATCCCACCTCTGACTCCAGTGAGTCACCGTTGGGCAGTCATTTGCCTAATTACTCGGAACCTCAGTTTCTTATCTAAAAATATAGATAATAACAATTATTATGTATGTAAAACACATTGTCAAACTTCACTAATGATACAAATACAATTAAGGAGGCAAGTTGGATGTACCTAATGTCTAAAAAAGAAGACATTTTGTGTCTCTAATTTTAAGCAAAATTGAGTCTCAACTTTAAAAATTGAGTTTTCAATTATTGTTCAACTTAAAAAAAATAAAATTTCTTGGGTACAGGCCCTGATGAAATGTTTGTATATTTCTATGTTAATATTGGCCCCTTTTCAAGTCATTTAAGGTTTCCAAATTCTTTTATATACATTATCCCATTTAAGATTCTCAACAACTCTGTGGGATAGACACTAACTATGGTGTCATCTGCATTTTGTGGATGTGGAAATTGAGAAGTTGAGAGACTTTCCCTTCCTTCCAAGTTACTTTTTCAAATTTCCAGTACTTGCCTACATGTACAAGTGGGCAGGCATAACACACACACACACACACACACACACATGCCACACACACTCACACAGATACACATACACATACACTGAATGTAGCTCTTTGAGGACAGGTACTATTTTCTTTTTCTTTTTTCTTTCCATAACCCCCAAAATAGTAGTTTTTATATTTCTAGTACCAGGCATATACTAAGTGCTTAACGAATGCATATTTAGTCCAGTATTTTGTCTATGCATGCCTTTCTCCTCCTCACATCTGAGCTAGAGGAGAGATCCCTCTAGGGATCTCTATTAGAGATAGTATATTTCTACGAACACCACTCTACAGAATCTACTTTGGATCCTGTCAGAGCTCCATAGTTATCTTACAGAAAAGGGATTATTTCTCACCCAAATCTCTCTTGCTTCTATTGAATCTCATATTCCCTTAGTGAGGTTGGAAAACAATTGAAGACAATCCTTCAAGATGTCCCTTTCCTCTGAAATATCCCTTGCTTTCAGACATGAAGGATCTTTGATTTCACCAGTAAGGTTACTCACTTTCTCCATTAACACATATCAAAACCCCCTGTGTCTTAATAGATAGTCTTAGAATGTAACTGTGACTGAAAATTTCATCCCTCTGCAACTAATATGATGGTAAGTCTCTGAGTTTAGCTAAGCTGGTCCTTGGAAAGCAGACAGTCAGTCACTCGGCCCATGGCCAAAGCCTTTCCTGCTCGATAGGACCTGAAAGAGATTATGCCTTGCTGGCATAGCCTTTGAGAACCCAGGTTGCCCTCTACACCAAGAAGAAGCAAACTAGAATTTCCTCGAAGGCAACTGGTCCATATTGCCTTGAATAGTAAGAACTCAGAAACTAGCTGTGTGACCATGGAAAAGTAATTTCCTCTCTCAGAGCCTTAATTTCCTCACCTGCACAAAAGGGAGCATAGGACCTGCAATAACCCTCATAGTGGCTTTGTAAATCTTATAACTCTATAGGAATGGTAGTTATTACAACAGCATCCATTCATTAGGGAGACACAAAGAAACAGGGCAATTTTGTTATTACTATATTAGATTTTAAATGTGCTTAAAAACTTTATATAATAAACATTTATGATTTTGTATATATTTTTTCTCTTTATCAGTAGGCATCGTGGTGCTTGCTGATGATTACATTCATAGTAAAAAAAAATAAAAGAAAAGGATTCATTCATTCAATAAGTATTCATTAACCACCCCTTATGTATCCAGGTGCTGTGTAGGTACTGAGATACAAAGACAAAGATGAAATAGTCCCAACCCTTAGGAAGCTTATATTTTATAAGGAGAAGCAATATGGACAGAGTTAAGTCAATATAAGGTACACGTACAGAGAACTACAAAATAATTTAGTAAGAAAGATTGTGTATGGTGGCTTTTTTGGTCACTCTACCTCTGATATTTTTCTAGGGTATGTTTTTAATAAGAGGATGAGTTACAAAATTAGAAATGAAAGCAACTTGTTGGATTTTATTGATTGTGTCCCCTCTGGGGCCTCCAGCTGGGATCCTGGATTCCCAGAACTCATTGGCACAAGCCCCAAAATAATTTTCTACAAAATGACAGTGGCCAAACCTTTCTTCCCCTTATGGGACACAGGAAGGAAAAGGACAATTAGGGAATAGAGGGGAATAAAAGATCTGAGGGGAAGAAAGTAAAAAGGAAAGTGCAGAAGAGAAAAGGAGAAAGAAGGCAGAAGAAAGGAGGGGGGTAGAATGAGACGCAATATATTGAATCAAGGGAAGACAGATTTTGACTAAATATTAAGAACTTCCTGATAATGGGAGTTCTCCAAAGACAGAACAGACTCATTTTAGATGGAGTGACTTTCCCATTCTTGGTAGCAGTCTGAATGATCACTTATCAGGGGTATTTATTGTAGAGGATTGATGTACCAGACAAAAGAACTCAAATTCTAATTCTAATTTGTGGTTGTTTAGTCAGTTTTCAGTCATATTCAACTCTTTCTGGGGTTTCCTTGGCATGGATACTGGAGTGGTTTGCCATTTTCCTCTCTAGCTCATTTTACAGATGAGGAAACTGAGGCAAACAGGGTTAAGGGACTTGCTGAGGGTCACACACCTAGGAAGTGTCTGAGACCCTATCTGAACTCAAATCTTCCTGATCTTGAGCTCTATCCACCATGCCACCTAGATAACATCTTTATTACCTTAGACAAGTCACTTAATATTCTTTACACCTTAGTTTCCAAGTCTATAAAATGAAGGGATTGAATTCCATAACCCAAGGTCCCTTATAGTATTGTAGCTGTGAGCCTATGAATTACTGAGGTCTCTGATATTTAGAGAATCCTAAATCCTTTTGTAGGAGAAAAAGAGCAGTTGGAATGAAAACTGAGATTATAATTACTTCCTGGTTTTTAGAATTTTAGAGTTTACAAAATATGGTTCTGGACTCTAGAGTCAGGGACTTGGAGGCTGGAGGCTCAGCCTCTATTGGCATCCCTATTAACTAAAAGACAGTGGAGACAGCAAACCTTTGTCACTTACTTGCTCTGTGACCTTAGTCAAGTCCATTAACAACAGCAAACATTAAGTGCTAACTCTGAGCTAGTTACTGTTTTAAGTTCTGGGGGTGTAAAGAAAGGCAAAAACAGTGTCTTTGCCCCTCAAGTTCACATTTTAATGGGGACAACATACAAACAATTGGATCCATTCTTCTATGGCCCTCAGTTTCCTCATTTGTGAGATGAGAAGGACCAGATGGTCTCTGATTAGCTGGGACCTTGGGGACCTTTAAGTCAACTGGGTGCATAACTTCTTTGCACTGGATATAGGTTCATGAGCTTGTTTTCGACAAACCAGTGCAATATTCACAAAGAAGTGGGGGGACATAAGGTAGGAAGGAGCATGGTAAGGTAGATGTAGTAGAGAGCACTGGACTCTGGGAGTGCAAAGCTTGGGGTCCTATCCTGGCTTTGCTGTTAGCTTAGTTTGTGACTCCAGTCAAACCATTCCCCCCTCAAAGTCCAGGTTTTTTTAAATATAAAAAAATTGTTGGACTAAGCTATCTCAAGGGACCCTACCCCCAATGTTCTATATACTGAGAGCCCTCCATACTCTGACATTTTCTGTTCTAAGGACCTCCCCAGCAGTGACATTTGGTGTTCTAAGGTCCTTCCCACATATTTCATTCCATATTCCAAGGACTCTTCCAGCTTTCATATTTTGTACACTAACATTTCTTTCCAGTCTTCCATTCTTTGGTCTGACTTTAGAGAAGACAGAGAATTGCTTAATCATCAAGTATTTAGTGAGCACTCAACTTATTCCAGACTATGCTAGATGCTGGGGGTACAAAGAAGAAAATGAAACAGATTCTACCCTCAAGGAGATTATTGAGTCAATGGGCACTACATAGAATGCACAGAACATATACACATATAAATACATACACACATATATGTCTTTTAAGGGAGGGGTGAAGGTGTGCAGTAGGAGTTGGGTGGGGGTCAGGGAAAATGATGCTTGGGTTGAGTCTTGAAAAAGTAAGGGATTCCAAGAGGTGGAGGTGAGGAAGGAGAACATTCCAATCATCAGGATGGGCCATCGCAGAGATAACAAAGGGAAGATCAGGAACACAGACAGTGTACTATCATGGAAAGAATGGTATTTTGGGGTCATATGACCTGGCTTCTCATCCCACCAGGTATCCTTGTGACCAAAGGCAAATTCCTTCACCTTTCTGGGCTTCCATTTTTTCCCTTTGGAACAGGAAGGTGTTGGACTAGATGGCCTATAAGGGCCCTTTCAACTCTAACTCTAGAATCCTATGTACCACATGGGGAAGGGGAGGGAGGAAAAGGAGAAAAGTCATCAAAAGAGAAATCACATATAATTTAACTTACGTTCAAAGGAGTTGTCTCTGATCAAGAGTTCACTTAGGCAGACAGTTTGGGGTCATATTAATTTCCCACCAAGTGCTTCTAAGAATCTTTTTCCTTTCTTTTTCTCTCTCCCTCCCTACCTTTCTCCCTCCCTCCCTTCCGCCCTCCCTTCCTTCCTTTCTCCCCTCCCTTTTTCCTTCCTTTTCTTCTTCTTCCTTCTCTCCTTTCCTTCTTTTCTTCCTTCCTTCCTTTTCTTTTTCCTCCCCCTTCCTTCCTTCCTTCCTTCCTTCCTTCCTTCCTTCCTTCCTTCCTTCCTTCCTTTCTTTCCTTCTTTCTTTCTGTCTGTCTTTCTGTCTACCTTTCCTTTCCTTTCCTTTCCTTTCCTTTCCTTTCCTTTCCTTTCCTTTCCTTTCCTTTCCTTTCCTTTCCTTTCCTTTCCTTTCTTTCCTTTCCTTTCCTTTCCTTTCCTTTCCTTTCCTTTCCTTTCCTTTCCTTTCCTTTCCTTTCCTTTCCTTTCCTTTCCTTTCCTTTCCCTTTCCTTTCCCTTCCTTTCCCTTTCCTTTCCTTTCCTTTCCTTTCCTTTCCTTTCCTTTCCTTTCCTTTCCTTTCCTTTCCTTCCTTTCCTTTCCTTCTTTCTTTCCCTCCTTCTTTCCTTCTTTCCTTCCTTCCTTCCTTCCCTTTCTTTCTTTCCTTTCCTTTCTTTTTCCTTCCTTCCTTCCTTCCTTCCTTCCTTCCTTCCTTCCTTCCTTCCTTCCTTCCTTCCTTCCTTCCTTCCTTCCTTTTTCTATCTCTTTCTGATTCTGTATTTCTCTGTCATACATTAAGAAGTAGAGAAAGTTGATTAGTGTGAGTGGCAGCCAGGACTGGCATTTCTAATTAACACACAGGCAGGGAGAATACCTCTCTCCTAGAGTCAGTCCAGCTTCTGATTGAGTATCGCTGCTGAAGCTAAACCATAAATTGTGTGTCAAAAATAAAGACTCGGCCTCGGGTGCATTAAAGGGACAGTGTCGCCATTTCTCCCCCTCAGCCTCTCCATCTGTCCCGGGAAATTGTAAGGTTTAATTATACCACTTAGATCTCCTGGACTGTGGGAGGAGGTCATTGGACCCTCATTTTCTGGGCCTTGACAATAGACAGTGGTGAGGGAGGAGAGGAAGGACCTTTAGGGAAGAAGGAGAACATGAACGGGGAAGACGAGGAGGGAGGGGGCAGAACAAGGGAGGAGGAGGAGGAGGAGGAGGAGAAGTAGTGGGCTAAATGCAGCAAAGGAAGGGTTCAGAGACAAGCGGAGGAGGGACTGGGGTACAGGAGAGCAGAGTGGAAGGGCCCGCCTTTGGGAAACAGCAGTGGAAACCCATCAATGGAGAGAGACCCAGGGCTGGGGTGGGGAGAGAGGAGAAAGCAAACACAGGTCCATTAATCTGCAGTTCGTCTGCCTTTTCTGTTAGGAAGATGAACCTGATGAGTTAATTAAGTCGGAGCCTGTAAAACCAGTTTATTTGCATAGCAAACTCCTGGGCCAGTGTGCTCTGAGTGGAGTGTTTAGGCGCAGACAATTCTGGGGAAATTACAGCCTCATTAATATGCTAATCTGGTTGCAGGCCTGGAACGGAGTTTGGGGTTGCTGGTGCTTGGGGGTGGTGGGTGTTCGGTTGCCTAGCAACCCTTTTCTCCAGGTAACCCTTCTCTAGCTTGCCCTTGATATCCCCAAAGGATTGCAATATGGAAAAAGAGGTAAGCGGGGAAAGCGTTCTGTTGTCACAGAACAGTGAACAAAATCAAAGACACACACATTGGGCACGGAGTCTATACAAATAGGCACTGGGCGCCATCCCCACACACGCGCACATGCTCCCCTCTCCCTCCTCCTCCTCCTCCTTCTCTCTCTCTCTTCCTCTCTCTCTCTCTCCTCTCCTCTCATCTCTCTCTCTCTCTCTCTCTCTCTCTCTCTCTCTCTCTCTCTCTCTCTCTCTCTCTCTCTCTCTCTCTCTCTCTCACACACACACACACACTCTTACAAGGTTAGCAGCTGATTTAGAGGATTCAAATTCCTTTCCTCTCTCCCCAGACTCTGCTTCCCACTGCTTTGGACACCCCAGGCTGTCTCTTGCTTTTGTGGCTCCCTGCCCCCATCACCTCCTCGTCTCTTCACATTCCTCATCTTCCTCCCTATATCCCCTCTCTCCATATCTTGCCTTCTTGCCCCCCTCTCCTTTGAGGCCTTCTCTTTCCTTCTTCCTCTTTACTTCTTCTCCTCCTCTCTCTTCATTGTCTCCCTCATTCCTCCCTCTACTCCTCTTTTCATGTTACTGTTCTTCCTCATTTACCCTTTCTCTCTCTTCCTCCTCTTCTTTCCCCTCTTTCCTTTCTCTTTCTCTTTCCTTCCTCCTCTTTTTCCTTCTTCCTCTAATCCTTCCCCTTTTCTCCTTCTTTCCTTTTTCCTCCTCCTATATCTCTTTTCTTTCCTTCCTTCTTCCTCATTCCCCTGTTCTTTTCCTATCTCCTTTTCCCTCTTCTCATTTCTTCTTCCTTCTTCCTCTGTCCTTTCTCCTACTCTCTTTTGCATCATCTTCCTCCTTTCTGTTTTTTCCCTTTCCTCTTCTTTTTCTTTTCTTTGCCTTGTTGTCTTTCTCTTCTTTTCCTCTTTCCCTCCCTTCTTTTCTCCCTTCCTATTGCCTTTCTCCTCTGCTCTCTTCCCTCCTCTCTTTTTCTCTCCTTTCCTCTTCTCAATGCTTTACCTTAGAGATTGCCATTGACTATCCTACTCTGATCATGCTCCTTTTGTTTTTTTGTCTGCCATTCATTGCCCAAGGCTCGCTCCTTTGCTTTCCTTCCTTTTCCTCTTTCCTTCCCCAGCACACCCTCCCCCCCTTTCCTCTCCCTGGTCTGAATACAAACCTTAACCTCATTCTCTCATTCTCTCCTCCATTCTCCAACCCCAAGGCCTCTCTTTCATTGATTCTGGCTTTTATCTATTTTGCAACTATTATCATTAGCTCTGTGTGCAAAGGCCTTATGACCCAGAACCATGAACTAGAACCAAGGCTGTAGAGACATTCTTTATCTACCCAGTACAGTGGAAAGAAAGTAGAAAGGGTCTCTATCCCAGTATTGCTACTATCTTGCTGTGTGACTTTGGATGAGAGAGTCCCTCCCCTTCTTTGGGCCTTAGTTTCCTTTCCTGTAAAATGTTCTGGGTCAGGTTAGATGATCTCACAGGTTTTCACCAGTCCTGACATACCCTAAATCCAGGCATTAAGCATTTGTAGTAGGGCCACATTGTTAGGGTATGGCTTTTCATTCACTCCCTTAACCTTTCTGAGCTCAAATATTTATTATTCAGATGGCCCCAACATGTGTTTAAGAGACAAAAGGAGGAGGAGGGAAGGGAATTACCACTGTCTGCTGACAACCTCCTTTTGGCTTGTGACAGTGCCCAAGCAGTATGAACATTCATGGGATTGGAGCTCAGCTCCCCACCCCCAAACCCCCTGCCTGGGGCCATGGGGTTGCAGCCAGCAAAGAAGTTAATAGCTAGCACTCCCTGGAAAGAGCCCACCAGCTTGTAAAGTCAGACTCTCTCTTGGATGGGGTCCATTGGTTATTTCTAATCAGGATGTAATTCCCCAGGATCAATCTATTTGGTATGATGCTCCGCTCCCTCTTCCTTCCTTAGGGATGGGAATTGGACCCATGATTTCTTTGACATCAGGAACTTTGGGGTGAAGACACTCCCTCAGCCAGCCTTTGAAAGGAGTTACCTTTTCTGAGAGTGGCCTGGAGCACTGAGAGGTCTAGTGCTTTTCCCAGAATGCCACAGCCAGTACGTCAGAGGCAGAATTTGAAGGCAGGTGCTCCTGACTCTATCCACCACAATAGGGCACAGGCTGCCTCTCCCTTCCTTAGTGAAACAAAATCCCATTGGTCCAAATGGAGAGAACATTGGGAAGGGAAGAAAAGTCACAGGATTGTCGGTCTAGGACTGGACAGAACATTAGAAGTCATCTAGTCCAGGAGCCTCATTTTACAGATGAGGAAACTGAGGCAATGAAATGTTAAGTGACTTTGCTCACTTATGTCAAATGAAGGTTGTGTAAATCATGGGATTGGTAGGGTAAGATTCAAACTTAAAGTTTCTAAGGCCCAATTCAATTCAATTGAGCTAACATATTAAATACTCTGTGCCAGGTTCTGTACTAAGTACAGGAGATAAAAAGTCAGAAATGAAAACAGTCCCTGCCCTCAAGTACCTTATACTCTGCTTGGGTGAGTAGTCAGGGAGCAAGGGAACAATAAGTTTGTAAGCATGAATACAAAACATATACAAAGTGGTTTTTTTGGGGGGGGCTGTTGGAAAGGACTAAAAATTGGGGGGGACCAGGAAAGGGCTGGAGGAGGTGGTCTTGAGTTGAGCCTTGAATAGAGGTAGGAATTTTAAAAGGTAGAGGTATTCCAACACAGGAAGAAGGACTATATCCTTTACAGGGAATGGTCCGTAGGCCAGAATCAGCTTTATGTCCTCTGTACCACCATGTCAGGAAGGGTTCTAGGTAATTGACTAAAAAGTGAGGGATCCCAATAGATTAATTAGTCTACCAGGATGCATTTATTAAGAACCTACTATAGGGGTGCCTAGGTGGCACAGTGAATAAGAGCACTGGCCCAGAGTCGGGATTGATCCTGGCCTCAGAAAATGAGTATCCACACATAAATAATGACTGGCCGTGTAACCTTGAGCAAGTTACTTAACCCCAACTGCTTTTAAAAAAAGAACCTACTATATTTCAGGCACTGTCCTTATCCTTGGAGATAACAAAAACAGTTTATCCCCTCAAGGATCTTATACTCTAGTGAGAATGACAATATAAAATTTAAAAAATCTATAGATGTAGGTTTTAGCAAAGAGTTCTTAACTTGGGGTTCATGCCCCCCCTTTTAAAACTATTTTGTCTTTTTTTCTTTTGATGGGGGAATGCAGGGCAATTGGGTTAAGTGACTTGCCCAAGGTCACATAACTAGTAAGTGATAAATGTCTGAGACTGGATTTGAATTCAGGTCCTCCTGACTCCAGGGCTGGTGCTCTATTCACTGTGCCACCCAGCCCTTTTTTCTTTACTATTTTGATAATTATATTTCAATAGAACTAATTTCCTTTGTAATCGTAAGTATTTTATTTTTATATATTTAAAAACATGATTCTCAAAAAGGTTTTCTTGGCTTCCTTACAAGGGTCCAGGCCAAGGAAAAGGTGAAAAAAACCTTTAGTAGCTGTGGGGACTACCTTCTGAAAGTGGTATTTCAGTGAATCTTGAAGGAAACCAAAGGGCAAAGTTTTTCTCTCACTTTGTTACTTTTATATTTATTCACTTTATGTCGATGTACTTTGACATGGATTTTTCTCCTCCATTAGAATATAACCTGCTGAAGCAGAGATTATTTCATTCTTTGCACTTGTATCTCCAGCCTCCCCACCTAGCACAGTCCTTGGCATACCATAGGTGCTTAAGCAATGCTTGATTGATTAATGGAGGGTAATAGCTTCTTGCCTACCTCATAGCATTGTCAGGAGGTTCTTCCCCAATTTCTGGTATTAGGTATGGTCCTTACATCACTGAGGTAGATTAAAACTCTTCTATGACTCAGTGGAAGGTCTTCATAAGTTGCTGACCTCGCCTCCCTTTGTCCATCCTTTGTCCACTGGTAGTGAGACCCTATGTATTTAGCTAGGCTTATCCTCAGATGAAAGACACATAATCAGATCACCAGCCAGGACTTGAAGTCATTCCATTTGGGATGGAACTGTCAAAGCTCGTTAGGCATAGCCTACATCCAAGACCCCAGGGTCACCTGGGCTTCACGATGAAACGATGGTAGAGGATCCAGTGAGATATGAGGGATAGGGAAGTGCTTTGAAAAGGTGCTGTTTATACCATATACACTAAGTTATGTTTATTATGGGATGGAGGGAGCTGGCAACCTCTCTGCTGAATGGGAGAAAGAATGGAATGGACAGCCAGTGTTTCTGATTTCACCAGGCAAGAAGGTGATAGCGGGGTCCAAAGAAGTTATGATTTTAATCCCGAGATTCCCAATCAGCTGATTTAGAGATGGGATCTTCTCCTGGAGAGAGGATCCAATAAAATGCTCTTGTTCATGCCTCTAGAACCACAGAGATGTAGAATATCAGAGCTAGATTTGGTCTCAGAATCATAAATATTGGTATGATGGGAGGCACCTAAGAACAGAGAATGTCAGAGCTGTAGAGAATCTCAGGACACAAAATGTCAGAGGTGGGAAGGACTTTAGAACAGGGAATGTCAGAGGTGGGAAGAAGTTTAGAACAGGGAATTTCAGAGATGGGAGGGGCCTTAGAACAGAGAATGCTAGAGTTTGGATAAACCTTATAATATAGAATATTAGTATAAAGTGGAACTTGAGAACAGAGACTATCAGGGCCCTAGAAATGTCAAATGAAAGGGATGTAAAAACAAAAGATCAATACAAATTTTCAAAAATGACAGAGAATGTAAGAGTTGGGAAAAGCATTAGAACAGAGTACATCAGAGATGGGAGAGTCATTGAAGTTGAACCTGGAATGTCTGCCCAGGAGGAATGGGAAACTCTAAGACATAAAAAGAAACAATTTTTGATGAAAGGGGGAAGCTGTCTAAACAGACTCAGGTGGATGTGGATGGGGATTCACTGAGCAACTCAACATCTTTCAAGACTCACCCAGACATGTTAGTAAGGAAACATGATAGGATGGAGTACAGAAGCATGACCTGGGGGTGGCTAGGTGGCACAGTGAATAGAGCATCAACCCTAGAGTCAGGAGGACCTGAGTTCAAATTTGACCTCAGACGCTTAACACAAAAACTAGCCATGTGACCTTGGGCAAGTCACTTAACCCCAATTGCCCTCCAAAAAGTAAAAAAAAAAACCAAAACACCCAAACAAACAGAAAACAAAAAACAGAAGCATGGCCTAGTCCTATAAGAATTGTATCAAGATTACTCAAAATCAGAATGACCAACACATGGTGAGTTATGCTAAGGACAGCAAAGAAAGGATTTTTGGGGTCTTTGTTTGCTTTTTATTTAGAAGCTATATTGACTTAAGGAGCAGGATAAAAAAGGCATTGGACTGCAGCTCAAAGTACATAGAATGTGGAGGATAGGTAAGAGAAAGAAGGTAGAATTGCTCACTCAATTTTGATTTTTGCTCCTGTTTGTTCTTCCAAGAAGAATAACCTTCAGACTGGAAAGGGAGAAGTAGGTAAAAGGAGCCATTTTTTTATCCAAGATAAATAGGAAGACAATAAGACAATAGCTTGCTGCCTTAGGTGAGTTCAAGGCATACGCATCAGATGATTTCTATTCCATGATATGGAAAAATCTAGACTATATTATAATGAAGACACTGTTGGTCATCTTTCAAAGAAATGAAGAATAGGGGAGCTGTCACAGGATTGTAAAAGGGGCACTGCTATTTGAGTTTTCAAAGAGAGAGAGAGAGAGAGTAGAAACTGTCAACTATAGGATGGTGAACTTGACTTCAATTCCAGGCAAGATTCTAAGAATATTTTTTAAAGGGATGATTAGTGAATATTTAGAAAAGGAAGTGGTGATTACTAAGATCCAGCCTGGCTTCATCAAGAACTTTTCGTATCTACATAACGAAAAATTTAGAGAAACATGGGAAGACTTGTATGGCATGATGAATGGTGAAGAAAAAAAATGGTGAAGAATTATATGGCACCATGTGAATAAAGTTGACTCTAGAAGGCAACAAAATTCTAGTCTCCATCCCATCCCAACAATGGCTGATGTTGGAATGACTCTATTAAAGTAAAACCCTCATTCTTTTCTTGTGTTGGTACATCACTTAACACTTTTATAGTGTCACTCAATTAGGTGGTTTTCCTTATCTGTTTTCAGGAATGTACTTTTTGTGTGTAGTTGTTGTTTGGGTGGTTTTTTTCAAATGCTTTATTAACTTCTGTTTTACTTCATTTCTGCCAGTTTTTGTGTTACAAATTTTCTCCCTGTTTTTCCCCTACCCACCTCCCCAAAATGGCAGTCCCCCAGGATATCCCCTCCTCTTATTTCCCAATTACATGTAAGGTAGTATTAATAATAGTATATATATATATATATATATATATATATATATATATATATATATATATATATATATATAAACATTTGCTTTCAAAACTTTGAATTCCAAATTCATTCCCTTCCTCCCTTGTCACCCACCCTTACTGGGAAGATAAGCAATTCAATATAGGTTGTACATGTGTAGCTAATGCAAAACATTACCAATAGTAGATATATTGTAGAAGACTGATTATATTTCCCTCCCCACTATCCCACCTCCCATTTGTTCTATTCTCTACTTTGGTCCTGCCCCTTTTCAAAAGTGTATGCTTCTTATGTTCCTTCCATCCAGCCTGCCCTCCCATCATACCCCCTCTCATCCCCTTTCCCCCCTACTCTCCTATAGGGTGAGATACCCTATTTTATGTGTATGTCATTCACTCCCTGAGCCAAATTCAATGATTATAAGGTTGACCCATTTCCTTATGCCTTCCTGTTCTTCCCCTCCATTGTACCCATTTCCCTTGCTTCTTCTATATAAGAGAGTTTGCCCCATTCTGTCTCTCCCCATCTCCTCTCATTAAATTCCTCTCTCACCTCTTGATTTCACCTTTTAAGTATCATCCCTTCCTATTAAATTGGTCCTGTGCCCTCTATCTATGTATACCTGTAAACATATATATGTATATATATATATACACACACATTCATATATGTATTCTCATGCCTACATACCCACCGATAATATATATATATATATATATATATATATATATATATATATATATATATATATATATATATATATTTCTATTCCTTTCAACTATTTTCATACTGAGAAAAGTTTCCTCAATTACAATTATCGATTTTCCAAGTAGGAATGTAAATAGTTCAACTTTGATAAGTTCCTTATGATTTCTTTTCCCTGTTTACCTTCTCATGCTTCTTTTGCTTCTTGTGTCTGAATGTCAAATTTTCTACTCAAGTCTGTTTTTTCTTCAATACTGCTTGAAAGTCCTCTAATCCACTGAATGACCATATTTTCCCCTGAAACATGATACTCAGTTTTGCTGGGTAGGTGATTCTTGGTTTTAATCCCAGGTCCTTTGACCTGCAGAATATCATATTCCAGGCTCTTCAATCCCTCAGTGTAGAAGCTGCAAGATCCTGTGTTATCCTGATTGTGTTTCCATAATATTCAAATTGTTTCTTTCTGGCTGCTTGTAATATTCTCTCCTTGATCTGGGAATTCCAGAACCTGGCTATAATATTCCTAGGAGTTTTCTTTTTGGGATCTTTTCCAGGAGGTGATCTGTGGATTCTTTCAACCTCTATTTTGCCTTCTGGTTCTAAAACATCATGGCAGTTTGCCTTGAGAATTTCTTGGAGGATGATTTCTAGGTTCTTTCTTTGATCATGGCTTTCAGGTAGTCTAATAATTTTTAAATTATCTCTCCTGGATCTATTTTCCAGGTCAGTGGTTTTTCCCATGAGATATTTCACATTGCCTTCTATTCTTTCATTTGTTTGGATCTGTTTAACAGCATCTTGATTTCTCACAAAGCCACTAGCTTCCCTTTGGTTCATTCTAAATCTGAAGGAAAGATTCTCCTCAGTGAGCCTTTGAGATTCTTTTTCCATCTGGCAAATTCGGCTTTTTAAGGCATTCCTCTCCTTACTGCCTTTTTCAGCCTCTTTTGCCATTTGAGTTAGTATATTTTTTAGGGTGTTATTTTCCTCAGTCAGGCTGTTGACTCTCCTTTCATAATTTTCTTTCATCATTTTCATTTCTCTTCCCAATTTTTCCTCTACTTCTCTTATCTGCTTCTTAAGGTCCTCTATGGCTTGTAACCAGGTTGTATTTTCATTTGAAGCTTTTGGTGCAGGAGTTCTGACCTCACGGTCCTCCTCATGTTCCATGCTTCGATCCTCTTTGCCTCCCCAAATAGGAGTCTAATGTTGAATTTTTCTGTTTATTTTGTTTCCTTTGCCTAGGCATGTTGCCACTCAATTACTTGACTTTTGGGCTTGTTGCCACAGTAGGACTCTGCCACCAGACAGGGGAGCTTTGTTCCAAACACTGGGGTTTTCTCAGCTGCTGGAGGTATTAGTTGGGTGCCTTCCCTGAAGCCCCCACACACTCTGGCAAGCTGGTCACACACTCCAGGACCTCCACCCTAGACTGCAATCCAGATCCAAGAAGGTTAAAGCAAGAGCGATTATCCCCCAGACTGGTTGCCAGGTTCCCCCACAGTCTGCAGGCCAGGAGCTGAAGCAGCAATGTGGCTCTGGCTGTGCCTAAGAATCTTATCTGCTTCTTGCCCTGGGAGGAAGAGGCTGACATGCTCTCCCAACTAGTGGGTCCCAAAGTCCACACTGCACTGGCCTCTCAATTTGTCCTTGGCATCTATGTATTGATAATTCTGGAAACAGCCACAGATGCTGGTGTTCTGGAGTCCCTCCAGCCGGCCGCTGATCAGGCCTGCCCTGGGGCTAAAACCTCTGGCTCACACCAGGTTGGGGTTGGCTCCCAGAGCCTTGCACTGGCTGCTCCCTGCTGGCCTACCAGGCTGTCCTCAGCAGGAGGTTAGCTTCTCTGTGTCATTTTGTGGGTTCTGTAGCTCCAAAGTCGTTTAGAGTCCTCTTTTATATGGATTGGTGAAGGTGGAAGCCAGAGCCCCACAGAAGTCCTGTTTCTACTCCCTGGGTGGTTTTTTTTTTTAGTAGTGTTGGTTATATCAAGGCAAAATATATCAATAAAACATTAACAAAACCCCTAAATCCAAATAATTCTAAGTAAGCAAATTTAAAATGACAGAACAGACTAAACTTTTCCTTTTTGGACAGGGTTAATAGACTTGCAGACCAGGGGAATGCTACAGACATTCATGGCTTACATTGGTTTTAGAAAAAGCATTGAGTCTCTCACAGTACCCTTGAGAGCAAGGTGGAGAAGTGAGGGTGAGAGAAGAACGTACTGGGATATGAAAATGTTTAAAAAGATGGACCCAAAGAATCATCATCATAGGATCAATCAAGAGCTTCAAAGTTATGTGACCCAATCCTCTTATTTTACAGATGAGGAAACTGAGGTCAGAGGAGGTTAATACATTAATGAATTGATTTCAGCTTGGGACAGATTTTCTAGTGGATTGCCTTAGTGAACTTTGCTTGGCTCTAGGTTGTTTAATATTTTTTATCAGTGATGTAGATGAAAGAAAAGATAGCATGCTTATCAATTTTGCCCTGGTACCAACCTGACGGGCAGCTAGATGGCACCAGAGATAGAGTATTGGGCTTAGAGTCAGGAAGATCTGAGTTCAAATCTGATCTCAGACACTTACTATGTGACTCTGGACAAGTCACTTTATCCTGTTTGCCTCAGTTTCCTCATCTGTAAAATGAACTGGAAAAGGAAATGGTAAACCTCTCCAGTATCTTTGCAAAAAAGAAAAAAAACAAAAAAAAACCAATCCAAATGGGGTCATGAAGAGCTGGATACCACTGAAATAACTGAACACAGCAGGCTGAGAGGAATCTTAAAGACTATAGACTCTTTTGGAACTGGAAGAGACCATAGTCCTATCTAGTCCATTCCACCTTATGAACAAAAATCTATTTTTTTCTACGTCTCACATCCCCTGCCTTGAAAAATAAAAAATAATCCTTTGTAACAAATACACATAGTTAAGCAAAACAAATTTCTGCAATGGATATGACCAAAAATATGCTTTATTCTGTGTCTGGAGTATATTACTTCTCCTTTAGGAGGACCAACCCATTCATCTTATAGATGAGGAAATTGAGACTGGAAATGTTAAATAATTTGCCCAATGTCACACAGATACTATGGGCTATACTAACACATTGGATGACTAATTCAAGATCCAAAAAGATTTTGATGGGGCAGACAATTGGCCAGATTTAATAATGTGAAATTGTAGCTATAGATATAAGTATGGTATGTCTGGTTTCAAAATAACTGATTTCACAAGTAGAGGACAGGGAAGAAGTGTCAGGGTAGCTTTCTGTCTGAAAAAGATTTGGAGTTTCAGTGGACTGCAAACTCAATATGAGTCAACAGTGGGATATGACCACCAAAAAAGGTGTAAGAATTGTGACTATGTCTGAATGTCTTCCCCGTGAACTCATTCCTTTAGGGAAGGACACCATTTTGGCACAGAGTGAGTGACATACTGGAAAGATGCCCAGGTCTGGAGTTAAATAAACTGGTTTCAAATTTTGACTGTTTATTTCTTCCTGTGTGCCTGTTCATTGTTACCTCTTTGAGACTAAGTTTCCTCATCTAAAAAATCAGGGTGCTAGACTAAGCAATCTCTGAATTCCCCCCAGCTCTAAATCCTATTATCCTTCAGAAATCATAAATATTTCATCTTCCCTCTCCTCTCCCCATGTGTCAGGACCTAGATGGAGATATCGACAGGCTGGCTGGGTGATGGACAGATTGGCAGATTTCTGTATTGATGAGTTCAGAGATTGCTGGCTTTCCTGCCCTGCCCCACCCCCTTGAAAAAAAGAAATTCTGACAGCTATTTTTACAGCATCAGAGGTGGTGGTGGTGGTGGTGGTGGTGGTGGTGGTGAGAA
Source organism: Gymnobelideus leadbeateri (assembly GCA_011680675.1). Taxonomy (NCBI): domain Eukaryota; kingdom Metazoa; phylum Chordata; class Mammalia; order Diprotodontia; family Petauridae; genus Gymnobelideus; species Gymnobelideus leadbeateri. The sequence continues at coordinate 47,047 of WOXC01007094.1, forward strand.
GGGAAAGGTGGGGAAGGCAGCAGGTAAGGAGGAGGGAAGGAGGACAGAAGCTGCTTCCAATGGCCCTGCTGTCTATCTGGGTAATTTTCTTCTTTTAAAAAATGTTTAAAAACATTTTTATTGATATATTTTATTTTTGTATTACCTTAATTTTCAAATATATTCTTCCTCAGAGAGTGATACATTGTAACAAAGAATAAAAAAAGGGAAAAAATTACTGTTCAGCAAAACTAATCAACACATCAATCCACATAGTATGTGGAATGCTCCACACCCACACTCCCCCCTCTTCAAAGAAGGGAGGGAAATATATTTTCTTCTTTCTTCTTTGGGGCAAATTCTATTACTACAATTTTAATCAATCAACAAACAATCAAGAAATATTTATCAAGAAACTACTATGTTCTAGATATTATGCTAAGTATTGGGGGGGGTATAAAAAGAGACAAAAGACAGTCCCTGCCCTCAAAGAACGTACAATCTAATGGAGGAGACAACCTGTAAACAAATATATACAAAGCCAGCTATATACAGCATAAATAGGATTCATTAACAGAGGAAAGGTACTGGAATTAAGAGGGATTGGGAAAAGTTTCTTGTAAAAGATGGGATTTTATTGTTATTTTTTCTATTTACATCGAAGTGAGCATTGTGTGTAATTGTTTTTCCTGGGGCTGCTTGCTTCACTTGCAATCTAGCAGAGGTGATAATACACATTCAGATATTATTCTACTACAAAATAAAGTTTGATAACAGCATAGGAGGTTCAAAGAATGAAGGAAGGTTCAAGGAAAGACCAAAGCATAAGGAAGGCTTCATGCATGAGGTTCCATTTTGTCATTGGCTTTGAAGGGTGAGTGGGATTGAAATTGCCCCCTCTTTCCCAATACCCCTGCTTTTGGTGGTCAGACGCTGTAATATCTTAGAGGCAATAGAGTCATAGACTCCAAGATATAGACCTGCAAGGGAATTTAAAGGCCATCTTGCCCCAGTCCTTCATTTTACAGGGGAGGAAACTGAGGGCCAGGAAAAGTGATGTAACTTTTCTAAGATTATACAGGGAGCAAATTTTTAAAAGTGGGATTTGAATGTGGGTCTTCTGACTCCAGAATCAGTGTGCCATACATGGTGCCTCCACAGTATGGTGAGAATGGTGGGGCTTGGAGTTGAGAGACATGAATTCAAATCCTTCCTCTGACAGTATCTGCATAGAAGTCACTTGATCTCTTGGAGACTCAGTTTCCTCAACTGTAAAATGGTCATAATGAATGTAGGACCTTCTTCTAAAGGCTGTTATGAGGACTGAGTGAGATAAGATAGCAAAACGCTGTGGACATGACAACTATTTCTATTATCTTCCTGATTCCTTCTTCCCCACACCTTGAAGGAAGCTAGCCAAAGAACACAGTTTTCTTAAGAATTTTCCATGGAGAATCCACTGTGTATCTCAGGTTCCATTTTTCAATGCCAAGACTACCCAGCTTCTCTGCACCAAACATGGGAGTAAATTCTGTAGTTGGGGGGTGGAGCTGAGCTGCTGAAGGCTCATTCCCAGGGACCTGAGATTAGATTTCATTCAGACTAAGCAGTCTGCTGCCTCTGACCTCAACTAGCAACCAGGGACAGATGGTGACAAAAGATCTGTAAATATATTGGGCCACTGCCACTAAATGCCTTTGAAGAGCAGAACAGGTTGAAAAGTAATAGGGAGGTAGATGGGGAATGGTTTTAAAATAACTGGAGGGATATAGGTGGGAGGATGCAAAGAGGAGCTGATGAGTCCTTAGAATAAAGAATGTTAGAGCTGGAGGAGGCTTGGAGATCCTTTATTCCAATTTCCTCATTTTACAGATGAAGGAAACTGAGACCCAGAGAGAAATAATTTGTTTCATGTATTGGAGTCCATGAGTATTGTCGTCGTCGTCATCGTCATCATCATCATCATCATCATCATCATCATCATCATCATCATCATCATCATCATCATCATTTTATTACTGGGAGTGACCCAGATGGACCCAGCTAAGACTGGTTGGGGTGGGAGCTGATGGGGAAGAGCTCCGTCTAGAGGGGCTCTTGATTTTTGTCCCTAAGGAGGCTAAAAGGCAGACTTCATTGCAGATCTCCAGTGGACCTCATCCCAGTCTTGTCATATCTATGGGAAGACATGTGGCTGTGATGGGGAGGAGTTCCTAGGCCAGTTTGCCTAGACCGGAGAGTGCAGGAAGGAGAATAAATGAATCTGCATTTATCCCAGAAGCCAAAAGGAGCCACGGAAGATTTTGGAGGACCTCCCTTTTACACTGCACTATACCATTGTTTGCATGTTGTCTCTCTCATAAGAATGTGAACTCCTTGGGGCTGCTAGGTGGTGCAGTGAATAGAGCACTGGTCCTGGAGTCAGGAGGACCTGAGTTCAAATCTGCCTTCAGACCCGTAACACTTACTAGCCATGTGACCTTGGGCAAGTCACTTAACCTCAATTGCTCTGCCTTTCCCCCTCAAAAAAAGTAAAAAAATAAATAAAAGAAAGTATTTAAAAAAAAATGTGAGCTCCTTGAGGGCAGAGACTTCTTCATATTCCCCAGTACTTAGGACAGTGCCTGACAGGTAGAACACTTTTTTTTTTTGGAGAGCAATTGGGGTTAAGTAACTTGTTCAAGTTCACACAGCTAGTTTTTTTTTTTTTGTGTGTGTGTGTGTTTGTTAAGTGTCTGAGGCCAGATCTGAACTTGGGTCCTCCCAACTCCAGGACCAGGCACTCTACTCACTGCACCACCTAGCCATCCCAGGTAGAACACTCTTAAAAATGCTTGTTGAATGACTGAGTGGGGGAACCCATCTGGGGTAGTTCAATGGTGGGAAGCCAAATCATGGCCATGGAGGCCCTTCTCCATTCACCCCCTCTCATGACCCAGACCTCTTAGAACTCTGGGATGGTAGGCAGTGAGAAGACCTCCCACTTCTCTGGCGACTCTCCCCTCTTGCTTTCCCCTGAAGCCATTCTGGCTACCCAGAACTGATTTAGGATGCTTGACTCCTCACATAACTTAGGTGAAATGGGAATCACCAACTCAATTCCTTCTCTTGAGATGAAAGACCATCACATCCTACCATCTTTCCAATGATGCTTCCTAATATCTTCCAGGCTTTGGCCCCTCTTCTATTCTTCTTGTCCCATAGCTATCATCTGACCTACTGATCTAATATCTACCCCTTTGGGCATTGCAATCCATCCCACTACTGAAGCCTAAGATTTCTAGGCCTTTCTATCTTCTGGGCACCTGAACTTTTTTATGTATTGTTTCCTTTAATGCGTGTGTGTGTGACCTCATAGAGCTTGATGGGACTGCAAAAGTCATTTAGTAACCTTTCATTTTGAAGATCAGAGGAGTGCAGGCCCATCAAGGAAGAGCTAGGAGGGATCTTGGGATGCATCTAGTCTAACACCCTCATTTTAGATACTAAAAAGCTGAGGTCATTTTCAAGATGGTGGAGTAGAAACAGGACTTCCCCACAGCTCTGGCTTCCACCTCCTTCAATATATGTAAAAATGACTAAACAAATTTTAGAGCTACAGAACCCACAAAGTGACAGAGAGAAACAAATCTCCTGTTGAAGGCAGGCTGTCAGGCTCACAGGAAGGGGCTATTGCATCAAGTTGGTAGCCAAGCCCAGTCCCCATGTGTGGTTTTGGCCCCAGGGCAGCCCTAACCAGCAGAGGCCAGAGCAGACTTCAGGAAAGTGAATCACCAGCAGCTATGATGGTTTCCAGACTTCTCAACCCATAAATGCCAAAGAGCAAGTAAAAGGTCAGTTGGGAACTCTGCTGGAAGAGGGGGTTTGGAAGAGCATGGTCCGGCCTCTGCCCCCATGGTAAGAAGGAGTAGAAGCAAGGCTGCCCCAGCTACTGCTTATGTGGCTGCCTCCAGAGCTCCTGGCCTGCAGATTGTAGGGGGACCAAGTGACTCTTCAGAGGGTAATTGCTTTTGCCTTGACTTGCTTGGATCTGGACCACAGTCTTGGGTGGAGGTGTTGGGTTGTGTTGCCAGGTGCCAGAGCTTGTGGAGGCTGCAGAGAGGGTGCTCTCCTAATTGCTTCAGCAGCTGCAAAAACCCCAGAGATTTGGGAAAAAGCTCTCTCTATTCTGAAAGCAGAGTTCTACCATGGCAAAGAGGTCAAAAGTCACGTAACTGACTGGCAACATGAACAAGCAGAGGAAACACAATCCTACCATAGATTCCTTTTTCAGGGACAAAAAGGATCAAAGCATGGAATGGGAGGAAGACAACGAAGTCAGAACTCTTGTATCAAAAGCTCCCAAGAAAAATATGAATTGGTTACAGGCCATGGAGGAGCTCAAGAAGGATTTTGAAAACCAAGTAATAGAAGTGGAGGAAAAATTGGGAAGAGAAATGAGAATGATGCAAGAAAATAAAGAAAAATGAGTCAACAGCCTGATTGAAGAAAATAATACCTCAAAAATAGACTAACTCAAATGGCAAAAGAGGCCCAAAAAAGCCAATGAAGAGAAGAATGCCTTAAAAAGCTGAATTTGCCAGATAGAAAAGGAATTTCAAAAACTCACTGAAGAGAATAATTCCTTCAAAATTAGATTGGAGCAAATGGAAGCTAATGACTTTGTGAGAAATCAAGACAATATAAAACAGATCCAAACAAATGAAAGAATAGAAGGCAATGTGAAATATCTCATTGGAAAAACCACTGACCTGGAAAATAGATCCAGGAGACATAATTGGACTACCTGAAAGCCATGATAAAAAAGAGCCTAGACACCATCTTTTCAAGAAATTATCAAGCAAAATTGTCCTGATATTCTAGAACCAGAGGGCAAAATAGAAATGGAAAGAATTCACTAATAGCCTCTTGAAAAAGATCCCCAAAAGAAAACTCTTAAGAATATTATAGCCAAATTCCAGAGTTCCCAGATCAAGGAGAAAATACTGCAAGCAGTCAGCAAGAAACACTTTGAGTATTGTGGAAACATAATCAGGATAAAACAAGACCTAGTAGTTTCTACATTAAGGGATCAAAGGGCTTGGAATATGATATTCCAGAGGTCAAAGGAGCTAAGATGAAAACCAAGAATCACCTACCCAGCAAAACTGAGTGTAATGCTTCAGAGGAAAATATGGTCATTTAATGAAATAGAGGATTTTCAAACATTCTTGATGAAAAAGCTAGAACTGAACAGAAAATTTGACTTTCAAATAAAAGAAGAAAGAGAAGCATGAGAAGATAAACAGGGAAAAGAAATTATAAGGACCTAATTAAAGTTGAACTATTTACATTCTTTGTGTGTGTGTGTGTGTGTGTGTGTGTGTGTGTGTGTGTGTGTGTTAAGTGTCTGAGGCTGGATCTGAACTCAGGTCCTTCTGACTCCAGGGCCAGCGCTCTACTCACTGTGCTACCTAGCCACCCCATGAACTATTTACATTCTTACATGGAAAAACAATAATTGTTACTCATAAGATTTTTCTCAGTATGAGGACAGTTCAAGGGAATATATATTATACATATATATGTATGTATAAGACGGTATAGGTGTGTATAAATATATATGTGAGTGAGTGCGTATGTATATACATGTATACATAGAGGGCATAAGAAGAGTTGAATATGAAGGGGTGATATCTAAAAAATAAAATTAAGAGGTGAGAGGAATATATTGGGAGAAGGAGAAAAGGAGAGATAGATTAGGGTAAATTATCTCATATAAAAGAAGCAAGAGAAAGCTGTTACAACAGAGAGAAAGAGCAGGAAGGTGAAAGGGAATGGGGCAACCTTACTCTCATTGAATTTGGCTTAAGGAGGGAATAACATACACACTCAATTGGGTATCTTACACTACAGGAAAATAGGGGGGAAGGAGATAAGAGGGGGATGATAGAAGGGAGGGCAGATTAGGGGAGAGGGTAGTTAGAAGCAAACACTTTTGAAAAGGGACAGGGTCAAAGGAGAAAATAGATTAAGTGGGGGGTGGGATATGATGGAGGGAAATATAGTTAGTCTACTATGGAAATGCTTTGTGTAACTACACATGTACAATCTATATTGAATCGCTTATCTTCCCAGTGGGGGTGGGGAGGAGGAAGAAGGGGAAAAAATCTAGAACTCAAAAATTTAAAAACAAATGTGTACACAAAAGTTGGTTTTTTTACATGCAACTGGGAAATAAGATATACAGGCACTGGGGTATAGAAATCCATCTTGCCCTAATAGAAAGTTGGGGAGGGATGGGGGAGGATATAGGAGGCAGCAGATTGCGGAAAGTGGTATTCAACAAACTCGATATTCTGTGATGGGGATAGGGGAAAGATGGGGAGAAAAAATTGTAACTCAAAATCTTGTGGAAATGAATGTTGAAAACTAAAAATAATAAATAAATTGGAAAAAAAATTTTAAAAAGAAATGAGGAAGAGAAATGTCATGAGATAATTATAAAAATATAAACTTTATTTTCTTTAAGTATCTTTTTTTTTTTAGCAATTGGGTAAGTAACTTGCTCAAGGTTACACGGCTAGTCATTATTTATGCGTGGGTGCTCATTTTCTGAGGCCGGATCTGATCTCGGGTCATCCAAACTCCGAGGCCGGCGCTCTTACTCACTGCGCCACCTAGCCGCCCCTTTAAGGCAATTGGGGTTAAGTAACTTGCCCAAGGTTACACGGCTAGGTTTTTGTTTGTGCAGATTAAGTGTTGGAGGCCGGCTCCGAACTCAGGTCCTTCTGATTCCAGGGCCGGCGCTCTATTCACTGCGCCACCTAGCCGCCCCTTCTTTAAGTATCTTGTAAAATAAAAATAGTTTAGGACAGAAAAGAAAACTGAGGTCTAGGCAAATGAAATTACTTATCCAAGGTCCCCAAAGTATTAAATAGAAGAGCTGGGATTCTAAGCCAGCTTGTTTGAGTACAGATCCTTCTGCTGTACCCAAGTTTCTCTTCTATATTGCATCATTTTCTTTGATACTGACCAATCTTTACTGACACTCCCCTCCCTCTATGCCAGGTATTGGGAAAAGCTTCCAAGGGCCAAGGGGGAGGGGGTCTATTAATTGTCCACTGCTCCCCCTCCCCTCTTGCACCTAGTGTAGTCTTCTATAGTCCCAAGGGTATGTAGGAACAGGTATAATTTTCCCCAGTGGATTTTGCCCTCAGTTTCCCCCCTTTTCCAAGACCTCTACATCTACTTAGGCATCTAGGTGGAATAGTAGAGAGAACATGCTGTATTGGAAATTGGGAAGATCCTGAGTTCAGATATAGCCTTTGACATTAGATCTGGGACCCTAGTCAAGTCACTTAACCTCAGTTTCCTCATCTATAAAATGGGGAGAATAAGATCACCTACCTCTCATGGTTGCTGTAAGGATAAAATGAGATACATTTTACAAATCTTAAAGTGCAATTTAAATGCACTTAATATAATATTATGATATATTAATTATACATGATAGATTATTAATTATATAGCAATACATTTTTATTATTATCTTCGACTGCAGAGCATTCTTTGACCTGGTAGGGTAGGAAAATAACATAAAGAAGTAATTTTCATTTATTTTTTTAAAGACCTACTAAAAGTCAGACACAGAAGTGAATACTACTGGCATCCTAATCTAAGTACTCTTAGGCTGGGGAAACATCATCTAGAGCAGATCATTCATCTTGACCCTGGTGCCCACCAGAGCTGAACCCAGGGTCCCTGACTATTCACATTCCAGCCTCAGCTGAGCCCCTCAGCCCAGCAGAAGCCCAGCAGCCGGCAAAATTATTAAACCCCATTATGAATTGTATTTTAATCTACTGTAAATAGCGTTATCATTAGAGTGTCATAAGGAACCATTAGGACCCCTCTCCCTCCCTCCCTCCCTTTCTCCCTTAGCATCTGTGCACGAGGACAAGGACCTAATGTGGTTCCAATTGAGCCCTGTCATTGGTGCAGGAGAGAATAGTGACAAAATCCGTGACTCAACCCAGCCTGCAAAATCTCCTGCAAACTGCTGCCCTTACCCTCTTTCTTTTTTTTTTTTTTTAAGTCATAATTTTATGTGAGAGAAATGATGGCTAAGAGATCTATGAAGGGGATTGGCCATCCTGACCCTCCATTTCTTTCAGGTCATTGTGATGATAACTATGAAGATAACTCCCATTTCTATACCAGCTTAAAGCTTACTGTTATACAGTAGGAAAAGCAATAGGTTGGAGCCAATGGACCTGGGTTCGAATCCTTCCTCTGCCAATTTTACCTGCATGATTTTTGGACAGTTGCTTAAGTTCTCTCATTGTTATTTTCCTCATTTGTAAAATAAGGGGGTTGGAGTAGATGGCATTGAAGGTCCCTCCCAGCCAGGATCCTCTGATTTTTTTTACAACAACCTCATGAATTAGGGAATGCAAAACAAGAGTTGGGGTTTCAAATTTACATATGGTGAAACTAGCTTCAGAGAGGTTGATGATTCATTTTAGGTCACACAACTAGTCAAGTGAAGGAGGCAGTATTCATACCCAGGACTCCTACCTCTTGTTCCAATATGCCACAGGACACCATCTTATCATAATAATATCCTTTGGAGCCAAAGATCCACCATGAGTAGTTGGGATAGGTTGGTCTTGAGTTGTCTACATTCATCCCTGGGACCAAGGTGATGATGGCTGGTATCAAGTATGGAGTTTCTGGCCATAAAACAGAGCAGAACTAATTTGTTTGGAGAGGGATTGAACCTAAAACTTTGGTTTTCATTTCAGACTCACCAGATAGCTCATTTCTAAGGTATTTTATGATTTACAAAGTGCTTTGCTTCTAACAAGTGGGGCTGATTGTCCAAGAAAGTTTTAATATCTATTTTTCATAGATGAAATTGAAAATCAGAGAAGAGGAGTGAATTGCTCAGGATGACAGGGCTGTTTACATTCAGATCTTGATGTTTACATTCAGATCTTCTGACTCTAAGACCAGAGTTCTGCATGCTAAACTGCCTCTTTGAACTAGCTGGCTCAAACGGGTTTTATTACTACCATTCAACCAGAGAGGAAGCTAAATGGTCAACTCTTGCTCCAAAGACCCCAAGAAGTGGAGAAAAAGAGGAGGACATTCTAGGAATGAAGAGGTAACTTTGTACAAATACATGGAGGTGATGAATAGTTAGTAGTCAAGTCTGACTGGAAATATTGTGTGATATGAGAGATATGGGATAAGTTTGAGAAGGCACTATATTGGTTGGAGCCAAGATTACAGATCATCTTAAGAGATCTCCCTCTTGCAACTTAGTATTGGAAAGGCTGTGACATGTTAAAAATGGGACTGAAACTTACTCTCAGAGCTGGTGAATTCTTATCAATCGTGCAAGAATTGTTTGAGGAGCTTACATTATGGGTGGGGAAGTAGAGCAAAGATCCAATTTGACCCTTGACCATGGGAGGCTTACAATGTGGGCTAGACAAAGGGACTAGCATGTAAGGAGAAACTGAGTCATAGAGAAAAGCAGGTACTGGTGCAAGTCAAAGATCAGGGCACGGCAGAGAGAGGAAAAGAAGCCCAGTCTCTTGATGTCCAGTCTGCCTTCAAGTTTTTCCACCTCTTAAATCTACTATGTTCCATCCCTGATGACCATGCCAAGAAAACTTAGATGGTCGAGAAATAGTTTGGGTTGTTGATAGTTGCAGCTCAGGGCTGAATGCTGAAGTTCATCCTCCTTCTTTCTGCCTTTGGTCACCTCTCTTAGCATTGCTATCTGGCTTCCATTATTACTGTCTCCATATCCACAGAGCTATAGAATCATAGGATATTATAGTAAAGAGATGAATATAGAATGTAAGAGTTTGGAAGGACCTTAGAGCCTAGAATGTGGGGGTGGGAGGTATCTTAGAAAGGAGACTATCAAAGCTGGGAGGGAGCTTAGAGCAAAGAATGTCGGAGTTGGAAGGGAACCTAGAAGTTAGGTGAGGAGGTTAAGAGGCACTTTAGAGCACAGACTATTGGCCAGAAGAGCCCTTGTGATGAAGAATGTTAGAATTAGAAGGATCTGTTAGCACATAGTATGTCAGAGTCCACAGGTATTAAAGAACACAGAATATCGGAGGTGGGGGGGCTTTAAAAGAGAGTATGTCAAAGCTAGAAGGCCCTTAGAATAGATAGAATGTCAGAACTGGGGGGACAGTGTCCATGACATGGCAATAGAATCTACCTTTGCATCTCTAAGCAAATAGAATTACACCAGCCCTTCTATTATTTGTTAGCTGAAATGTTTGTAGGTTGTGGTAGATAATTGCATTTCTCCAAAACCTTTCTGGTAGGATTTTTGTAGAGCAATGAATAGAAAAAAATACATCCCTGTGTCCAAATTCCCTGCCTGGAGTATGACTGCTTCTATTTGCATCCCCAAACTGAAATATGTCCTGATGATGGAAGGAAGGGGTGAAGGGGTGAAGGGGTTAATAAACAAGGCTCTCCTCTCTCCAGGGACCTTGCTTCACAGGTCAGGCTGTGCTGACAAGTGAAATGAGTTCGGAGGTCTCCATCTATTCTCAAGTGGACGCTTGCCCACATGACTTAGCTTGACTGACAAGGTCTGATCAGACCTGACCAGAGACTTGAGTGAGTGGGGGCCCTGTTGTGGAATGGGATGGAAGGGTTTTAGGCCTGACAGGCTCTATCTGGAGCTGGGGTTGTTATTGGTACCGATTGGGGGTTCTGGCTAAGGGATAGCAGGGCAGGAGATTGGGAATCCTAGAATAGGAAACAGAATCTGTGGAAAGAGTTCTGGATGCTTGGAATAGAACCATCAAATCTGAAACTGATAATAAAAGCTAACTTCTAGCTAGCACTGAGTTTTTTTGGAAGCCATTTATATAAATTATGCAATTTGAATATTAGGATCCCAGAATAGCATCTGAAGGATAGAATCATACAGTCTTAGAATAGAACCCTAGAGCCTTTAAATAGAATTATGAATCATGGGGTTATGTATATAATTCTAGAACCTTAGAATAGAATCATTCACTCCTAGAACCTTAGAAGAGAATCATAGTATCCTAGAAACTTGGATGAATGTGAGAGGATCCTGGATTTGAAAAGACCAAAATCAGTTGGTATAAATCTGTGCCTTCAGGAAGATAAAACTGTGTAAGACAAATGGTTATCTATTCTCTGTCCAAAGAGTCCAGTCTCCAGAAATGGAGACTGGAAAATTCCCTCTAGAGGACAGTGCCATACAAATACAGAAAAATACATAAAGCACATACACCCCGTGAAGGTTAGACCTGTGAAGTGGGGCAGAAGAGGAAGCTGGAAGCAAGTTTGGACAAATTCCCAGGAAGCTGGGCCATTCGATTCAATTCAACGAAGATTTATCATACATCTATTGTGGGTAAGGTGCTTGGGACACACAAAACACCAAGCCCAAACCCTAACAGTGCCTGCCCTCAAGGAACTTACATTCTACTGAGGGGACATAAAGTTGGATGTATGTATTTTATGTGTTTTCTTCCCCATTAAGGGAATATAAGCCCCTTGAGGGCAGACAACGTCCTTTTGTTTGCATTTGTATCTCCAACATTTAATACACTGTCTGACATACAGTAGCTGCTAAATTAATGCATGCTGACTGAAAATAGACCTTGGACCAGTTCTTGTGTGGACTGAATGATATGATGAATATGAAAGAATTTTGGAAAGTAGAGTCAGCAGCGAAAGGAAGCAGGGTGAAGTAAATGGGCACCCATCCCTGGAGTTGGGAAATTCCAGATTCAAATCCTGCCTCTGACACAGAATGATTAGGAGACGTTGGGGAAGTCATCAAAACTTCCATTGCCCCACAAAACTCTGAGATTCTCAGATGAGAAGCTTCCATAACCATTTGGCCATCCAAAAAAGTGTGGCAATCTAGGGATTCTGACTGTTGTCAGAAGCACTATCATTGCTAGTTTTTAGTCATTGTCACCATAAATGGTTATCTTTGTGTATATGCAAGTATGTGTGTGCAAGTGTATGTATGAGTGTGCAAGTGTGTACAAGTGTGTTCAAGCGTGTGTGTGTGTGTGTGTGTGTATTGCAGGCATAATACTTAAAAATGAGAGATTACAGCATTATTTACTATCTCACAGGCTATTGGATATGGAAAGGATTTTGACAGCATTTTGTTTAGGCCTCTTTCTTTTTTTTTTACCAAGGGGTAAACCAATGACCAAGGTCATATTAAAAGTCTGATAGATGGCAGAGTCAGGTCCATAACTCAAACTGTTACTACTCACAAGTTTTTTCCACCACACCATATACTCCCTTTTATTTTTGGCCTCACAACAAGCCTGTAAGACAGGTAGGGATTGTTATTCCCATTTCACAAATGGTTAAACTGAGGCTCAGGGAGATTGTTTCCTACTCAAGGTTCCATCAACTTGTAATGAGCAGAGCTAAGGCAGGACCTCAGATTGTTGGACTCTTTCCAGTTAGAAGGTTAATTCTCTACACAGAGTGGTTTGTCCATTTTTCAGTAACATCACTGGGTGAGGTCTTGACTTATGGGCAAATTGGATCTAAGGGAGGCAGAGCTGTGCAAAGTTGTCTTTATACTAAGCTGCCTCTAAGGGAGAGAGGCTACCCATTTTGAAATTTTCCTCCTAGAGGTAGGGCATTAGAGTTCAAACCTTTTCCTGTGGTAGGAGCCTTACTTTTGAATGGCCTCACAAATGATTTAGAGTCTGTAGTTGAATGGAGAGCCAGGGAGACCTGTGTTCCAATCCTGCCTTGTAGTAAGCACTTAACAAATGCTTGCTGATTAATAATACTAATAGTAAATGAAGAAATAGCTAACTATTATATAGTACTTATTATGTCGCAGGCACTGTGCCAAGTGCTTTATATGATTATCTCATTTGAACCTCACAAAACCTTGAGAGATAGGCACTATTATCTCCCTTTTACAGATGAGGAAACTGAGGCAAACATATATTAAGTGACTTTTCCAGGGTCACACAGCTAAGTATCTGAAGCAATATTTGAACTCAGGTCTCGCCAACCATGATCTATCTATTAAACCACCTATTTGTCTCTATTAATTGATTAATTGATAATACAATTTCCTGTTCAAAAAAGTTTTATTAATGTTATTCCTAAATCACAGTCATTTCTAGATATATTCTCCATCTACCTTGTTAGTCTTCCCTTATAACCAATAAAGTTCAACCATGCAGTTACCACATCTGAGAGCAAAGGAGAGGACTGACATCGTCAGCCCTCCACCTTTCCAGGGGAAGGAGTGAGGGGCATTACATCATTTCTTCTCTAGGGTCAAGATTGGTCTTTATAATTATAGTTACACATTTCTCAGTTGCGTTTTTTTTTTTTAAACTTACATTGCTACTGTTGCTGTGTATATTTCACTTCCCTCTCCCATTTCCAGATAGGGAAACTGAAGCCCTTTTGAACATGCTTACACAGACAGTAAACGTAAGGATAACGATTGGAGTCCAGTTCATGTGATTTCAGATTCTCTGGCATAGAATTTCATGCTTTCTGCTGTACTACCTTCTATTGAGAACGTTTTGTTACATATTATTGTCTGTTTCATGTGTGTACTTGCCCTCCTTCCCCTAGCAAACCAGAAGCTCCCTAAAGGCAAGGATTGGGATCTTCTATCCCTTTGGTATTCATACATTAGTACACAGAGTTTAGTTAGCCAGAGATGGCAAAGAAGAAGTAAGGGGGAAGGGAGAGAGAGAGAAAGAGAGAGAGACAAATAGAGACAGGTGAAGAGAGAGAGAGAGAGAGGGAGAGAGAGAGAGAGAGAGAAAGAGAGAGAGAGAGAGAGAGAGAGAGGGAAACAGAGAGAAAGGAGAATGAGGGAGACACAGAAACAGAGAGACAGGCAGAGAGAGACAGAGAGAAGGAGAGAGACAGAGACAGAGAGATACACAAAAGATAGACAGAAACAGAGAGAAAGAAAGAGGGAGGGGGACAGACAAAAAGACAGAGACAGAGATAGACAGAGACAAAGAGAGACAGAAATGGAGTGAAACACAGAGATAGAGAGAAATGGAGACGGGAGAAAAAGGGTGGGAGGGAGAGAAAGAGGACAAAAAGGCAGAGAAATGGAGAAAGAAACACAGAGACAGAGAAAGGAGAGATGGAAGGAGGGAGAAACAGAGAATCAGAGAGACAAACAGAGAGAGAGGAAAGAAGAGACAAAGAGATATGGAGAAAGAGAAAGAGACAGAGAGAAAGAGGAAGAGAGAGACAGAAGCAGAGAGAAGCTGCTTTGTAATTATAGAGAAAGAGGCGGTGATAAAATGATAATGGGAGAGTTTTGACCCAGGCTAACCAGTTCTGCGGAGCTGTGAAATAAATCTAGCCAGCGGGATCGAGGGGCAAGGGGCTTCGAGCCCCAGCTACAGCTGAAATGGCGGTTTCACAAACAAGACGTAAATTGGATGCAAACATCTAATTAACCTTCTCCCTTATTCCTTTCTGTAGAGGAGGCTGAGCCCCCTCGCTCATGGGCTGAGCTCCCAAGTGCATTCTCTTTCCTCTGAGGATGAATTTGGGGGAAGGAAGGCTGGGTGGGGAGAGAGGAGAAAGCAGGGCCTGCTCGTTTTGGGAGGTCCACTATGGGAGGCTAGGGTCATCAGCTGTGCCTAACTGCACAATAGGACATTTTTCCCCCTCCAGCAGATGTGTTTCTACCGTCCTTTTAAATAGCATCTGTAGTAGATGAAGCCAGCTTGGTTTTGAGCTATGCCAACGAACTTTTCAGAATTGGGATTCTCTGTTTCTTGTTCCTGCTTTGCCATCACTAATCGACTATGTGACCTTGGGCCAGTTTCTTAATTTTCCTGGGCCTCAGTTAGCTTATATGTAAAAGGAGGTGAAAAGCAGGATGGGACAGGATGATTGATTCAGAACCAGAAGGTGAATGGCTCACACAGAGTCAGGTAGCTAGGATGGGTCAGAGGTAGGATTCAAACTCAGGTCCCCTGATTCTAAATCGAGTGCTTTTCCCCCCACTCCCCATGCTGATTCTCACAGCTGAACAATCCATAAACCCAAGGCACAGGGCCCTGGGCTTAGAGTCAGGAAGACTTGCCTTCCTGAGTTCCAATCTGGCCTCATACACTTCCTAGCTGTGTGACTCTGGACAAGTCACTTCACCTTGATTGTCTTCCCCTCAAAACAAACAAAAAACAACATAATAAAACCATTGCCAGTGCCAGCAAGCTAGGATTCCATAAAGAACTGAGAAGCAGGATGGTCTTGTGAATAGAGAGTGTCCTTGAAGTCAGGAAACCCTGGTTTCAAGTCTCATCTCTGACCCATATTGGCTGTTTGACCCTGGGCAAGTCACTTAATCTCTGAGCACCTGGGCAGCTCTCTATGCCTGGAAGGTATATGAGCTGTACATCTATGTCTGGTAGAAGGGGGGTTTCCCCAGAATGATGAAACCGTGGAACTAGAACAAAAAAATCAGATGAATGTAGATGAAAATAAGGGGAGACAAGGTATTTTTAGAGGATTTGTGATCCCTGGAAGGAGTTTCTATTTTTTGTGGAAATTCAAGACTGGAGATTTCCCCACTTTTTCAAAGTGGTAACTCTGAAATGATGGTTGTTTCTGTCATGTCCTCACATGCCCCAAAGATATTTACAGCATATGTCTATTTGTAGAAATAAAGTGGATTGAGATTAATTTTATTGGGGCTTTCTGAGACACTCCTTGGATTCAATTGGAGTTGTTGTGGGGGTGTTAGCTGAGCTAATGTGAGGAAACATCTTTAGACAGCACAGTTGGGGGTCAGAGGATGGGACTGTGGCCAGTGGAGAGCCTGTAGCTGGTAGCTGTGACCTCTCTCCCTCTTTCCAAAGACTGATCTTCTATTTGGTGAATGTGGTCAGGAGGCCTCACCTGATATGGACAGAAAACCACCCAGTGTTCATCCTTTTGGAATGGTCTGGGAGCCATGAAGTCTCCAGTCAAAGATCCATTTGGACAGTTCTTTAGGGTCGGAGGCCTTAGAAATTAAAAGTACCTTGGAGCTCATCTGTGCAGCCCACCTCCCCATCTTAGAGACAAGGAACCTTCATAGAAGGGTCTTCTCTTCTTCATTTGTAAGACTTGAGAGAGTCTGACACATCTTAGATAACTTCCAGTCCCTCTGCTTCACAGATAAAGGATAAGATGTTAAGTGACCTTGGGCTTCATGTTCTTCATCTATAAAGGGATTAGATGATTGGTATGGTTTCTTTCCCTTCTAAATCCAAGAAGCATCAAAGAAGTTCAGAGTAGGTGGCACCTCAGCAGCGTCTTAGACCAGCCTTTCCCAGAAAGGAATCACCACAATCATAGACCTAGCAAGTGGTCATCCAATCTCTGTTTAAAGACTCTGACTAGGAAGGTGGTTGTCTTGCTTAAGGTCCCATGGGTAGTAGGTAACAACTGGACTTCAAATCCAAGTCCTCTGACACCAGATCTAGGGCTCCCTTCACAGTGTGCACTACCTACCTTAAATTAATTTATTTGGGTCTTCCTTCCTTCCTCCCTTCCTTTTTCCCCTTTCTTCTGTCCCTCCCTCTCTCTCCCTTGCTTCTTTCCCTCCCTCCCTTCCTTTCTTCCATCTCTCACTTCATTTCTTCCCTCCCTCCCTCCCTTTCTCCTTTTTCTTCTTTCCTCCTTTCTCCCTCCCTCCATCTCTTCCTTCTTTCTTTCCCTTCTTCTCTCCCTCATTTCTTTTCTTCCCTTCTTCCCCTTTCTTCTTTCCTCCTCCCCTCCTTTCCTCCCTTCTTTTTTTCTTCATTCCTTCCCTCTCTCCTTTCCTCTTTCATTCCTCCTTCCCTCCCTCCATCTTTCCTTCCTTGCTTTCCTCCCTCCACTCCTCTCTCTTTCTTTCTTTTGTCTTTCCAGGCTTCCATTCATCCACCCATTCTTTCATTAATTTAACAAGAATTTATTAGGCATCAACCCTATTTAAATCTTTTGACAGTACTGGGATGCAGATGCCCAAAGTGCTGCAAGTCAAAAGTAATGGAGTGGAAGCTAGAATCTCCAATTGGGGTGATACAAACAGGCTGAACAGAGTCCCTGCCCTCATGGAAGTCACAATCTATTGGGTGTCCCCAGTCTCAGTGGGACTGGGGAAATTCAGGTAGCAAACAGGACTGACAAGTTGTTAACTTTAGACTCATGTGAATCAATTCCCTGCAGCAAAGACCAACTTCTCTGCAAAGGAAAAGACACACTCTCCTCCCAACTCCTTTTAGGCCAGGGCTGCTTAGGCTCTGTCAGGGTGATTTTAAATCCTGTTAATCTCTCTTGGCCTCAGTTTCCTTTTCTGTAAAATGAAGGGGCTTGAAAAACATTCCTGGGGTCTTGGCAAGGAGGAAATCTCTCCCTTCCCCAACCCCTCCCCCACTTCTCCTCCTGTGCCCTCCCTCCAGGTCCCCCCTTCATCTTTTTCACCCCATCTCCCCTAGGGGCAGCCAGCCAGCAAGAATGGTCCCCTGGCAGCAATGATGAAGACGGATGTGTGATTGATTCTGCCCCCTCCCCCCCCATGCCCTTCTGGCAGAAAATTAAAAGGCTATTTGTTAAAGGGTGAAAGTCCTCAGGTGCATCCTGGGGCTGGACAATTTGTCTCCATGAAAAGGATGCTATTATGAGAGAGGCTAGATGCAGGAGGAGGTGGGGGGCAGGCTGAGAGGAGGGAGGAGAGAAGGGGGAGAGGGGGACCTAGGGACTGAAGGGACAGAGAGGAAGGGGGGAAGAGGAGCCAGGGAGCGGGGAGGAGGCTGAAACAATGGAGAAAGTAAATAAATCACAGCCTGCCTGGGCCCATGGCTCCCGGCTAGAGGTGGAGAGGGAGGAGGGAGGGAGTGGGAGGCTGCCCAGGCAGGGGTGAGACGACTCATGTGTGCCTCAGACAGAAGCCAATTCCCTTTTTATGAACCTTGTCATGGACCAGAAGGGTGTCACCCTCGAGCTGGGCTCTCTCCATTTGGAGGGTTGGTAAATGACCCTCTTTAAGAAACAAGCTTCCTTTATAGACCGACTGCGGGGGAGGTGAAAGGGGGGGTCCCCAGCCAAGCCCCCATCGTCCCCTTGGGGGTCATTAAGTGATTAGAAAGAAGGGGAGCGCCCAGGGAGTCGACATTCAGATGAGCGGATTCATCTATCACTGGGGCCCAAGCTATTATTTATTGTTTTCCAAGGGGTTGCATTACAAACCTCCTGGTTACTTCTCTCCTCCTCCCCTTGGCTTTCTTTGTGTGCTCTGGCCCCAGGAAGCTGGGCTGCTGGCTTAGGCTGTTTCCCCCAACCCCCTCCAGACAACATTCCCTCTTCTTCTACAAGACAGGGTATTTAGTGTCGCTGACACCCAAACTACAGACCTTCCCCCCTTCTCTATCTGTCCCTTATCCTGAGATGCATTTAGCTTGGCTGCTCCCATTACCTGCCCTCAATCTCACCAAGGGGCACCCACAAATGCCCCACACTCTTCTACTGGGCACTTTTCCTCTAATGGTTTCTGATCTGAGATGTAGGACTGGGAGGAACCTTAGAGGTCATCTAGTTCAGTCCCTTCATTTTTACAGATAGGGAAACCGAGGTACAGGAAAATGGGAGCATAGATTTAAGGCAGGCAGGGACTGTGGAGGCCATGTAGCTCAACCCCATCTTTTTGCAGAGAAGGACCCAAGCTATAGAGAGATCAAGTGATACAAAGTACCTAGGGGCCCACAGATAGTAAGTACCTGAGTGGGGATCAATCTCTCTGATTCCAGGTTCAGCACTTTGTCCACCACAACATAATAACTCTCAAGGGTTCCTTGGCCATCAAATCCAAGGAGACTCAGGACTTTTGTCCAGATCCCAGGCAAGTCGGTTTACCTCTAGACTTCAGCTTCTTTATCAATAAAGTGAGGGGGATTATCGTTCTCCATCTGGAAGGGACCATGGCAGTGAGGATGTGGAACCAGACCAAGGAGGAAGTACTTTGACCACATTTACGGAGAGCAGACAGTAGAGATAGGATTGTACCTATGGGATGACTCTTTTTAATCCACATCTTGCTTCCTTGTCTAGGAGAGGTGATGGTGCAATGGTGAACTAGAGTGTCTTTAAAGGTCCCCTTACTGCACTAAATTCTTTGATCCTATGGGATAGGGCCAGGAATTGTATGTGTTGGTATAGCAAACTGCCAGGTATGGGAGCCAAAGGTAGATTGGCACCTTCTCCAACTTGTATTCTTAGAATTACCTAGAGCCCTGAAAAGTTAAATGATTTGCCCATTATGAAATGATTTTAAAAATCCCAATCCATCTAGTGAACCAGGAGAGAAAAGGAAGAAACCCATTAAGGAGCTCCTCTTGACATCCCATTAGCTTGGAAAATGGTTTTATGGGGCAGCCAGGTCACTCCTCAAGTCTCCACGTCCTCTGATGGAACAAAACTCAGAAAAAAGCTGATCCCACTGTTTTCTTCCCCACTTTTACAGCTCTCATGGTGAACAGCATGCTCGGATTGAGGATACAGGAAGAGCTGGGTTTGTATCCCATCTCTGACATTAGCTATGTCAGAGCTAGCAGCTCTCTGAGCTCTGAGTCCTGATGGTCTCTGTAGTCCTTAATTGTGAAGCAGGGCTCCTCAAGTGAGATAAGGCACCTGAAATATTTTAAAGCTATTTAGGAAGAGCACTTATTTATATTATTTTCTTGTACCGTATTCCTGAGTGGAGAGCTCATTAGACTCTGAGCTCTTTGAGAGCAGGGCTTGGGCTTTGCCTTTCTCTGCATCCCCATCTCTCAGCATAGTTCCTGGCACATAGTAAACTCTTAGTACTTATGGGGAGGGGATAGGGAAGAAGTTCAATGAGCTTGTTTTTGTGAGATGAGATTTCCAAACATATCTACCTGGCTTTCAAAGGCTGCTAATCTTCTTCATTTTACTCAACTTCCTTTGCTCACTGTTTCCACCCCTCTCCCCTCTGCAAAAATAAAATCTTTGCCTCTTCCAGGGCATCTCCATATTGTCACATACTACACACGAACACTTAATAAACCTGGGCTAGTTATTAGAATGCTGGTCATGGAGTTAGGAAGACCTGAGTTTGAATCCCACCTCTGACTCTTCCAAGCTGCTTAACTCATTTCATATCTCTAGGACTCAGTTTCCTCATTTGTAAGATGAGGGAGGTTGGACTTCATGACATTTAAAGCCTTTTCCAGCTCTAATCTATGAGCCTATGACCTCCACCTGCAACCCAGGCCCCTTTACACCTTGGGTTATCCCGTGGTTTTCACGATAAGGAATGCCTGTAAATATGTGGAATATTCCACAATAAGTAATGGATCATAGAATTAGAGCTAGAAAAAAAGAGTTGGGGTCATTCAGTCTAAACTCCTCCCTTTAAAGTTGAGGAAATGGAGACCCAGAGAGGTTATAATAATATCTGCTCTACCTAACTCCTTGGGTTTTTGTGAGGAAAGTGATTTACAAATCTTGAGGCTCTATAGAAATGTAAATTATTTTTCCAGGATTGGTTGTTGTCTTTCATTCTTGAAGATGACCAAAATGACATCACTATATTGGGGTTAAGCTACAGTGTGTCTGAGTGAAGCTGATGAGACCATTCGGAGCTCAGATGGCTCTCCCACATGGGGCACAAATAGTCTATGGGAACATCTAGGGTAGAGATGTCTTTAAGTTTTCACATGTCATATTTCTTTTGAGCTACTGCATTTATGTTTTGCTCATGGAGCATAGTACCTTCTTTGATGTGGGCACACCATGCTGGGCAATCCTGTGCACCTAGTGCAATACTTGGCACATGGCAAACTCTTCAAAAATGCCCATTGAATGGTATGAACTGGAATTCTATTCCATTCCATTTGAATTTCAGAGCTAGAAGAGATGTTAGAATGGGTAGAACACTGGACTCATCACAAGAAGACATGAATTCTATTCCTGCCAAAGACACAGGGGAAGAAAGATAAATCCATCTGTCAAATTAAACAAAATTATTCTTTAAATCTCTCTCTTTCTCCTACTCCTCATCCCCAAATGTGTAAATATAAAAAAACCTCTCGTCCATACTCAATAAGAATTACAGTGACTCTCTCCCCTAAGCCTCTTTCTATTTCCTGGACCTATTTTAGACTCTAGAATAGCATCTGTGTCATCTTACCTCCGATGGGACATCAGGGGAGTGCCAACAGTCTGGAGGGCTTTGCCAGCCTGGACATCTGTGATTCTAATAGGAATGGGATGTCCGTCGATTCCACCTCTCTCTTCTCCCCCTTCTCCCTTCTCCTGTTATTTCACACCTAGATATCTCAGAGGAGGGACTTCTGTTCACTCTTTTTCATTTGAATTGGGCTATCTGAAAAGGGGCTGGGAAAAAAGTTAAATCTAGAGTCCCCAGGCTCACACAGAATGACAGCTCACACTGGATCCTTAGTTCCTTTCTGTTGAGAAGGCTTGGACATTAGTTGTTTTTTTTTTTTTTTAAGATGGGCTTATTAGGGAACAAGATAAAGGAATAACTGTTGGACATCTTATTTTCTGTTGGTATCTGTGTAGTCAAAACATAAAGAGTAGGCTATGTGAAGTTTAAAAAAAACTGTTTCAATATCCTTGGTTTTCTTTGTGATCATTTGCATTTTATACATTTCAAAGAATTATTCTAAGGAGGGGTACATAGACTTCACTAGATAGCCAGAGGGATCCAAGATACACAAAAAGGTTAAGAAGCCTTGATCTAGAGTAAGAATAAATAAAGTTGCCAGAAGAAGGGAAACCAAGAATGTGAAGGATTTTGAGTCCATGTCATTTAAATACAGGCTGTAGGAACTGGAAATGTTTAAGCCTAGAGAAGAGAAAGTTTGAATGATGGTTGGCACGAAGTTTTTGAAAAGCTGTTAAGTGGAGGAAGCATTGGGTATTTGGTCCCAGAGAGCAGAACCAGAAGCAATGGGTAGAATCTTATCCTAGTATCAATCACAGTTTTAAAGGAGAAGGTGCCTCAGAGGCTGCCAAGTCTCTTTTGAGATTTCCTCCTATCCACTCTGTAGGTATCTTGTATATATCTAGTTATTTACATGCCTTCTATTAGAACATAAACTCCAGGGGGGCAGGGACTATCTTTATCTTTCTTTTTATCCCCAGTGCTTAGCACAGGAATCCTCACATAGAATCATGGTATCCTCCTTGGGGCTTCAGAATTAGAGTCAGAATCATAGAGGTTAAGAATGAGAAAGCCCCTCAGTGGTTACCCACTCCAATCTACCTGATCAAAGGCTTGGATGACCATCTATCTAGTATGGCATACTAGGGATTCTTTTTTGGTATGGGTGGACTATATGGCTTTTAAGGTCCTTTCCAACTCTGAAATCCTATGATTTCAGAGGAAATGGATAAGAAGAGGCAAGGATGGGGTTTGATCTTCATCGTTGGGGGACATCCCCACATGGATGAGATCATACATCCATTGAAGCATATATCTGTTGATAAGCTCCACTTTCAGATTTAGCTTCATCACTCACATCATTTAGTAAACCTTTCTTCAATAACTGAGATGTTCTAAGCAGAATGTAGAGGGTCCTTTTTCATTAGAGGTCTTTAAGTGATAATTGGATGATTATCAGTGGAGATCTTCATCTAGGCACAGTTGAACAAGTTGGCCCTTGGGGACTGTTCAGTTCAAAAAATTCTATGATTCATCTGAAGTAAAGTTTATATCTTTATCTTTGTATCTATTCCTACCTCCATCCCCTCCCCCCTTGCCTGGAACATTGATTTTCACAGAGCCTGGGCTTTCAATGATTGGCTGAATTGGTATCAACCAGTCAGAATAGGTTGGTCACTCCTAATCATTTGGAACTCCAATTCTCCATAATTTCCCTCCCTCTCCTCTCCCTCTGTCTTGTCCTTCTTTTTGGAAGGGTGGGTTCTTTCTACTACCCTTCAGTTTCATATTGACCTCCAGATCCCTCCCTATGCTTCCCATTTCAAGTGGTGGGGGCTGCTATTGAGGTCTGATCTGAGGATGGGGGAACACACTCCAGTGCACTAGTCAGCACAATATTTTGGAAAGATAATTGGATTTGGTATTAGAGAAGGATCTGGGTTTGAATTATTTCATGCTATTTTCATGAATGTCCTTGGACTGTATACCTAGGGCTATTTTGAGGATCAAATAAGAAAATGAATGAACACAAAAGAATGTCTGGCACATAGTAGGCACTTAATAAATACTTGTTTCATCTCTTCCTCCTGCCCTAGGCAAGTTACCATACTTCAGTTTCCTCATCTATAAAATGATGGCTTTTAAAATGCCTTCCAATTCTGAATCAATGAGTCTATAAGTTTGTGGGTAATATCTACTTCATTCAAAAGAGCTGTCCTTGTGCCTCCATAAAGAGAACATTCCCAGCTCAGCTCTCTCCAATGAGTACAGACCAAGATGCTCTGTAGATGGAAGAGGAGACAGAGCTTTTATGAACACTGTTTTTGTGCTAGTGGCAAAAAAGGGGTCATGGGAGAGGGTCACCTGAGTGTCACCTAGAGGAAGCTCAATCCAAGATATTACAAGGTTTTTCTGCTTGCTGCAATTTTCTCATCTGTAAGATGAGGAAAATAATAGTATTTACCTTCAAGGGTTATTGTTAGGATAAAATGAGATAATACATGTGAAGTGATTTATGAACCTTAAAGTGCTATTGATGTTATAAAAGTTAGATATTATTATTATTTGCCATTATTTTAAGGCTGTGGAAGGAGGGAGGAAGAAGCCTGACCTGGGAACAGGCTCCTACTGATGTTGGACAAAGGCTTGGGTAGGTGAGAAAGCTCCTTTCAGAGGACCCTCTAAATTTCTTGGGAGAAACTCCAAGTGTTTCCTCCCTAATTAGAGTTTTGGGGAGAGTTCAGTGGTTCACCTTGACCTCTGCTCCTATCTGAGAATTATACCCTTCTCCTTTTCTCTTTCAGCTTAGGCTGCCACCTGGTATGGTTTAGTTGCTAATATAACTAGGATTCCCCAAGCAAGCACAGATATTTAGAGAAAATCGTGCTTCCTTCCTGGGTTTTCCCTCCTCCTCTCTTGGTTCCTGTTTGTTTGCTATGGATTAATATGGTCTGGTGCACAACTGTCTTCTCTTGTCTCATTCCATTCTAGTTCCTTCAAACCAGGAGAGAGCTAGGACTCTATTCAACAAGCATTTCTCCTTTTCTAGTTATAAGCTTAACTACCATAACAAATCTAAATACGACAATATATGAGACATAGAAAAAGAAGATTGGATATGAAACCATGAATTTTTCAACACGCTTTAGCTATGTGATAAGCACTGGGGATGCAAACATGAAACAAAACAGTGCCCTGTCCTCAAAGAGCTTACATTCTAATGGGATTTTCCCCACCCCCCATTGGCATCATCCCTTTTATAGGAGGACATGAACATGGGTGGTACCAGATGGGCAGGGAAGGATGGGTTTTGATCCTCATTGTTGGGTGGAGGTCCCACATGAATGAGACCACAAAACATCCATTCATTGATGACCTTTATTTATCCACCCCATGGAGTCTAGTTCTAGTCTGGTTTTATGACCTTGCTTAAGTCATTGCTCGGCTTCAATTTTCATCATCTGCATCAGGATGGGAGAGCAATGTCAATAAGAGAAAGAGCACTGTCTCTGTAATGAGAAGATCTGGGTTTAAATTAGCCTATGAAGTGACTTTGGGTAAATCACTGAACTTCCTGGGGCCTAAGTTCTTCATCTGTAAAATGAGGGGTTTGGCAAACAGTAGGCACTTAATAAATGCTTGTTGACTTGACCAGATGGTCTCCGAAGTCCTTCTAAATTGATAATCTGTAGAGTTGGTGCATGTGTGGAATAATACTTCTTTTTCTTCTTGCACAGAGCTTAGATGAAATAACGGATGTGAGACCATCTTGTAATCAGGAAAGTGTCAGCAGAGTTATTATTTTCTCTCTAAATTGTTTGCACCCTGTGAGTCTTGTTTGCCTCCCTAGTTAGCCTGGACACTTCCTGAAGGCAATAACTATGTCATGTATTCTCCAATAGCCCCTCTCCACCCCCATCCAAGAGCCCACCACAAGGACAAGTCATTATAGGTGTTCAATGAGGATAGAAAAGTGTGGAAAGTTTTCTCCCTGACCCATTCTATGACAGAGCACTTCTAATGATTTATGACCAGGAGATATACCCTGCCCTAGCCAAGTAGGAACACAGAGCATTCATGGAGCTTTAGACATTCAGGAGGGAATGGGGAGACCTCTCTGGAATACCAAGAAGCCCAGGGACTCACCAATAACTAACAAAGCTACTTAGTCCAGAGAGATTCTGCACCAGACTGGAGGGAGTCACCACTCCATCCCTATGAGTCCAATTCAAAGGAGATAATGACTGCAAAGTGTTTCATAAATGGTAAAGTGATAGAGAAATGTTATCTATTATTAGTCACTATCTGGTTCAACTCAAAACTATACAAGAAGCCTTTGTCTTAAGTATTCAGTAAATAGTCATGCCCAAAGACCCCAGTGAAGGGGAAACTACCCCACTGCAAAACAGTTCATTCTTCCTTGGATTCCTTCTAACTGTGAAGGAACTTTTCTTGACATCAGACCCAAATCTCCTTCCTACAGATTCTGCCCACCGTTCCCGGTTCTGTCCTTTGAGGCCAAATGGAATTGGTCTAATCCATTTTCCATATGACCATCCTTCAAATGCTTCAAGGTTATTCTCACGGCATGAGCTTACCAGGACAATGGACCTGGAGTTCTCTCTTAGTCTATGACCAGAAGGTTCCTTTTGTGACACCAAATTTAGTATCCTCTTTATAGACAAACTGAGGCCAGAGAAGTGAAATTAGTTGCCCCAGATCACATAGTTAGCAAGTTACAGAACTAGGGATTCAAACTCAAGCCCTCTCTTTGTCCTCCAAGTTCTGTATTCTTTCTCCTCCATCATGCTGTAGCTTCTCACTCAAAGTCCAATATAACAGTTATTAATGGCAGTGAGCAATGGCTTACTCTGGTTCCCCAACCTCCCCTGTCCCAATACATACCCCAAGCTAAGCATCCCATAATCAAAGAGGGGCCTGTATTTATTTCCCCCTGAGGAATGTCAGTTTCTTAATCCATCAATTTAGCTCAACAAACTTATTAAGTATTTACTATGTGCTGGATGTGGGAGATCCAAAGATAAGCCTGAAACCCTCAGGGAGCTTATATTCCTTCAAAGACCTATCACATATTAAGAACCAATTTCAGTGGTCTCAGCTGTCAACTGATTCAATTGTTAATATGGAGCTATCCATTCTGTGGTTCTGTACTGGGTTACTGCAAACCTCAAAGGAAATTTGGATATTATTCCATTCAAAGGATGGTCATTCCTAACTCTGACCCTACTAGCATGATAATAATAAGGCACTGAAGAGATAGTTACAAAATCTTTTTTATCAACAGTAAGAGTGGGGTTACCTAAAACCTAGACACTTGAATAAAGAATTAAAGCAAAGTGTGGTGACTAGGTGGCAGAGTGAATAGAGCACTGACCCTGGAGTCAGGAGGACCTGAGTTCAAATCTGACCTCAGACACTTAACACACACTACACACACACACACACACACACACACACACACACACACACACACACACACACACACACACGCGCGCTATGTAACCTTGGGCAAGTCAATCCCAATTGCCCTCCAAAAAAAAAAGAATTAAAGCAAAGCATGACAGAACTGGGATGAACCTTAGAGCAGAAAAGGTCAGAGCTAGGAGGGGCCTTAGAACAGTGAATGTTAGGACTAGGAGGGGCCTCAGGACAGGGGATATCAGATCTGGGAGGGGCTTTAGAACTGAAAATGTCAGAGCTGGGAGGGGCCTTAGAACAGGGGATGTCAGGGTTGGGAGGGACCTAAAGGATGATATAGTCTAATTTCTAATTTTACAAATGAAGTCAGTCCAGAGAGGCTACATGTCCTATTGACTTGTACCAAGATTTAAAAATAAAAATATTTAAGCATGTTTGGTCTGATCCAATGTTTTATTTAGGAACGGGAAAAAAAATCCCAAAGCATTCTATTAAACCACTTAAAACCCAGTGGGATTCAGTGTTACCCTCAAACTTTATTTTTACTCATAGCAGAATTTTGATATTTGAGTAGTTTGGGGCTTTGCTTTCTTGGATTCTCCATTTTTGCTTTGCCTGTGACCTCCTTTTAAAGCCTTGGGAATCATCTCCAAAAGTCTTCTAAGCCAAGTGACTCTTCCACCAAAATTCAGGTTCACGGCCCTGACTTCTTCCAAGGTCCCTTAACACTAAGCACTGGTGCCCGATAGAGAGGCAGCCTCTAGTTCTGGCTGCCTGTGCTGTGTTCTATCCTCTAGGCCGCATGCAGTGTCTCTCTACCCTTGGGACAAATGTCTCATTCCCCCGGGTGTCAAGGGGAGAATTAATCACCCGGGGGATATCAGTCAGCCTGCTGACTTGGCAGTGGGAAGACAAAGAGAAATAGGGTGTCACAGGGATTGGCTCCCTCCCCCATTAAGGGGAGGAAAAAATGCTTGCTTTGCAATTCCAAATGGGCAACATTCGCTCTACATTTCCAGGGCCCCTGGCCTCCTGAATTTGCTGTTGCCGTTGACCTCCAGAATTCCCTTGTCTCCCCTCTGGGTCCGTCTGTCCCTTTCCTGTCTGTCTTTTCAGGGGCTCCTCAAGGCCATCGGCTGGGCTTTCCTTCTAGTCTCACAAGCTGGCTGCCTCCTCCTGACATGAGTCACAGGAGCTAAGAAAAGCGAAGGTGAAAGGACTAAAGAACCAGAGAAGCTCTTCCTCGAGCGACTATTTTGTGTTCTAAGCCCCTCGGAGAGGTGCAATTATTTCATTTGTTGTACTTGTGTCCCTAGTACCTAAGCATTGTGCTTTGAACATAAAGCTTGTTGGTCAGTTTGAATCGATAAATTTCCTTCTGGTTCTAAAGCCTGTGACCCAAATGAATGTGGATGTCACATACACACAAACATGTAACACACAGCACACAATGTATACATAACACACATGTCACACAATATAGAGACATGTTAACACATGTATTACACACATGCACAACATAATACATATAGCATATATACATCTGAGAGCTGTCATCTTATAGGATCATGCATACAGAGCTCCCTCTTTATTTTGTACATAGGAAACAGGCCCAGAGAGTTGATATAACTTTAGACTGGATTAGAACCGAGGTCCTTTGACCCTAGAGCTAATACCCAGTCTCACTGTCCCCTTCGCGCTGCTCAGGTCATTCTCCTGCCTGGAATACTCTCACATCTCCTCTCAGCCCTTACTTCTGTCCATCTGGACTTCTTCCTTCCTCCAAAGCCTTGATGAAGACCGCATTCCTTTGGGCTGCCTTCCTGGATACCCTCTCCTCTGTTCACTCCAGAACTCTCTGTCCTTTTAGCTAGAATGAGTGCGGCCTAATGAAAAGCCCTGAACCAGGGGACCTGGGAGATGTGGGTACAAGTGCTACCACTGACATCACTCGGCTGGACAAAGCTGGGTAAGACACGTGACTTCTCTGGGAGTTTTCTTATTTTTAGAATAGAAAGGCTGGATGGATGATCTCTGGTGTCTTTCTTAGTTCTGATGTCCTGTGCAATGAGGTCCCTACCACCTCAGACCCCTATGCTCATGCAGCCAACAAAATTTATTGTGCACATTCTATGTGCAAAGCTCTGTCCTAGGCACTGAGGCAGATGCAAAGTCTGGCTGATACTATCCAGGATTTATGGAATTTATAATCTAATTCCAAGTTTTCTATAAGTTGTGACATTCTCTGTTCTAAGATTTCTCCCAGCCCTTACATCCCTTGTTCTAAGGCCTCTCCCAGCTCTGACATCCCCAGTTCTAAGGCCCCTTCCAGCCCTGACATTCCCTGTTCTAAGGCCCCTTCCAGCCCTGACATCCCCAGTTCTAAGGCCCCTTCCAGCCGTGACATTTCCTGTTCTAAGGCCCCTTCCAGACCTGACATCCCTTGTTCTAAGGCCCTCCCAGCTCTGACATACCTTGTTCCAAGGCCCTCCCAGCCCTGACATCCCTTGTTCTAAGGCCCCTTCCAGCCCTGACATCCCCTGTTCTAAAGCCCTCCAAGCTCTGACATCCCCTGTTCTAAGGCCCTCCTAGCTCTGACATCCCTTGTTCTAAGGCCCTTCCAGCCCTGACATCCCCTGTTCTAAGGCCCCTCCAAGCTCTGACATCCCTTGTTCTAAGGCCCTCCCAGCCCTGACATCCCCTGTTCTAAGGCCCCTCCCAGCTCTGACATCCCCTGCTCTAAGGCCCTTCCAGCCCTGACATCTCCTGCTCTAAGGCCCTTCCAGCCCTGACATCCCTTGTTCTAAGGCCCTTCCAGCTCTGACATCCCCTGCTCTAAGGCCCTCCCAGCTCTGATGCTCTGTATTCCAATCTTAGCTTTGACATTCCATTTAGAATCATAGATTTAGAGCTAGAAGAACTTCAGAGGGCTATCTCTTCTCACTTCTCATTTTGCAGATGAGGAAGATGAGACTCAGAGGTTTGACCAAGGTTACATGGGTGAACTTGGAAGGAAGAAACCCAGGAATTGAACTCAGGTCTTCTGATTCCAAATCCAAACCTCTTTTCCCTGTATTCTAAGATCCTTCCCAGCACTGGCATTGTTGGAAGACTCCTCTAAGCTCTGAGCCTTGTTTCCAGGCCTCGCCCATCTCTCCCATTATGCATTTTGAGGTCCTTCTCAGCTCTTATGTTCTTTGTTCTGAGGGTCTTTGCAGAACTGACTGTTCTATGCTCTTTAAGATCCCTTCCAGCTCTGTGATTCTGGGTCCCAAAGTTCCTTCCACCTCAGACATTCTAGGTTTTAAGTTATCTCCCAGGTCTGACTTTCTCTCTCATTCTTTTACTTTTTAGATTAGAATAGAACCCTCTTGCTTTACATTTGTCTATCTATTCCTTTATAAATACCCTGATGCCTTTCATTTGTGACAGTCCTTATCTACACAGATTCTCCTCAGGATTGTAAGCTCCTTGAAGGCAGCCACTGTGTTCCTTTGCTAACATTTCCATTGGAGTCTCAGACCCTGATCTCCACAGTTCATTTCTGAATACTCTTTTCTGGCCAGTTAGCAGGTGTCAGAGCGAGGCTATGTGAACCAGTCAGAAGCATTGTCTGCCCCTAGAAGGAGAGAGAAAGGGGAGGAAGGAGCCAGGGGGTGTCTGCTCAACAAAAGAGGCTTTCTCCACTGAAGGAGCCAAGTGAGGGGCTGAGCGGGGGGGCAGTAGACAAAGAGAGACTGGGGCTGGGAGCTAAGCTGCTCAACCTCCGTCTACAGGTGATAAGATTGATGGGCCTTGGGAGAGGAGCTGGCTGAGTGATAGATAATTTTAAATCAGCGGTAAACACAGGCAGTGGGGACTCATTGCTTTTCTAACTGGTGTGACACCAAGGCGGAGGGGAGATGTGCCAACAGATTAGGCCTTGAGACGGGCAGGCTGGGGGAGACAAGGGTCACTTTCCTGGTAGAGTGGCCAGGAACTTGAAGGAAGAAAAAATAACTGTGGAAAGAGGGGGAAGGTTACCCACACAGGTGAAGACACAGGGTTTCTATGGATTGGACCGCCTTGCAAAGGGATAAGGCCTATGGTTAGGGTTTGTCAAGGAGCATTGAAAGGAATCAGGGTAGTTTAGTACCCTTTAAAGAGTACCAGAGCTTGGAGTCAGTGGATCTAGGTTCACGTCTCATTTGTGACACTGTGTGACCTTAGACAAGTCACCTGCCTCAACCTCTTTGAACTTCAATTCCCTTCTCTGTAAAGTGATATGACTGGACTCAATTATTTCTGAGGCCCTTTCAGCTCTAGGGTTCCAATTCTGCTTTTGATTATCACCCCCTATATGGCCTTGGGCCAGTGATGTCTCTTCTCTGGGCCTCATTTTTATCCACTGTAAAATGGGGGAGTTAGACATAACGGCCTCTGGGGTCTCTTCCAGTTCTATGTCCAGGATGCAATACATCTCCACATCAGACAATGATTGTTAACTCCCTCTCTAGACAGGGATGAAGGTAGCTCTCTGAAACCAAGAGAAATTGGTAAGCAGAGTTGGGCCACCATGACTCTCTGTCCTCTCTACAAACTTATAGTCTAAGTTAGGAGACAAAACTAAAACCTAGGAGCTCACTTTTGTGTGTTATCTTAAGGTTTTTACTGTGAGGCAAATTCTTTCATTTCTCTCAGAGTTCTCTTGATTGTCTGAACCATCTATAAGCTCTAAGGCCCCTCCCAGCTCTGACATCCCCTGTTCTAAGGCCCTCCCAGCTCTGACATCCCCTGTTTTAAGTCCCCTCCCAGCCCTGACATTCCATATCATAGATATCTTTCTCCATTAGCATGTAAGCTTTTTGGGGGTAGGAACTGTCATTTTTTTCTTCTATTTGTATTCCTAGAACTTCCCATGGTTTCTGGGACAGAATAAGCACTTTGAGTAATAAATGTAAATTTATTTGACTTTATTTAAAACACAGCATTCAGGTCTTATTGTCTACATTGTCTCCACTTTGCAGATGAGGAAACTGAGGCTCACAGAGGTTGTGGTCTCAGTTCAGTACTCTTCCCACTAGACCACACTTTTTTTTTTTGCTTTTTGGAGGGCAACTGGGGTTAAGTGACTTGCCCAGGGTCACAAGGCTAGTTTTTTTTGTGTTAAGTGTCTGAGGCTGGATTTGAACTCAGGTCCTCCTGACTCCATGGCTGGTGGCTATTCACTGTGCCACCTAGCCACCCCTAGATCATACTTTCAACAAATGGCATATGAACAAGACAATGACCATTTAAAGGTTAAGACATATGGCAACAATGTGCCTTTCCTTACAGGAATTGAGGGATCAGAGGATTTAGAAGTGGAAAGGACCCTAAAGATAATTTCGTCTATTTACTGTCTGCTCCTTTAATTGTACACCTCCCCAACATTGCACAAGTAACAGAACAGAGATTTGAACTCAGGTCTCCAAATCTAGTCCTTTCTCCTCTGCTTTGTGGGTTGAAACTGTGGGCAAGAAGTGGGATGCAGGCAGAAGCCTGAAAGACAGGTAGATAAAAAGGCAAAGAGAACACATTCCAGGTCCAGAGAACACCAGAAGGGTGGCAGATGCAGGACTGGGTGATGGGGTAAGATGCGCCACATCTTAGGAAGGACTTTGATGAGCTGGAGCTGTCCAGGACAGAGCAGCCAGGATTGTGAGGGAATGAGACTGTACTGCAAGAGGACCATGTGAAAGGACTGCCTGGAAGGGAGAAGTCTTGGGAGTGGACGGAAGTACGATAATTGCCTTCAAGAATTTGAAAGGTAGTTTTATGGAAGAGTGATAGACTTGATCTGCTTGGCCATTCAAAGGGAGCAAGGGGTAGAAATTTCAGAGAGGTAGTGTAAGGCTTGATGTAAAGAACTCCCCACAAACAATTAGAGGCCTCCCAAAGTGGAATGAGTTGGCTTGGGAGGGAGTGGGTTTTCTCTTACTTGTCCTCAACAGAAGGCTGGCTAAGCATTTATTGGGATTGTTGTTTAATGTGGTATATAGTGAATAGAGTTCTGGACTTGAAATCAGGAAGACCTGGGCTCAAATTCACCTTGGACAGTTGCTAGCTGGGTGATGCCAGGCAAATCTGTGCCTCAGTTTCCTCATCTGTTAAATGAAAGCCATGGACTAGCTATCTTTTGAAATCCTTTGCAGTTCTGAGTCTATAATCTTATGATGCTTGGTCCAGTTAGTCCATATCAACTCTGAAATTTGATGATTCTGGGACTGAAACATGTTAATGAGCTAGGGAGGAGGTTGGTTTGTTAAATAGAGCTTTTTCTCTCTAGCAAATTTTAAATTATGTGGCTGTATTTGGGACATTCTTGCTTGGACTCAATGTTTCTCCTAGTCCTAGAGTCCCATCAGCAACACAAGTTTACCACCCATGCCCTCCCATTTAAATATGGTGATGCTTCCAGTCAAGTAATCTCAGAGAGATTCTTGGTGCTTAGACTCAAAAGTTAAGGTGTTGGTTGGGGAAGGGGAAATGAGGCTGAAGTCTCACCATTTCATCACATTATCCATTTTCTTACCAAGACCAAAAAAGATCCCTGGAGACACAAAGGTTTGAATGGAACTGTGATGTCAAGGAGACAGAAGTACAATTCCAATTGATATTGTCAATTGTGGTCAACATCACTGCTTTGCTCAAAATCCTGTTGTGGCTCCCTGTTGCCTGAGAGGTAAAATGTGAACTCCTAAACCTAACACTGATTCCCTCTCCTTTCTTCCCCACCCAATAGCTGTTTCTAAACCACCTCTTCAGCCTTCATATTACTCCCTTCATGAGTTCCATGTTCCAATCACACTGGATCACAAGTTTGTCCTTGAACTTCACATGCTATTTCCTGCCCCTGTGCATTTTTACTAGCTATCCCCCATACTTGGCATGCACCTCCTCTTCATCTCTGCTTTCAGAATCCTCAGTCTTGTTCAAGGCTCTATTCAGATGCTACCTTCTCCTTCTCTGATTTCCACAATTATCAATGCCTTCTTTCTCTTCCTAGAATTAGGTCTGACTCTCTTTTCCTTCCTCACTCTCTCTTCTGTACTTTTAATCTCTTTTCCTCTCCAGTAGACTGTAAGCTCATTGAGGACAAGAACCATTTCATTTTTGTACCCCTGGTCTCTAGCACATAATACATATTTGGTTTTGAACAAATATTCAAAATGTTGAAGAAGTCTTTAGTGGGCATCCAATATTTGACCAATCCAGGGCTATGTGCCATGGGATGTGTGTGTGTGTGTGTGTGTGTGTGTGTGTGTGTGTGTGTGAGTGTGTTTACAGGCAGAAATAGAAGACTTAGTCTCAAGTTCTCCACAAATATAGTCTAGTCTATTTCCAGGGACAAGACTAACATGACTGAAATAATATAATATGGATTTGTAGGTTTACAAGATGCTTTTATCACAATGATATTATGGCATAGATTGCATAGTCATTATTTTCATTTTATTGATAAAGAAACTGAGACTTAGAGTAATTAGGTGACTGCATAAGCAGCTGGAATGAATGGTCTGGAGTTAGTACTTGACTTCAGCTCTTCTGACTCTGACTTGATTGCCTGTATGACCTCCTATAGGCTAATTTACCTCTTTGGGCCTCAGTTTTCTCATTTGAAAAATGAGAGCATTGAAGTGGATGGCTTCCAAATTCCCTTCCAGCCCTCAGTTTATTACCCTGTACTTCTCTTATGGATACTCAGTTCCGAGATGTATGATGTTATGTTATAGACAACTAACTATGACAGTTAGTTACTTGGGTAGTAAAGAAAGTCCCATGAAAGCTGGAATTATCAAGGAGAGCTTTCCAGGGACAGGCATAGCAGTAGATTTTGGTTAGAGCTTCCCCTTCCCCATCCTTGTTGTCCTAAAGAGCAGCAGTCACTAGCTACCTCTGGGTGACCCCATTGGGTGCAAGTCATCCTAGGTGATTACCATTTTGTTTGACCCTCAGAGCTCCTGTGAGTGAAAGGAATGAGATTCAGAGAGTGAAGAAGGAAAATAGAGAACCCATTTCCTCTCAAAACCTTCCATCTGGGCTTCAGCCACAGTGCCCTCATGATGTCCTTGACCCCTTGCAGTGGAGGTCACCATCTCATCTATATTGCTCCCTACAGAAAGCCACAGACGGCTCCCCATGCATCACCTGAGTGGGCAGTCATGCTGGAGCTGCCTTGTCATTTCCATTCATCTCTCTCCAACCGCTCCCTGTCACAGGTCTTAGCACAGACTGGTGGAAAGAGGGAGGAGGTCGTGTGTGTGTGTGTGTGTGTGTGTGTGTGTGTGTGTGTGTTGTGCTGCGAGAAAAGATATAGGGAAAAAGGAAAGAAAACAGGAGAAGCAGAAAGGGAATGAATTAGGATATAGAGAAAGTGAGGAGTGAAGAAGGAATAAAAGAGACATATGGAGAAGAGGAGAAAGGGGGAAAAAGGGAGAGAAAGAGAAGAGCAAAAATGAGGAGAGAGAAATTGGGATAGGAAAGGGAGTGGAAGAAGGAGGGTGACAGAAAAGCAGGAATGAAGGAAGAAGAGAGAAAGAAAGAAAACTTAGGAAAGAAAGAGGGAGAGAGAATAGAGAGAATAAAGGTGAAAGAAAGAAACAGAAGAAATAGAAAAGGATAAAGGAGAGAGAAAGAGGAATGAAAGCAGGGAAGAGAGAGGAGTGGAAGAAGGAGGGAGAGGGAAAGAGGAAAAAGAGATGATAGGGAGGGGAGAAAAAGAAATAGAGGGAGAGTAAGAAAAGTGAGGCAGGAGGGGAGAGATTGAGGTAAAAGAGGGGGATAGAGAAAAAAAGCAAGGTGTCTCCCAAAAGCATGAAATGGGGCATTAGAGGTGGTAGAAAGCTCATTGGAGAGGGAAGAGGAGAGAGCCTGGAGCAGGGAGAGGTTGAGGGGAGAGAAAGCCAAAGCAGGGGAAGGAGGGAGGGCAGGCAGGCTGGAGACTGGCCAGTGCCTTTGTTTGTTTGTTTACTCAATCACAGTGGTCCCTCCTGATCCCAAAGCTCACTCTTTCTCCCTTTGAAAATCCTAACTCAACAGCTGCTTTCTCTGCTCCAGTGACAAAGGGGTGGGGATGCAGAACTGAGGGGAATTGGGGGTGGGGTGGAGAAGACTCATTTAACAGCTCCCTAAGGGAAGAATTTGGGTCTGAAACTTCTGATCCTGCCAAACTTCACCAGCTTCAGTCCCTTAGCCCTAAACCCCTTAAGGAGTGGAGACCAAGGACCAGTCTCCTCTTCCATACAGAGAGCCTGGGCTTTGGAGTTTCTGCCAGGACGGGGGAGGGAGGGGAGACCAAGCCAGATTGAAATGGATTCCTGGATCCATTTGGGCTGGGCTGATCCACCTCTCCCACCCTATAACCATTCCTCCCCTCCCCCAGCAACCAGCTTCCAGACCAGAGCTTGTCCATCTTCTCAGTCAGCTCCTTCCCAACCTGCACTGTTCATGTATAGCTAGAAGGGATTTCAAGGGTTAACCTCTTCATTTTATGCAGGAGGCGAGACTGAGTGACTTTCCCAAGGTCACCCAGAGAGTGAGCAGAAGAGGCAGATCTGAACCCAGGTTCCTGGATTCCAGAGAAACTGCTCTTTCCACTGTACCAGCCTTCCCCTCCCCGCCCCCCAATTGTGGGAGGAACCACCCATTTGGAGAAAGGGTGGTTTTTATTTGATTGCAGATCTTTCTCCTTAGAGCTACATGAGCCAGTCTGACCCTCTCATTTAAGAGAGGAATAAGCTGAGGTTTATAGAGGAAAACTAACATCACAGGTCAGAAGGATAGAGGTAAGAACTTGAACACACCACTCCTAAAATTTGCCCAAACCTTCCTGTGTCTGGATGCAATCTCCTGGTGATACAAAAAAGAAATCCATACACAGAATATTGTCTCCTATAATGATGATAAAATTTGGGAGGCTTTGCAATCCATCCATCCAAGCATCAGCTAAAATTTATTAAATACCTACTATGTGCCAGTCACTGAATTTGGTGCTAGGAAGACAAACATAATCAACCCTGCATTCATTAAGCACCTGCCATGCTCTGGGTACTTAACTTTATGCCATAGATACAAAAACAATCATAATTGATTAACATAATATAAGATATTATATGATAAAAGTCTTATATTGTTAAACACTTACTATGTTCCAGGCACTGAACTTGGTGCCATAGAGACAAAAACAATCAGTCTTATATTCATTAAGCACCTACCATGTGCCAGGTACCAAACTTGGTGCCAGGGAAATAAAGATAAAAACAAAGTCATCCCAGTCTTCAAGGAGTTTACAGGGAATTAAAGGAAACATTTGCCCACATAAATAGATAGGAAATACACATATAGAGAACACCATTTAGGAAGTGGGGAGGCATTAGCAGCTGGGAGGGGGAATGGGTTCCCCTCATGTAGGAGATGACTTATGCTGAGCCTTGATGGAAGTTAGGGATTCTAAGAAGTGGTGCCAAGAGTGGTGTTCATTCCAGGCTTGAGAGATAAGCCTGTCCCAAGGCATGAGTCAGGAGATGGAATGTTGTGTGTGACTAATAGCAAGGAGTCCAGTTTGGACGGATTATAGAGGGCATGAAGAGGAATAATGTGTGTAATAAGTCTTAAAAGGTATAGGCTGGAGTCAGATGGTGAAGGTCTTAAATGACAAACACAGGAGTTTGTATTTGATCCCAGAGACCAGAAGAGTGATGCAAGCCGCCCTTCGGCAGTTGGGTAGAGGATGAATTAGAGAGGGAAGCAAGCGGAGGCAGGGAGACCAATTAGAAGGCTATTTCAGTAGTCCAAGGGAGAGGAAATAAAGGCCTGAGCTAGGGTGGTGGCTACAGGAATGGAGAGAAAAGATCG
Source organism: Gymnobelideus leadbeateri (assembly GCA_011680675.1). Classification (NCBI taxonomy): domain Eukaryota; kingdom Metazoa; phylum Chordata; class Mammalia; order Diprotodontia; family Petauridae; genus Gymnobelideus; species Gymnobelideus leadbeateri. Next base: position 84,548 of record WOXC01007094.1, read on the forward strand.
ATACTGGCGATTGGACAACTGACTGGATAGGCTTTCCAGCTAGTGTATGGGACACAACTTTATTACTGAAAATTTTTTAAATTTTATCCCTGTGGCTCTTTCTTTCATTGACCTAATATCCAAACCTCTCTATATCTTAGTAGAGCATATTCATGAATTTCTGTGGCCAAGAAAAAAATTAAACTTATGGTGTGGAGCTTGTATGAACTTATCCATTCTAGGCATTGGATATCTGACTCACAGTCCTTTCTGAACCCATACTCATTTTCTCTTGGTAGAACTCAGTCAAATGGGATTTATTAAGCACCTACTATATGTCAAACACTGTGCAAAAATGCTGGGGATACAACAAAAGGCAAAAGACTATCCCTGCCTTCAAGGATCTCACAGTCTAATAGAGGAGACAACATGTATACAGTTCTCTCTCTCTCTCAGTCTCTCTCTCTCTCTCTCTTTCTCTCTCTCTCTCTCTCTCTCTCTCTCTCTCTCTCTCTCTCTCTCTCTCTCTCTCCTGTCTCTGTTTCCCTCTCTTCCCCCTCCCTCCCCTCTTTGTACACACACACAAACACACACACATGCACATACACAGAATATAGACATATACATGCTATATATAGAATAAATTAGAGATAATCAACAGAGGGAAGGCAAGAGCATTAAGAAGGTTTGGGGAAGGCTTCTTGTAGAAGGTGGGATTTTAATTTTCTCCAGGAAAGCTGAAAGAAGGGTCAAAAAGTATATGGTGGGGTGTATGTGGGAGTAAGGTATAAGAAGACTGGAAAGGTGTGTGTGGGGGGAGGTCTGAATGCCAAACAGAGGATTTTTTATCTGATCCAGAAGTGATAGGGAGTGATATAGTTAGACATTCACTTTAGCAAGATCATGGTAGAGCTTCAGAGCATTTAGTCCACTAGCAGAGCCTTCAAGAACTCACAGTCCCTTTCACAGCATAGGGCTCCTATCAGAGCAGAACATTAACAGAGAGCACTCCAGCAATACTGCAAATATGTGAATTCGTTGATCTGGACATTGTCTCTTGTAATCCATCCATGCCTGGCCATCTTGAGTGACTCTTATTGATGATCTCCCACAAATTCACCACTGGGGGCTTACTCAATCTGCAGGGACCTTTCTGGAATTCTATTGACATTTTGTGGCTACACATGGAATGCTCAGGCTGCTCTCACTCTAATGATGTGGCCAACTAATCTTTTCTTTTTTTTCTCCCCAGTCCAGGACTTGCCTCTCTTTTCAGTCAAGAATTTCTGTAGTGATGTCTGGTACGTTTCTTAGATGGAGAATGGAAGAATTTATGACTAAACAGAGAGAGAGAGAGAGAGAGAGAGAGAGAGAGAGAGAGAGAGAGAGAGAGAACATTATGAAATGCAAAAATGGATAATTTTGATTAGAAAAAAATTTTTAAAGAAAATATTTTATGGTTTGACCTGGGTAGCTGTGTGATCCTCTCTGCCACCTCAGTTTTGTCATCTGTAAAATGGGGACAATAATAGCACTTATCTTGCCAGGTTATTGTGAGGATCAAATGAGATAATATATGCAAATCACCCTGGAAACTCAAAATGCTATAGAGATATGGTTTGGAGTACTTCTAGGATATTATTGATATAGGGAACTACTTTCACTAATGGAGACTGACATCTACAACTTAAGTCTTACAGAGTTTGTCTAAGGCACAAAGAGGTTAATTGACTTGCCCAAGTTCACACAACCAGTATGTGTTAGACTTGTAAGGATCTGAATTCAAGTCTTCCTAACTCAAAAACTAGCTCTTTATCTACTACTATTTATCGTTAGCTTTTATTAGAGACAGCTTAGTGACCTATTGGTTTGAGTGCTGGGTCTGGAGTCAGGAAGACCTATATTCAAATCCAGACTCAGACACTCTATCTATTATGCTCCCTAGCTGCATGGGAGTGGCAGAGTCAGGCCAGAGAGGAATTCACCTTTGGTGTAGGTTTTGGAGGAGATGCTGGGGCTTCCTGGTTTAATTAATTATCCTTGTTAACTCAATGATAAGCTAAGCTGTTTCTATGCTATTGAAGGATGGCTAGTACTAATATAAGCCTCTAAATTTCAGCATCTTGTGCAGATTGAAATGTTTATTTTTTAGCGTGATCAATGCTGGAATTTGTTCTCTTGACTATGCCTGGTCCTTACAGAGGTTTTGTTTTTATGTTTTCTTTTTCAAAGGGGAAGGATGAAGTGGGAAGGAGAGAGAAAATAGATTTTGATTGGAAAAAATTAAATGAATGAAGAAAAATGTTAGTATCCTGAAAATTAGTCCTGGCTAGTCCACTTAGGGCTAGTTATGACTCTGTCTATGCTCTAATTTGCATTTGATGTGTTCAAGTCCTTTTAGTTCTGGTTTCAAACGATCTAAGGTCCCACCAGGCTCCAATATTCTTTGTTCTTATTTCTGAAATTCTGATATTCTACACCTGTGGTTATTACAGATATTTATAGGCAGTATCTGTATTTTGGGTGTTGCTCGAAGCAAAGACAATCATGTCTTTATGGTCAAGAAATGAAAGATATAAGTTAGATAAGAGGAAGAACTTTCTATCACTAAAGGTTGTTAGGTAGTAGAATGGATTTAGAGTGATCTAAGAAGCTTCTTTCATCTCTCTTTCCCTCTCTCTTTCTTACCCTTTCTTCCCCCTCCTCCCTCCCTCTCCCTTCTTTTATTTCCCTCTCTCCTTTCATCCCTCCCTTCTTTCTTCCCCTTTCTCTTTCTTCTCCCTTTTCTCTTCCTTCTTTCCTTCCTTCCTTCCTTCCTTCCTTCCTTCCTTCCTTCCTTCCTTCCTTCCTTCCTTCCTTCCTTCCTTCCTTCCTTCCTTCCTTCCTCTCTATCTTCTCATCATCTTTCTCTCTGTCTCTCAGTTTGGGTTATCTTTCACCTTTGTCAGAGGAAGGAGGCATGGTCTTTTTGGAGACAGGAGGATGGACTAGCTGACTTTTCAATGCACAATTCTCACAGGGCTCCCCATGAATCTTGGGCTCTTTCCTCTCCTGACAATCTGGTAACTTTGATGTGCTTCTCCCCATAGCCCCCAAGCTCAATGAAATCTGAGTAAGTGGAGAGGAGTAGGCAGTAGCTTCTAGGGGTTGAAGCTGGCATTCCTACTAAATGTGGTGGCCTAGGCTGCTGGCTTGTATAGCTCAGGCATGTTGGCACATAACTTAGGAAGGAAATATATCTCTTTTGTCTGTTCTGTGGGGATCCTGGAGAGAGACAAGGGACCCTGAGACCTCAGCTTTGGTTCTGCTTTTCACCCAGCCTGGCCTGGCACTTGGCCAGGGGGAGAACATTCCTGGAGAGGAGGGTTCCCTGGCTTTGAAGAGGTATATGTTTGTTCTGTCTCTAGGAGACCTTCCTAGGAAAGAAAACATCAGAGGGGAGATGCCAAAGGTTAGGTACAGCAGTTAGTAGTATACAAATAAATGGTAGCCCAGCTTTTCTCCTAGGGGCTTCCTGGTCAACAGATCTTCTCAAATCCATGGATTCAGTGATGGAACCTCTGTCTGAACTTGGCAACCCACAATCTCTATAGAGCAGCAGTTCTGTGTTATAAAAGAATTTGGAATCAGAGGACCTGGGTTCAAATCCTGACTCAGGATCACTATCTGTGTGACTTGAGAAAGTCATAATCTTTGGGTCTTATTCTCCTCCCATGAAAAATGAGGAAATGTTAAACTCCATGGTCTCTGAGATTCCATTCAGCTTTGGATCTATGATCCTGAACATTTATTAAGGATTTACAAAGTGCAAGATGCCTTGCTATGTGCTGGGTATATTTCAGCACATGAAAGAGCTATGGTTCAGTCACAGTCTATTATATATAACATTATTGTCATATATTTATTATACCAACATATTATATATGTAACAGCATACATGTGACATATTATATATTAATGTATAATTATATTATATATACATATATTATACATTGTAGACTTATTGTCTCAGAGTTTCCTGAGGTTCAGAGAGGATAAGTGACTGAGAGTCGCACAGTAAGTGGGAGAGGTTGGATTTAAACTCAAGCCCTTATCTTAAACTTGCCACTCACAAACCTGGACTCATCTTTTCTTCTAAGCCCAGTCTTTGTCCTAACTTCCTTCTTTGGGTTGAAGGTCCCACTGTCTATATTGTTTATGTATTTTTGCTTAGCGGGAAGATCTTGTCCATCCATTAATAAGTCTATGTGATCTGGTTGAGTCACATTGAAGCTTGAGTCACTTAAGTCTGTGGTGGGAGGAGTCTGCTGAGCAGGTGGAATAAGAAGGGTGGATCAGGAAGGGTGGAGGAGAACTGAGAGGAAGTTGGTCAGAGCATTTAGTATTGAGGGAGAGAGGGGAAGTAGGCAGGGAGCTGTGAATGTTTGTTTGTGGGAAGGCCCTAGCAGGGGGGAAGGCTTAGGGATGGTGGTGCCCTCTGCAGTGTTATTGTGTATAGATTTCTTTGTAGCTATGACAGATTCAGCTTTCTGGTGTTTGAATAAATATTTTGGTTCTGTCTTCCATGTGGAGAGTCTGTTATATTTTGCAATTCAGAAGTATGCTGGCATGTTGATAGCTGCTAGAGGCGTTGTGAATATTGCATTGGTGCTACATCATCCTTCTAGGCTACAAGGCCCACAAGCTGGGAGTCCTTCTTGGTTCTTCCTACTCCATCACTCCTTGAATCTAATTAGTTACCAAGTCATCAATTCTGCATCTCTTCCAGTCATTTCTTTTTTGTCTACTCACCCTGAAACCATCCCTAGTTTGGGTCTTCAGGATCTCTTTCCTGGACTATTGTAAAAGCCTCTAGTCTTTGTCCTCTCCAATTCAACTTCCATAGAGCTACAAAATTGGCATTATTAAAGTCTGACCTCCACAACTCAAGAAACTTTAGGGATTCCTCATTATTTATAGGATAAAACACAAATTCCACCAAGGCCATCCATGATCAGCTCCACCCCAGCTTTCCCTAGTGATTCTCTTTACATGCTGAGATACTCTGTGTTCTAATCAAACCAACCTCCCTTTTGTTCACTGTAAGTGATATGACATCTCCCACCACCATGCCTTTTCCCAGACCAGACCTGGCATATTCTCCCGTCTTACTTTCTCCTCTTGGAACCCTTAGTTCTCTTTAACTTTCATCTCAAGGAGCTTTCTCCTTCATGAAGTCCCTTCTTATTCACTCAATGGTGGGTACTCTTCTTGCTCAAAAATTAACTTTCTATTTGTTTTTTTGTGTGACCCCTTATGTGCTCCTATTTCTTAGCCTCTGGTGAAATGTAAGCTCTCTGAGGTCAGGGATTGTTTTGATTTATTTTTTCCTCCTTGTATCTCTTAGATATAAAGTATCTAAAGAAAGTAATTGGTGTTCAACATACTCTTGATGGATTGATAGAATGTAAGGTCTTTGGAGTCTGGTCAATTTCATTCTTTGTACGTTGTACCCCCAGTGCTTGGCACTCACATAAACATTAACATGTTTATGATTGATAGAATGTAAGCTCTTTGAGAGCAGAAACTATTTCATTCATAGTATTTACACTCCCAACACCAAGCATGGTGCCTAGAACATAAGAAATGCTGAACTGAATTCACTTGAATACCTGACTCCCAAAGTGAGCCCTCTGTCTGAAGGCAGACATCGTGGTGCCCTCATAAGCAAAATCATTCCTGTTCTCAAGGAGCTTATAGACTACTTATTACCTGTTTGATTTCAGGTAAATCTCTTCTTTCTTCTGGGCTTGAGTTTCCTTTGTGAAATGAGGAGGAGATGATGTCTAAAACCTTGCCTATATCCAAATCTTATGATCCTATGAACCCAGCTCCGAGGCTGAGCAGTATCTCTCTGGGAAGAAAGGAAGGAAACAAGCATTTATTAAACACTTACTGTGTGCTAGGTACTTTGCTAAGGGCTCTCCAAGTATTGTCTCATTTGATCTCCCAACAACTCTGAGAGTTAGATACTATTATTATCCTCATCTTACAGTTGAGGAAACTGAGGCAAACAGAGGTTAAATGACTTGCTAAGGGTCACACAGCTAACTAAATTTAAGGCAGGATTTAAAGTCAGGTCTATCTTAAGTCTAATCCCAATTAGACTGAGTGTCCTGCCTGTGAGGTGGTAGGGATCCCTGTTAGGGGTCTGGAGGACTGAATTCTAGCTTCAGGTATAATCGGTTCCTCGACTAGTAAGCCTTTATTAAGGGCCAGACACTGTTCCAGGTATAGGGAAGAAAAGAACAAAGACAAAACAAGTTCTTGCTCCCAAATTCCAATAGGAGTGACATTACGCATTTAAATTATACAATATAAACACTGGCAGGTGGGAATATTAGGAAAGGTCTCACATGAGAGCAAATGAGATAATATTGGTAAAGTACTTATCGCAGTTCCTAGTACACAGTGGGTACTAAATAAGTGCCTGTTCCTTCCCCCTACTCTTCATATAAAGTATGACATATGAGCTCAATTTTGAAGGATGCTAACTGGATGCCCAGGGATGAGACACTTCACTCTTGGCCTCATGTTTCTTTTATCTTTAAAATAGGGATAATGTTTTTATCTTCATAGCCCTTGGACATTTTCAGTCATAGCTATCACGTCTGACCATTTCTTGCCCATTTTATAGATGAGGAAACCAAGACTCAGAATGACTGAACCTGGCTTAAACCTAGTCCTTTTTATTTTAAGTCCAGTGCTCTTCCCACTATATTATGTACAGAACCAAAATGACTTTTTCAAGGGGTGTGGGTAGATTAGGTAATATAAATGAACATTGGCAGTACTTTGTGGCTGTCTATGGCTATCTTTGGCCTCACCTTAGCTCAAACAACAGAGGTCAACCTTATTGTATTCACATTCCCAAATTCTGTAGGTGACCTTACACATAGGTAGATTAAGCAGCCACCTATAGCATGAGATATGAGAGAGGCAGGGAAGACATTTTCTCCTAGGCTCATAGATCCAGAGCTTGACAGAGACCTTAGCATCATCTAGTCCAACCCCTCTAATATACAGGTAAGGCAACTCTGTCACATATTAGATGTGTGACCTCTTCATATTTCTGGCCCTCAGTTTCCTCATCTGTAAAATGAGAAGGTTGGACTCAATGACCTCAGGAATATCTTCCAGCATTAGAGCTATGAACCTATGACTAGGTGACTTCTAAGGTACCTTCTCCTTCTATCTCTACAAACCATCTTAGCTCTAGATGTAGAATGCAGAATAGTAAATGAAATTTCCATAGGCCTTTAAGGTTTGCAAAGCATTTAGCATATGTAATGATGGAGTTTTATTTTCTTACTATAACACTTTAGGGAAGGTCCCTTTTAAAAACTTTCTTTAAATCTAATTGATATGCCACCCATAATAATTGTAGCAGGTAACACACTGGTGGGGGCTCAAAAGCTATATAGCATTTGAAAGACAACTCCCAAATCCTTAAGGCTACCACCTAGAGTTCTCATGGCATTTAAAAGTCATTCTCTAGGGACCCAACTGGCTAGTGTGAGTTGGAATTGGGGTAGTCACCTCAAAGCCTGTGTGAATACATGCATTTTCCTGTTTAATCTTCATAGCAAGCTTATGAGGAAAGTGATATAGGTATTTTTACCCTATTTTTTGTAGGTGAGGAAACTGAGGCTCATAGTGGTGAAGGGGCTTGCCCAGTAAGTAAGTATCTGAAGGTAGAATTCACCTTCCCTCCTGTGTCCTAGGGAACCATCCTTGATCTATTTCTAGATCCCAGGAGAGGAAACCTTTTCTTCTTGGTCCTGGCTTCTATTCCCATTAATCATCCTAGCCTAGCCCAGAGACTTCAAGAAGAAACCAGCGTTACCTATCTTTCCTTTCAGACCCCGAGTCCTACTCAGCTCCATACTTTCTCTAGCTTCAGAGGGAACCCCAGGCTTTAGCGGGTGGGGGTGTTTCCCCACTGGGTTCATCTTCTTTCCCTGTGTCCAGTGGGTGCAGGAGTAAAGGAACCTGCTACCTTGTACCTTTCATCCTTCACAGAGTTTAGATAAATCTCCCTCCCCATCCCCCTTTTGTCCCCCCCCCCCTTCCCACTCCCTCTGCAGCTGAAAGTCATCAGGTCTAGCTAGGGTTTCTCCCACTTATGCAGCTCATGAATATTTAACAGCATCTGCTGTGGAGACGATAAAGCCCTACCAATCCTTGACAAATATGGCCTAATCTTTTCAATTTCGGGGTGCAAATATTCCTTCTGAGTCCTGTTTGTCACCTAGATTAATGGCCACGGGTCCCATAATCCTTTGGTGGTAATTCAAGTGGTGGCGAGTTGGAGTGTGCCTGGCAGGAGGATGCTGGGATATATATGAAGGGGAGATTACTCACTAGAGGGTCCCCGTACAGCAAGGGTGTGCATGTGCCTGTGTGATGGACCAGCTGAATATTCAATCAGATTATTATTAGTAGTATTTTTTTGTTAGGGGAGAGAAGTACATTGTTTTCCAGTAAAAAAATTCTCTAGAAATGTATTTGTATCCTATTATACAAGTAGAGAGGCACACATTAATGAGTCTGTGTTTTCATCCCAGGGCTATCTCAGTCTGGCCTGAAGCTGCCTTTCCCCCTTAAACGCTCTCTTTGCAGACCATCTTGTAAGCTACTTTGGGCTGCTCACTGTCCTACACACTAGATGCCTTTCAGAACTTTCTTTGGAAGAGAATGAATGGCTTAGAGCAGGGGTTTTGAGCCACAGGACCTCTTTAGCAGTCTGGTGAAGCCTAGGGACCCTTTCTGAGCTTAACATTTTTAAATACATAAAATAAAATGTGCAGAATTACAAAAGAAGCCAATTGGAAAAAAAACTATCTATCCATTCTTCTATCTATCCACCTATGTCTGTCTGTCTCTGTCTACCTGTGTGCATGTCTATATTCTATGTATCTATTTTTCTATCTGTCTGTCTGTCTCTGTCTACCTGTGTGTATGTCTATAATCTATCTGTCTGTCTTTCTAGCTAGCTAGCTATGTATCTGCCTACCTATTTACATCTGTCTATCAGTCTGTCTCTATCTGTTCATCTGTCTGTTTATCTACCCCTGGCTCTGCCTGCCACGTACTAGCTATATGATCCCAGGCAATTCATTTCATCCCACTGTGACTCAGTTTCCCCACTTGTTTAATGGTTCCTTGGACCCTAGACCTCACCCTGTTGTAGTGAGAGAAGAACTTTGTCAACTATGAGATGTCGTAGAAATGTTAACTGTGCTCATCTGATGACTTCCCTCCTGGAGAGCCCTCTGCCCTCTCTAGCTGTCCAAATCTCACTTCAAGGTGTAGCTCCATCCCATTGCCTCTACAGAGCCCCCTCTTACTATGGGAGCCCTCCATGCACTCTCCCTCCCTTGGTCTGCTTCTGTGCTCGTGGCACTTAGAATACACTAGCTTTGTATGACTAGCTCCATGTCTGTGTGTGCCATGCTAGGACAAAAAACGACATCTGGGAAGGACCTCAAAGGCCTTCTGGGGTAATATTCTACAACAGAGGAAGCTGAGGTCCAGGTAGTTAAGTGACCCATCTAGTTCTGCCAGTGAGAAGTGTCAGAGAGGATTGGAACCCAGGTCCTCTCACTCCAAACAGGGTAAGAAAAGGGGCTATTTTCCCAGTCTGCATTATAAGCACCTGGTGGCACTGGCTGGGATTTAGACATTTTTCTACCTGTTAGAGGGTTTGGGGGTAATAGACATCCGGGCCTCAGGGCAGTCAGAGTAGTGGACAGTTGGGCAGACTCTAGTACCTACTAGAGCCCAGAAAGAGAACTGGAAAGCAGACCAACAAAGAAATAGTAAAAAAATTAAATGAAATATTCAGCTGACACATTACAGGGGCATAAGCATACTCTTGTCCTAAGGGTCTTGAGAGTGATCAATGCCGTTATCTGGTCTCTCTCACTGATCTCTATTATTTTATGTTCTGTATTCCCTTTGTAGCTCTGACTTTTTCTGTTCTAAGGCCCCTCCCAGCTCTGACATCCCCCGATCTAAGACCCTTGCCAGCCCTGACATTCTCTATTCTAAGACCCCTTCCAGCCCTGACATCCCCTGTTCTAAGGCCCTCCAAGCTCTGTTCTGTGATTCCTCTCACCTCTGACCATCTGGGCTTCTCTCATAACCTCCAGTCAAACTACTGGGGCTCCTCTGCTCCTGACTCAGAGCTTGCCCACCTCTGATGAAGCCCCTAAATCTGGGTTAGGTAGGGAGGGGAGGAAAAAGGAGCAGGTTGAAAAAAAAGAATCCACCATCGGGAGAGATCCATGTCTCTGTCTGCTGTGATACTGCTGAGCTCTCTACCCTGTGAAATGTGCCTTGATCTATTTCCCTGGGTAGTGATTTCAACAACAACAATAACAGAAATCCATCATTTCTTTAGCCGGGAATGGAAGGAGGTGGCGGTTTGTTTTTCTTCTGGTTTGGACAGAAAGCTCTTCATTCTCTCCTTGTTTGAGAAGACATCAGGCTAGAGGGGCTGGAGCCTGGAGCAGGGAATGCAGTGGGGAAAAAGCCACTGGATTCAGGAGTAGGGGTTTTCAGAGATGCTCAGGCTGTTCTATCCTCAGGTCTGCCTAAAATGACAGCTGTGACCTTGGGCAAGTCAATACTGGTTTCATAAGTGGGAGGCTGGTCCACACATAGGTGGAGAGGGATGGCCATTTTATGGCAGCCTCTGCAAACCAAAGCTTTTACTGAGCAGCCTTTGTATTTGTGCCAGCTTGCTAGGAAATGGGCAGCCACAAAAGTAGCTATATTAACCTCCCATTCTCCCCCCCACCCCCATCCCAACCAGGTACAAATCTTTATTCTCATATCATTCCTTGGGTGAAAGGTGAGAAATTACAAGCTTTAGTGGAAAAAAGGTATTAATTTTGGCCTCAGAAGACTTGGGCATTATTGAACATGTCATATTGTCCCTGAGTCTTAGTTTTCCCATCTGCAAAATAGGGCTAATAATGCAATATCTGTTTCCACAGAAATTCTTGTGAGACTTTAATAAGATAATGTTCACAGAAAGTTAAGGTATTTTAACATGTTTTTATTTAATTTTTAAAATTTAACTTAATCTAATTTCTCTTCTTCCTTCCCCCACTTTTCCCAATGGAAAAAGCCAAACACCCAAAGCTCTTTGTAATAAATACACATATTTGGGCAAAGGAAAATCCCTCCTTGGCCATGTCTTAAAAATATCTCATGATGTACCTTTAATTCATCACCTCTTTGTCAGGTTTCCTTGTCAGTCCTTTGGAATCATGACTGTTCATCATTTTGATCAGAGTTTTTAAGACTTTCAAATATCTTTGCCTTTTCCATGTTATTGTGATTGTACAAACTCTTTTCTAGGTTCAGATAATGCATTTATTATGTATCAGTTACTGGGCTAAGTGCTGGGGATGGAAATCCAAGCTAATAAGACAGTTCCTGCTTTCAAGGAACTTACAGTCAAATAGCATATAACACTTTTGTAAATTCAAAGGACTCAAGTTTTTCTCACTTACAGAGACCTTGGGCAAGTCACTTCTGTTTCAGATACTTAGTTTTCCTACCTATTGAATTGTCACAGTGGTACCAACACTACCTACCTTGTGTTGTAGGAAAACACTTCTGTAAATTAAGAAATGTTATAGAAATCTTGAGTTACCATCATTATCCCAAACTAATTTCTGTCCCCAAACTAAACTCGTTATCCCCTTTCCCCCCAACCCTCCCAATGCTTCCCTTTTCCAGACTCCCCTGTTTATGTCTGGGGCACCACATTTCTTCCAGTCTCCCAGGTTTGTAACATCAGCATCATCCTTACTCTCATCCCACATACACATCTGACCAGTTGCCAGATCTCGTAGTTTCAACCTCCACAGTATCCTCTCTTCTCACACAACTGACCCCTTAGTTCAGGCCCACATCAGGGCTCACTTCAACCACTGCAGTGGCTTCCTAATCATCTCCCTGCCTCAAGATGCTGTCCTCTCCAATTCATCCTTCATGTAGCTGCCAAAGCAATTTTCCTTAGGCACAGATCTGCCATTGTTCCTCTCTGACTCCCCTGGCTCTGTTGCCTCTAGGATAAGATATAAACTCCTCTGTTTGGCTTTGAAAGCCCATCACAACCTGACTTCCTCCCTGCACTCTCTGGTCCAGCCAAACTGGCCTTCTCTTTCTGTTCTTCATCTCTGGGCTAGCGTTCAAATTGCCCCCACTCCTCCCATACCTTCACCTCTTACCTCTGTCTTCTCTCTTTCTCTTGCTTCATAACTCAGTTCAAGCTCCACCTTCTTGGAGAAGTCTTTCCTGATCTTTTCAACTGCTAGTGTCCTTCCCACTTAGCTATCTTGCATTTATGATTTTATTTATTCTTAATTTACTACATATTTGTACCTGCCTCCCCTGATAGAATATAAGCTCCCTGAGGACAGTTTCCTTTGTGTGTTCATATCCTCAATTTTTAGCAGAGTGCCTGGAACAGAGGGGACCCTTAATAGGTGCTAGTTGCTAGACTGATTGACTCTGATTCTTCATTGATCCAGGAAACATTAAGTGAGATATGCCTTTTGAACTTTTAATTAACTTCGATGCCTCATTTTGAGACCAACTAGTGTTTATGAACAGGGAGATTGAGGCATTGGTTTAATTCCTTCCTCCCCTAGGTGTGAATGTACTAAATCTTGGGGGTGGGGAGAGAATAGACTTCCCAGTGTGCCAATTCCTTAGGTAGGCTTCTCTCCACTGGGACTAAAGCCTTCCCTCTGTTGACCAACTCCCACTTATCCCGCTTATAGCTGGTTTGTATATGGTTGCTTGCATGTTATCTCCCCCAAGAGACTCTGAGTTCCTTGAGATCAAGGACCATCTTTTGTGCCTTCTTTTATTTTTTTTGTATCCCCAGAGCTTAGCATAGTGTCTGGAACATTGCAGATTCTTAATAAGTGCTATTTAACTGACTGACTTAAGAGGAAGTCAAGAAGCCTAGGTTCAGATCTCAGTGTTCCTGACTCTCTATGTAACCCTGGACAAGGTCTTCCTATTCTCTCCATCTGGAAAATGAGGAGGCTGTAGTATATGGTCTCTAAGGTCACTGCCAGAATAAACACTGAATCATCTCTTCATAATTCTCTCTCTATATAAATTTATATCTAAATATATAAATGCTTTTCATTTTTAACAAGGTGGGCATAAAGTGAATGATGGGTGGATGAGACCCCTTTTGTGAGCCAGAGGTGGGGGCAAATAGACAAAAATAGAAAGGCAAAGACAGAGAAATGGAGATGAGGGAAAGAAAGGATAGGGAGAGATAATGAATGAGAATATGGTAAATAAGGAAAGGCAGAGGAGGTGAAGAGAAAGAGAGAAATAGAGCCACAGTAAAGCAATTGAGGGGAGAGAGAATGAGAAAGATAGAGAGAGACAGAGAGAGCACAGAGAGAGAGAGAGAGAGAGGCAGAGAGAGACAGAAAGAAAGAGAGGAGAGAGAGAAAGACAGAGAGAGAGAGGAGCTGGTTTGAGCTGGAAGGGGGTGGAGACCGAGAAGGAACAGTAGTGAATGAGCTTCCCATGGAGAGAACAGCATCATGAATGTCAAGCTACTGCTGAAGAGATAGGGCAAAAGCTCCAGAAAACCTAGGCTGGGCTAGGCATGAGGAAATGAGGCAAGTGGAAGAGATTTGAGGCTAGGAGAAGGGTTTTTTCTATTGATGGGTCTATTCAAATGTCAATATAACACAAACACCTGTCCTTACTACTGTGCTACACTCATCCAGCCTTAGGGAGGTGGGATTCTTCCAGGTGTCATTCCTCCTCCTGCTCCTCCCTTTACTGCCTGAGTTTGGAGCAGAGCAATGGATTTTAGATCATAGCTTTAGAACTAGGAGAGACCTCAGGTCATCCATTTCAACCCCTTTTGGAGTCTTTATTTATTTAATTTTTTTTAAAGCAATTGGGGTTAAGTAACTTGCCCAAGGTTACACGGCTAGTCATTATTTATGTGTGGGTGCTCATTTTCTGAGGCTGGTTTCGATCCCGGGTCATCCCAACTCCGAGGCTGGCACTCTTACTCACTGCACCACCTAGCCACCCCTGGAGTCTTTATTAAGAAATCAATTAATTTATTTACTTTTAGTTTACAACATTCAGTTCCACAATTTTGAGTTCCAAATTTTCTCCCTTCCCCCTCATGGCAGCATGCAATCCGATATAGGTTCTACATATGCCTTCATATTAAACATTAGTCAGATTGTAAAGAAAAATTATAACCAATGGAATGAACCAGTGAGAAAGAAGGAATTAAAAAAAAAAAACAAAAGAGAGAGAGAGAGAGAGCAAGTAGTTTGCTTCCATCTGCATTCAGAGCTGATAATTCTTTCTCTGGATGTGGATAGTCTTTTCTATCATGAGCCCTTTGGAGTTGTCTTAGAACCTTGCATTGCTGTGGAGCCTTTTTAAAAAAAATAATCCAGAAGAATGAAAGCTCCTTGAAGCCAGGGACAGCATTGTTTTTTGTGTTTGCACCCCCATCACCTGGCATAGTGCCTGGGTCATTGTAGATGCTTAATAGGTGTTTGTTGACAGATTAATTGATTTTTGCCTTTGTTTTCCCAACACCTAGTACAGTGTTTTGTATAATAGTAGGTGCTTAATACATATTCATTAAATTGAACTGATTTATTCCTCTTTTTTTTTTTTTTGGTCCTGACTTGTGTTTTCATTAAGTGTGTGTGTGTGTGTGTGTGTGTGTGTGTGTGTGTGTGGTTTGATTCCAAGAGTAGTCATTAATATGTTTTGCATTACTGCACATGTATAATCTATATCAAATTGCTTGCCTTCTCAAGGAGAGAGGAGGGGAGGCAGAAGGGAGGCTGGGAGAGATTTTGGAAAAAAAATTAAAAAACAAATATTAAAAACAGGTTTTTAACACATAATTTGAAAAATAAAGTATAAAAATTTTCACATGAAAAAACAGAGTGGTTGTTATGGTGCTTTGTTGACTTGGAAAGTATCCTGTGGCATTTCTCAGAGATCTTGGCTTGATCTTCTATTTTAGCAATTTTTATCAATAATTTGGATAAAGCGATATATTGAATGCTCATGAAATTTGCAGATGCCACAATGTTGGGAAAAATAGTTCACATACTGGATGGTAGAGTCCAGAATCCCCAAAGAATCTTGAGAAGTTTGAAAAATGGGTTGAATCCTACATGAAACATACTGGAGAAAAGCTTAGAGTCTTACACTAAGGTTCAAAACAATTGACTCAACCAATACAAGATGGGGGAGCAGTTTGTTTGAAAAAAGATCTGGGAGTCTTTGTGGTATGCAAATTCACAATATGCATCAGCAATGAGACTAAGCTAATAGCTAACATGACTTTAGACATCACAGAGAGACATACTTCCAGAAGACTACAGACCTACTCTACTCTTCCTTGATCAGAACCTTATCAAGAGCATCATATTTATTTCTGGATACAACAGTCTAAGAAAGATCAGAGCATCTGACAATCAGTTGAAAAAACTGGGGATATTTAGCCTGGATAAGAGAAGATTCAGAGGACACATGATGAATGTCTTCAAGAATGGAAGGGATGGTATTTGGAAGAAGCATTAAACTTCTGTTTGGCCTAGGAGGCAGGACCAGGAGCAAGAAATAGAAGCTACTAAGAGGCACATTTGGTCCTGACGACAGGGGAAAACAAACTTCCTAACACTTAGAGCTGTCCAAAAGCATAACTGGCAGTTTCAGGGGACAGTGGATTCTGTTTCACTGGAGGCCTTCAGGCCAAGCCATTTGTCAGGTATGCTGCAAAGAAGATTTTTATTCCGTTATCGTCAGGAATAAACAGTCTCTGAGGTTTCATCTAACTCTCAGATTCTGCATAGTTAGAATACCAGAGTGGGGAGGATCTCTGAACATAAAATTTCACAGGTGGGAGGACTCCTAGAACATAGAACAGGAGAGGGGGAGGGATCAGAAGACCTTAGAGATAGAATAGAGGGGGACAGAAGAGTTCAGCTGGGCCAATCCCCTCATTTTATAGATGAGGAAACAATCCTGAGAGGCAGAGTGATTTGCCCCAGGCCACAGTAGAGCCTAAAGAAAGGATTTGAAATCTGGTCCTCTGAATATAAGTTTAGTGTTTATTCTGCTGTGTTGCATTGAACCTTAGAACTTAGAAAGACAGAGCTGGGAAGGGCTTTAGAAAAGAGAATGTTATAGTCATAGGTTTGGGGAAGATCCTAAGATAATGCTCATGCTTATGTGAAACAGGTTGAGCACATCTCTTCTTTGTTTTTTGTGGGCCCATGGTTGGAGCTGGGAGAGACCTTAGAACAAGAAATGTCAGGCTTGGGAGGGGCCTTAGAACATGGAATGTTAGAGCTGGTAAAAACCTTAGAACATGGAATGTCAGAGTTGGGAGGGCCATTATGGATCATTTATCCCAACCTGTGATTATCTCTAGTATGGCTTGGAGAGAATGAACTTGGAACTTAAAATGGTTGCTATTAAGCATTCACTTCCACTAGACTCACTTCTGGATGTGGTCTGGCCAATGCTCCCTTGCCTGCAAGACTGTCTCAGAATCAGAATCAGAGAAGGTTCATTTGCTGGGCTCAGCCATGAAAGCTATTGCTCCTCAGGGTCACACTGAGTCCCCACTGGTCTTGGTTGCTGTGGTTATGGTAATCTATGCCATGGGCTCCCATCACTAGACCTTTGGTGGCTACTCTGACCTTTTGAATCTCACAAGGTTGCAGGTTGCTCTATTCTCCCTTGACACCCATTCACTTAAGAACAGGAATGAACAAACACAAAAAGGCAAAGACACAGAAGTTATCATGTGTTCCTAAGCATTGGCCTACCCTGGTATTGAGAGTAGATGGCATTATTGCCTCTTTCTCCCCAACTAATTTCTTTTTTCTTTTTCTTTTCTTTTCTTTTTGCAGGGGGATAAGTGGAGCAATTGGGGTTAAGTGACTTGCCCAAGGTCACACAGCTAGTAAGTGTTAAGTGTCTGAGGCCAGATTTGAACTCAGGTCCTCCTGACTCCAGGGCTGGTGCTCTATTCACTGTGCCACCTAACCACCCCAAGGAGCACTATTTTTAAAATGCATACTCAGAAAATGTACACTCAAAAAAACAAAAACAAAAAAACAAACAAAAAAATTGCACACTCAGTTTTGCCAATTAAAAGTTTTTTTTTTTTTTTTGCCTTTTAGAGGGCAATTGGGGTTAAGTAACTTGCCCAAGGTCACACAGCTAGGTTTTTGTTTGTGTGTGCGTTAAGTGTCTGAGGCCAGATCCAAACTCAGGTCCTTCTGACTCCAGGGCCGACGCTCTACTCACTGCGCCACCTAGCCGCCCCAAGTTTTTTTTTTTTTAAGAAGACATACAGCATTCAGTCATGGAACAGTCCTAGAGTGTCTCTGCTCATGCTCTGAAGCTGGGACAGACCCTTTTACTACATATCATCATGGACGTCCATAAGCAGATTCACCAAACTTCCCTCCCCACCCCCTAGCACCTATATGAGTCACTAGTAGGCAAAATATATTGTGAATCCTCCCAGGACTGTGCCCTCATGAATTAGTCTTCCCCTCTCCCTGCCTTTATACCCTAAAATGGGAATCACTTAAAAAGGAATCCAATGTACAAACACGAATCAGGTATGAAAGATAGGTGATTTCCACACAGTCCATAATAAGGACTTCTTTAAGCAATTACAATGTGCTGGGCATTGTAGAAGGCTCACTAAGCCTAAAAGCATCATAGTTTGTATTACAGAATGATTAACTCATCACAATTAGAACAATCTACTGGGAGGCTAATATTTAAGCTTCCTTGGGACGGAAACAGTTTTTGCAAGGCTGCTAATTAGCCATTTTCTATCTCACCTCCACTGAGCACAGTCTGATCCTTTCTGAGCCTGATTTTCTTCACTGTTAGTCTGCTACTGCTGCTGCAGATAGTGAAGACCTGTTCTAGAAGGGGAATTGTAAAGGTGAAGTAGAAGGTAGCCAGATGGCCAGTGCAGGCTCACTTGCTTAAGTTCCCTGGCCTTAGACAGTATGTGGGAAAAATTACCACCAGCCTGAAAGAGGGAGGAGAGGGAGGGATCCTGTTTCTTCTCATTCCTCCCTGATATTCACATTTTATTCTCTAGGACTCAGTAGTCAAAGTCTGTTAGCTGGGAATATCTTCATTAAACAATAGATTTAGAGTTGGAAGGAACCTTAGAATCAAGCAAGCCCTCATTAATCCTCTACTATGTGGGCATCTAGGAGGTACAGTAGATAGAATGCTGGACCTGGCATCAGGAAGATCTGAGTTCAGATCTGGCCTTTGACACTTACTAGATGTGTGATCCTGAGCAAGTCACTTAACCATTTTCTGCCTCAGTTTCCTCAACTGTAAAATGGAGTTAATAATAACATCTCCCTTCAATTGTTATTGTGAGATCAAATGAGGTAAAAGCAAGTGGTAGGTACCATATAAATGTGGGCTATCATTAGCAATCATTTCGTGCCAAGAACCATGTTAAACACTGGGGAATATGAAGAAATGCAGAAACAAAATTGGTCACTTTCTGCTCTTTGCTCCTGGTCCCGCCTTCTGAAGTCAAGTAGAAATCTCATGAATTTTTCCATATGACATCTCTTCAAATATCTGAAGATAGCTTTCATATCTATCCCCATCCTGAATCTTCTCTTCCCTAGGCTAACCAGTCTTAGTTCAAGGAACTGACACTCATACAGCATAATCCCAAGATCTTTTAGCATCATGGTTGCCAGCCTCTGGACTTTTTCTAGTCTAACAATGTTCTTAAACTGTGAGTTCCAGAAATGAACACAAGACAAGTGATATGATATGACCAGGGTGCAGGACAAGGGGACCGTTATGCCCCTCTTTCTGGACACTATATATACTTTCCTTAGAGCAACTTAATATCACATTAGTGTTTTTTTAAATTACTATAATCCCCTCACCCTAGTACTGGGCCTTCCTTATTGTCAATCAGGCACTTAATAACCATTTAGGGGTAGAATAAAGCAACATTAACTGGGCCATATGGAGAATGAACCTATGACCTTGACTTCCTTAGCTTGGTGCACAAACCTGCTGAGCACACGTTTCCATGGCTTTTAAAGGCTTGCCAAGCGCTCTTTCCACTCTAACCCATTCTCGACATAGTCACCAACACGATCTTCCTAAAATGCATGTCTGACCATATTATCCCACTACTCAATAGACTCCCTATTGCCTTTAGGATCAAATATAAACTTCCCTGTTTGGTACTGAAAGCTCCTTCCACCTTGTCCACTTTGTCTTTCCAGCCATCCTAGATTTTATTTTCTTCTACCCACTCCATGGTCAAGTCATATCAGCCAACTCACTGTTTAGTGCACTATCTTCCATTTCTATGCTCCTGCACCAGCTGCTCCCATACCTGCAACGCACTGTCCTTCATCACCTTGGTCTCTCAGAATCCTTGACTCTCTTCAAGATTCAGCTCAAATACCAGCTTCTGCAGTTGGCCTTTACCCAGCCGCTAGAGCCCTCCCCTCTGAGGTTATCTTCTGTTTATCCTCTGTAGTATCTGCCTATTCCAAAAAATCCTACATTCCTTCTCCAGAAAAGATATTCTTCCCTCTTTTCTGCATCTTATTCCTGGAGAGATGTTGTTTTTAGCCAATCAATCAACCTGTATTAACTACCTACTATATATCAGGTACTATGCTAAGAACTGAAGCTACAAAAAGAGGCAGAAGAATCTCTGCCCTCAAAAAAGTTTGCAATCTAATGTTGTTTCTCCCCTTAGAACGTAAGCTGCTTGACCCTTAAGAAGAGAGAAGAAGATGAACCTCATTCCCATCTTTGCAGAGGTGGCAGAATATGACTGTGGAACCTTGAATAACCTGCCAATCTAAGCCTAATTATTGGTTATTTCTGCTCAACTGCTCCTCTGCTTCCCTTTATCTACCTCTCTTTTTTATTCTTTGTTAAAACAGATGGCTTTCTTGGGAGGGAAGAGGAAATGGTTATGTTTGGAAATAAAGACAAAATAAAAACGAAAGATATCAATAAATATCCAAGGAAAAATAAGAATTTAATCTACTTGAGGGAAGGGATTGTTTAATTTGTTATTTTTGTGTTCCTAGCTCCTAGCACAGGGTCTGGCAAACAGTAGGTGTTTAATAAATGGTTATTGATTGATTGAGGTCCTTGAAAACTACAAATCTCTGAGATAGGACAAGGGGACAAGTAGTGTCCTCCCCTTTTTAAAAATGAGGAAGTTGAGGCTAAGTAATTTGTTCAGGGTCACACAGCAAGTGTACAGAAGAGCTAATTCTGGAATCTAGACCCATGCCTTTTCTGTTACTACAGGATCTCACTATTTCTCATAGATGCTCTACCTCATGCCAAACTGCTTTGGAATGTCTCAGCCAAAATCTTTCAGAATGAAGATCTAGTCCTCATTGGATAGAAGTATCTATATTAACTTTCCCTTGGGGGCGGGGGGGATGGAAACGGTGATATGAAGGATAAACAAGTCTTGTAGTCAGATTTTGGAGTTGCCTTTTGGTCTCCATGGTTCTTCCCATCATGCCTCAGTCTTTCCAGCCACGAAATTGGAAGAATGCCTTCTATCTTCTACAAAAGTGGAGACAGGTAGAAGATTCAGAGCTGGAAGAGACATTATTGGCCATCCAAGAAGGGGCTCTAAACGTTTTTGTGTTTTGGACTCCTATGGTAGTCTAGTGAAGCCCATGAATTTCTCAGAATCATATTTTTAAATGCACAAAATAAATTAAACTATAAAGAAAATAAACTATATTGAAATACAATGATCAAAATAATAGAAAATCAAGTTTAAAGGCACCAGATTGAAAAACTCTTCTCTAATGTGACATCCTTACTTTATAGAGGGGGAGGAGGAAACTGGGGCCTGAAAAGATCAGATTGCCAAAAGTGATATGGTTGGTAAGTACAAGAGCCAGGATTTGAACTCAGGTCTTCTGATTCCAAAGTTCCATTTCTACTATAAGGTATGTGAAGCATCTTAGAGGTCTATGGTCCTCAGAGTAAAGGGAGATATGGGCTCCAAATGGCATCCTAAGCAGGACCCAAGGTGACTAGCAAAGTTCCTTCCTCCTTACCTCCCTCTCTCCCCTTCTCCCTTCCTTCCTTCTTTCCTTCCTTTCTTCCTTCCTTCCTTTCTTCCTTCCTTCCTTCTATCCTTCCTTCCTTCTTTCCTTCCTTCCTTCCTTCCTTCCTTCCTTCCTTCCTTCCTTCCTTCCTTCCTTCCTTCCTTTCTTCCTTCCCCCTTCCTCCTTCCTCCTTCCTCCCTTCCTTCCTCCCTCCCTCTTTCCTCTTCTTAGTTGTCAGAGTTTGGGTCATTGTTGTGTCTTATCCAGAAAAGCTGTTTGTAGAAGGTGGGCATCAGGATGAGACTACCAGTGTCAGATGAAGTGTCAGAGAGGAAGCAGCCTGGTTGCAGGTTCATAAGATCAGAGGTGTAAAACAGTAGAAATCTCAGAGGTCATTGAATCCAACCTCCCACCTCACATTTGACAGATGAAGGAACTAAGGTCCAGAGAGGTTAAAGTGACCTACCCAGAGTCACACAAATTATAAAATGAAGAACTACGATTGAATCCAGGTCTTCTGACACAATATTGAATTTTCTTTCCATTACATTATGCTTGCACCCTAAAGACCCTCCCACTCTGACATTCCCTGTTCTAAGGTCCCTCCCACTCTGTTCAAAGGCCCCTCCCACTCTGACATTCCCTGTTCTAAGGTCCCTCCCAGCCCTGACATTCCCTGTTCTAAGGACTCTCCCACTCTGACATAAGGTCCTTCCTATTCTGATATTCCCTGTTCTAAGTCCCCTCCCACTCTAACATTCCCAGTACTAAGGCCCCTCCCAGCTCTGACATTCCCTGTTCTAAGGGTGCTCCCACTTTGACATTCCTTGTTTTAAGCACCGCCCCCCCCCAACTGTGACATATTCTGTTCTAAGACCCTTCCCAGTCCTGACATCCTATGATTCTCTCCATACTGAAGTCTCTCCAGTCTAGTTCTGATTACCTGGAGAAATATAGCTGAGCTGCCCTATTTTCTTCAGGAAATACTTCCAATTTGAAACCACCTCTCAGTGGCAGTGGTAGAGACTGAGATGGGAGAAGTGAGGCCACCCCTGGTCCAGTGACCAACCTGCTTGGCCAATCACTGCTTTGGGCCCTCACCATCTGGTGCCACTTGCAGTATTAGAAACTTAGTCACCAACCAGGGGGAGAGTCTCTGATTCCAAAGGAAAAAGTCAGCCGTCCCTACTTTCTCTTCCTAAGACACTAGGCATTTATCATGGCCCTCTAGGTGACCCCAGGGAGGCTCTGGGGTCTGGTTGCTGTCCCAAGCTGGGCAGTCCTGGCTCCTGGCATACGTCCCTTGCACCTCTCTGTCCCTTTCCTTCTCCTTTCTTTTCCCTCTTCCCTTCCGTTCTCTTCCTCCTGGCTGCCCTCCCTCGCTCCCTAAGCCCCCGTCCGCTTCAGCACAATTTAATGTCTTACAGAGCTGGCCCTATTTGACAAACAGGTGATTTTGCTAATGAGGAATAAATGAGATCCACAGGATGAGGGAAGGGGAACAGCAGCTGTCGTGAGGGCCCGATGTGCCGGGTTTATTAAAATAATATATGGCCACATGCTTGGTATTAAGTGTCTCAGTCTGAGAAACTCCCTTCCTTTTTCTCGGGTCCTCCCTTCCCCCACCCTCTGCTCCCCCCTCCCCCCCAGCTCCCTCTTCTCCATCCCCAGCCCCTTATCTGGAAGGTTTTCCAATCAGCAAATTAGCCGCCAGGAGTGGCTGGGAGCCTTCCAGACCCTGCATACCAAATCTCGTCCCCAGCGCCGGCCACGTCACAGTGGGGAAGGGGTGGGGGTGGGGAGCTGGAAAGACTCTTAATTGAAAGATGACAGGGGCTGCTGGACAATGGGAGAGGTGTGGAAGGGAGGAGAGAGAGAGAGAGAGAGAGAGAGAGAGAGAGAGAGAGAGAGAGAGAGAGCAGAGAAGGGAGGCAGGAGAGAGAGAGAGCAATGAAGTAAGACAGAGAGGAGCAGACAGAAAAGAAATGGGGGTGGTCATGGGAGAGAAAGCAAGTGGCGAGGGCAGTGGAGGGAGTGAGGATGGAGAAGGAAGGGAAGAAGGAGGAGAAGATGAGAAAGAGAAGAAAAAACCACTGAGGGAGAGAGGGAGGAAGGGCAAGATGAGAAATAAAAGAGAGGAAGAGAAAGGAGAAGGGTGATAGAGAAATAGGAAGAGAGAGAAGGAGAAAAGAAGAACAGGAAAGAAAGGCAGAAGGAAAGAGAAGGATAAGAGGGAAAGAGATAGAGGGAGAAGGAGGAGAGAAAGGGGAGGAAAGAAAGAAAGGGAGAAAGAGAGGAGATGGAAGAATAGAGAGAAAGACAGAGAGAGAAAAGGAGAGGACGAGGAAAGAGAGAAAGGGGGAAAGAAGAGGGAGGAGAAGGAAGGGAGAGAGGAGGAAATCGAGAGAGGAGAGGAGAAGAGAGGCAGAAGGGAAAGAGGGAGAAAGGAGAAAGGAAAAGGGAAAATGAGGAAGAGGAAGAGAAAGAATGACTGGGATTGAAGTAGGAGGAAGAAGAGGTCGGGAAAGGACTGGAAGAGAGGAGAAGGGAGAAAGTCAGCATTTATTAAACCCCTACTACATGTGGGAGGCACTGGGCTTAGGGGAGAGAAAAAAGGAGGGTGTGAGGAAGAGAGGTGAGAAGAGAGGAAGATGGGGGCTCTGAGGGAGAAAGAACAGAAGGGGGAGGGCCAAGCAGGGGGCAGGGAGTTAGAGAGGTGCCAGCAAGGTCTGGTGACAGGTATGACAGGTCCTCCATTCGGGCGATGAGGTGGATGGAATGAAAATGGAAAGCTGGCTCCCAGCTGACAGAACCCACAAGACCTGCCTTAATGAAGGTGGTTAATGTGGGCTCAAACTCTAGCCTGGAGCTCCTGTCAGCCCCACCCTTCGTGGGGAGAAGTAGGAAAGAACAGAGCTGAGCTGGTGAGGAGGCAGTGAAGGAGGGAGACAGAGAAATCAGGAGAGACCTGATGGAGGAGAGAAGAAGAGGTCAGGAAGTTGAGGTCTTAGGAACATCCATTTAGATTGGAAGGGCCCTCAGAGGTCCTCTAGACCCACCCTTCCATTTTTTCAGAGGGTGGAGCTGAGTCCTAAAGAGGTGTAGGAAAGAGAGTGAGGTCTGGGAAGGAGAAAGGATGCAGGGCCCTTGTGACATAGAGGGGGAAGAAGTTATTGCATAAAGGTGATGTTATTCATTCATAGACACTTGCCACGGGCTGAGGGAAATGGCCAGTTGTCCACTAGGCAGGATACAAAGGAAGAGAAGGGGACCTCCAGCGTCCAATCAGTCCCAGTATGTACGATGAGTCCATAGCTTGGTGGGGAGGAGTAGACCATGGATTACAGAAATAGGAAACCCAGTCCCTGTCCTTAAGGACCTTATATTTTAATAGGTAATGGGAGGAAGAACATTGACCTTGGCGGGGTTGAAGACCTAAAATCATAGGATTTTAGAATTTAGAGATTCAAGCCAACTGAAACCATATAATCCAATTCTCTCATTTTGCATATGAGGGAACTGAGGCTCCAAGATGCTGAAGTCAGTTGCTTAAGGTTCTATAGGGTCCCCCCCAAATGAGGCAATGTGGTATAGTGGGAAAAACACTGGGTCTGGAGCCAGAAGGCCTGGCTTAAAATGATGTTTCTGACCCTTGCCACCCAACTGGTGGTGTCCTTCAAGGGCTGGGAAGGCCTTTAGGGATGGAATGGCAGAGCTGAGAAGGACCTTAGAAGGGAGAATGACCTGGACAAGACAGCCATTTCTGAAACTAAAATGAAGAGGCTAGGTTCAATTTAGCAAGCATTTATTAAGTGCCTTCTATGTGCTAGGGCCCAGAGCTATAGATGCAAAAATGACAGAATCCCTGCTTTCTCAGCTGAATTGGTTTCTCAGCTTCCTTCTCACTCTAGATCAAGGAACCAAAATAACCCAGCTGAGGCTGGAACTTGGTCGTTGACTCAAAGTTCGATGCTCCACCACTTTCTGCTGAAGCAGCCCAGTGAAGGACTAGCTGTGAGAGACTGGACCAATCACCCTCCACTCTGGGGTCAGTTTCCTCTTCTCTACAATGTGAGGAAAGGCATTCTTAGGACCTTACAGGGCTGTTGTGAGGAAAACACTTTGTAAAGATTTGTCAGAGCTTTATTCTTGCCAAATAAAAGGCAAGATTCAGCTAAAGGAAGGATGAAGTCATAGGAAGAGTAACAGGTTACCTGATTGTGAGTGGATGAGTCTGGACAGCAGAGGGTCTTTGTGGGGAAACTGTAGGTGAGAAGGAGGGATTGTGGTGGAGCCTTGAATGCCAGGCTACTGCTCTAGGGGCTGCTGTGGGAAGGTGGTTTGGCACTGGGCTTGTTTCAGTGGAGCTCTACAAATTCCCATTTAGACAAAGAGAAAGGGTACCGAGGAAGCCAAGACACTGGGCCTGGGGCCATGGAGGAAGATTGCCGGGAACTAGCAGATTAGAGAAGTTAATGTAATGAATGGACAATCTGACACAGTCTCATTACCATTACTCTTTCACGGAGCTGGGCTTGGAATGACTCAAGCCACCATTCCCACTTAGCCCCGGGTGCTTCTGGGGAGCCGAGCCAGGCCTGGCCCTGGCCCTCACTGGCTCTGCTTCCTTCGGGCTCTCCGAGCTCTGTCTGCTGCTGCCCAAGGCTCTGAAGCTCTCTGCAGGCCGGGGTCACCTCCTTTTCCTGCTCTCGCTCAGCCCCTGGGTCTGATTCCATCTCTCTGTTTCTGTCACTTCCTCCTTCCTGTTTTCTTTCTTCTGTTGCTCTGTCTCTCTTAATCTCTGTTGTTTTCTGTCTTGCCCGTCAATACATGCAGCCCCTACCTCCTCTCCCCATCTGGGCACCAACAATCCACTCACAGGAACCCAGATTCCTTCTCTTCTCCACATTGTGAATACATGTGGCCTCCCCTCTCCTCTCCTCTCCTCTCCCCTCCCCTCCCTTCCCCTCCTCTCCCCTCCCCTCCTCTCTTCTCCTCTCCTCTCCTCCCCTCCCCTCCCCCTCCCTCCCCTCCCCTCCTCTCCTCTCCTCTCCCCTCCCCTCTTTCCCCTCTCCTCTCCTCTCCCTCTCCCCTCCCCTCCCCTCCCCTCCCTTCCTTGCTCCTCTTCTCTTCCTCTCTTTCCTCTCCCTCTTTCTGTCTTTTAATCTTTCTGTCTCTCTCAATCTCTCTCCTCCTCCTCCTCCTCCTCTCTCTCTCTCTCTCTCTCTCTCTCTCTCTCTCTCTCTCTCTCTCACACACACACACACACACACACACACATTTTCTCATGTGTGAAAGGAAAGAATTTTCTGGGTCTCAGTACAGAGATTCCTTTTCTACAAAATGAGGGAGTTGGGTGAAATGAATGTTTTCTAAGATTCCTCTCAATTCTGATATTTAATTTCCTAAGATCTTTGCCACCTCTAACATTCCCTGATCTAGGGCCCCTCCTAGCTCTGACATCCCCTGTTCTAAGGCCCTTCCTACCTCTGCCATTCCCTGTTTTGAAGCCCCTCCAAGCTCTGACATTATTATTATTTGCTTTTTGGAGGGCAATTGGGGTTAAGTGACTTGCCCAAGGTCACATAGTTAGTTTTTGTGTTAAGTGTCTGAGGCCAGATTTGAACTCAGGTACTCCTGACTCCAGGGCCAGTGATCTATTTACTGTGCTACCTAGCCACCCCTGCTCTGACACTTCTTATTCTAAATTCTTTCCCAACTCTGATTGTCTCTACTCTAAGGCCCCTCCTAGCTCTGACACTTGGGCACAGGGAATAGGGCACTGGACTTAGAGTTGGGAAGAAGAGTTAAAATCCTACCCTGGACACTTGCTGGCTGTGTGACCCTGGGCAAGTCACTTAACCTTGATGTGCCTCAGTTTCCTCTTTGCTAAATTGAAAGGGTTGGGCTTACTGGCTTTTGAGGTTCCTTTCAGCTCTAAATCTATGGTGCTATGTCCTAAGGCCCTTCCTCCCTCCCATGTTCATTGTTCTAAGGTCCCTTCTGACACGGACATTCTGTGTTCTAAGGTGCTCTCTGCACACTGACATTGTAACAGAGAATTCTCTGGACCTTCACTTCTTCCTCTTTAAAAAGTGGGGTCAGATCAGATGATTCCTGAGGTTCTTTTCACTTTTGGCTTCTATGCATCTGCTGTATATTTGCCCATACATACATCTGCATCACAGATTTATAGATTATCCAGACTACTCATTCAACAACTCAGGAATGACTCACCAGGGCGTGAGAATAAGGATAAAGGGCTACTTGCTGCCTCCCTACATCCTTCCCCTCTCCTGGCCTCTGTTTCCTTCTTGGTCAAATGGGTGAGGGGCTGTTGGATTACCTAAGTCTCTAGAGTCTCTTCCATCCTGAAATCTTTGGCCCTAATGACCTTGCCTCCATCCTCCTACCCAGATGCTGCATCCTGCTCACAGCCCTTCCCTGGTCTTCCCCTCCCCCTGCCTGGATGACTTTCTTTTCCTCTTCATCTTTCTCCTCCTCTGTCTCTGCCTGTTTTTCACCTCCTCCTCCAATCACACCCACCCATCCCTCTCTCACACAAGCTCTGCTATTTCTATTAGGTGACTCTCTCCTCCCAACCCCTCTGCCACCCCTCAATTGCAGCCCCCCTCACCCCACCCTGGGGGCCCCAAAACAGACAGTGGGTGATTCATCAGCTACCCAGGGAGATGGAGGTGGTGGCAGTGGGTGTGATCTCAAGTGTAAACCAGACCAACATCTTGGTATGATTACAGGTCATAATAATTACAGTTCTTATGACCATTTAAAAAGTTTCTTAATAACAACCCTACAAGGTAGGCACGTTGGAGAATCATTGTTCCCATTTTGCAGAGGGTGAAACTTAGGGAAGAGGTCAAGTAATACCCAATGTTTGTTTTGTTCAATTGTCTTTCAGTTGTGTTTGACTCTTTGTGACCCCATTTGGGTGTTTTCTTGGCAAAGGAGTGGTTTGCCATTTTTTCCTCCAGCTCATTTTACAGATGAGGAAACTAAGGCAAACAGGGTTAAATGACTTGCCCAGGGCCACACAGCCAGTAAGTGTCTGAGGCTGGATCTGAACCCAGGTATTCCTGACTCCAGGTCCAGAGTTCTACCCACTGCACTACCCAGCTGTCCCAGGGCTATACAGTGATAGAAATGAGGAATGAACCTAGGTCCCTTGACTTTGAACCCCATGTCCTGGGCTCTTTCCATGACACTTGGGACTGCCTCCCACCCCAATGTCCCAGCTATAGCGAGATGGTGCATCTCCAAGCCTGTTCTCCCAACCACTGCATCAGCTGTGCCCCACCTCCAGCCAGGAGGCCCCTCATAGAACGTTTTAGGAGCTATTCAGTGTTGACCTCCTGGTCCAGTGAGTGGCGCAAAGTCAGAGGACCTAGATTCAAATCCCTGCCCTTTCACTTATCTTCACTGACCTGAGGCAAGGGACCTACCTTCTCTGGGCCTGAGTTTCCTCATATATAAAACGAGGGAAATAGATTTGATAGTTTCCAAGACCCCCCTCAAGCTCAACATCTTAGTTCAATGTTCTGAATTCTTATTGATTGATTTTCATGGTCCCTTCCAGCTAGGAGCATCTATGACTTTCCGCTTACAGAGTTAAAGGCTGAGACCTGGAAGGAATGTTAAGCATTCATCCAGCCCAACCCCATTATTTTACAATTGAGGAAACTGAGGGCGAGGGAGGTCAACCCAAACTGTAACCCAACGTAGCCCAGGTAAGTAGCAGAAGCAGTGTTTGAATTCAGGCCCTCTCATTCCAAATGCCAGCTATCTTTCTATTGTGCTAAGCTGCCTCGAGGAATGGTAGGGGAAGGGAACCAGCATTTATTAAGCACCATATATATGCCAGGTACTGGGCTAAGCACAGATCCTTACAATAGCACTGGGAAGTAGATACTATTGTTATCCCCATTTTATTGATGAGGAAACTGGACAGAGCTAAGTGACTCAGTGGAGTGGTGCAGTGACCAGAGCTCCAAGCCTGGAGTCAGGAAGACCAGGGCTCAAATCCAGCCTCAGACACCTCCCAGCTATGTGACCCTGGGCAAGTCACTTCACCCTGCTTGATTCAGTTTCCTCATCTGTAAAATATTTTGGAGAGGGAAATGGCCAACCCCTCCAGTGTCTTTGCCGAGAAAACCCCAAAAGGGGTCACAAAGAGTCAAACACATCTACAATAACTAAACAACATAGCTAGGACATGTATGAGGTAAGATTTGAACTCAGGCCCTCCTGACTTCAGGTCTAGGATACTTTCCAAGGTGTCCTCTCACTGCCTCAAACCCAGATTTTCAATTCAAGATCTAAAAAAATATCATTTGTATTTGGCCCCTGGACTATAACTGTTGGTGTTTAATCAACTCCCTTTGGCCTTTTAGGTGGTGCAGTGAATAGAGCACCGACCCTGGAGTCAGCAGGACCTAAGTTCAAATAGCTGTGTGACCTTGGGCAAGTCATTTAACCCCAATGGCCCTGCCTTCCTTCCCCTCCAAAAAGACAAAAAAAAAAAAAGATAAAGTACAAGCTTCTCTGTTTAATTTTTAAATCTCTATCTGCTCCCTGACCTCTCTTCTCAGGTTCTTTTGATATTAAGCCCCCTCCAGCCAAACTGGCTTAATTTCTTTTTCTCCCATAGGGAACTTCATCTCCCATCTCTGAGCCTTTGCACTGGAGGTGTGTCTTGCCCCACGGAATTTCTCCCTTCGAGACTCAGGCACCAGCTTGTATAGGAAGTCTTTCCTGATCCAGTCAACTGCTGTCCTGGGTTTAACTGCCTTTATCATTATACATTCATGTACTGACTACATTTACAAATGCAGTGTATATTTATATATTCAGTTGAATTAGCTAGGTGGCCCAGTGGGAGAGAGCTGGATTTGGAGTTAGGCAGAACTGAGTTCAAAATCTTATTAAGACACTTATTAGCTGTGTGACCCAAGCAAGTGACTTTACCCTGTTTGTCTGTTTCTTTGTCTGTGAAATGGGCACAATAACAGCACCTACTTCCCAGGGTTGTTATGAAGATCAAATGAGATAATATTTATAAAATACTTTATAAATTTAAAGAGCTATATTACATTCTAGGCTCTTGGACATCTAGGTAGTGTGGTGGATGGAGAGACAGGCCTGGGGTCAGGAAGACCTGAATTCAAATCTGGTCTTGGACACTTATGGTTGACCCTGGGCAAGTCACTTTACCCTTTTGGACTCAGTTTCCTCACCTGTCAAATGAGCTGGAGAAGGAAATGTCAAACCAGTCCAATATCTCTACCAAGAAAATCCCAAATGGGGTCACAAAGGACATGATTGAAAAAATGACTAACCAGCATTGTTAGCTATTATTATATCTCCCAGTTTAGAATGTGGGGAGGCATGTTTCATTAATTGTACTTGTAATTCTGTCCTATAGGACACTTGTTGGCACATAATAACACTCAATAAATACTTGTCCATTGATTGGTGGGGGGTTGGTGAGGTGGGCATCCAGCTTTTTTTTTTTTTGTAACCTTTTTTGAAGTTACCTTCTTCTTTGTTTGGTTTCTACATTTACCTTCCCCAAACCCATTGCTTGAAACCAGATTTTCAGTCTAACAGAGAGGGAGTTGTTTTTTTGAGAACTGGTTTGAGATTTAAGGAGAACAGGGGCTCCCTGCATTTCTGTATCCCCAAGGCCCTGCTCTCTCCAATAAGCAAGTCCTCTTCTCTTGTCTCAGAGCTGATGCTGACCAAGCAGGGTGACTTGGGGTCATACCCTGTTCCCCACAGGGTTTCCACTTTCTCTTAAAGAATGGGGGGGGAGGCACTAACATGTCTTGGCTGGTCAATATCTACTTTGCCAAAGTGAAAAACAGCTGATGTTTGTGTAGGCCCCAGACTTTCACATTTGTGATCACTTCTGATCTTT
Organism: Gymnobelideus leadbeateri; assembly: GCA_011680675.1. Taxonomy (NCBI): domain Eukaryota; kingdom Metazoa; phylum Chordata; class Mammalia; order Diprotodontia; family Petauridae; genus Gymnobelideus; species Gymnobelideus leadbeateri. The sequence continues at coordinate 115,664 of WOXC01007094.1, forward strand.
ATAATAACCCTAGGAGAGAGGTCCTATTATTATCCCCATTTTAAAGATGAGGGAGATTGAGGTTCACATAGGTTAGCTGGCCTTGCCCATGGCTGTACAGCTAATAAATGTCTGATGGAGTTCTACATCTTCCCTACTCTGAGGCCAAAGCTCTCTCCACTGGACCCACTTAGTTGTCTATAGAACAAAAAATGGGATGGGCCTTAGAACAGAGAATATCAGAACTTGGGGCGGGGGGCCTTAGAAGAGAGAATGTCAGAGCTGGGAGGGCCTTAGGGCAGAGAATGTCAGATCTGGGAGGGCCTTAGAGCAGAGAATATCAGGGCTGGGAAGGGCCTTAGAGAAGGGGATGTCAGAGCTGGGAGGGCTTTAGGACAGAGAATGTCAGAGCTGGGAGGGTCCTTAGAGCAGGGGATGTCAGGGTTGGAAGGGACCTTAGAACAGGGGATGTCAGAGCTGGGAGGAGCCTTAGGACAGGGGATGTCAGAGCTGAGAGGGGCCTTAGAGCAGGGGATGTCAGAGCTGGGAGAGGCCTTAGAATGTGGAATGTCTGGGCTAGGAGGGGCCTTGAAAGATAATGTTAAAACTGAAAAGACCTTCGAGCAGACAATGTCAGATTACCTACTCCATTCCCCTCATTTTACAGGTAAGGAAAGGGAGGATCAGAGAAGGGGGGACTTGCCCGAAGGCACAGAGAGAGTTCCCCAGAGGTCCTAGAACTCAGATCCTAAGCAGCCCTGTCCTTGGCTTTTCCTAGGGCCACTACCTCAGCTGGCCTGTCTAGCCCACTGGTGTCTGTGTCAGCCCAATGCCACTTCGCGTGTGCACCCACCTGGACGGGCCCCCAGATGGCCAGAGCGGATGGGCCCCATCTCTCTCAAAGTTCCCACTCTCTTCTTCCTGCCCAGAACAGGGCTGGGCAGGCAGCAGCTGCCTCCAACGAAGGAGCTCCTGGTGAGCTGGCAGGGGAGAAAGTGAGGGGAGCGAGGTAATTAGAAGCTGGGGCAATATCACAAATCTTCCTGCAGTGCCGGCACCTGGGGAGAGCAATCGCACGCTCAGAGGCTGCACAGACAAGTGTGAACGCTCTTCATTCCATTTCCAACAGGGAAAGGATTAGGGGAAGGAGAGGGGGTGGGGTGGAAATGCGGCTTCTAGTAACCACAGCAGCCGTCCAGCCCTGCCACTGAGAATAAGCATGAGCCCCAGTGCCTCTGCCTCATCTCACCAGGGAGCTACAAGGGTCACCTGCCCCGTGCCTGACACTGCTCCTCGTCCAGGGCTATCCGTGGCTAAAGGGCAGCTAGATGGGACAGTAGTTAGAGCCCTAGACCAGCAGTCAGGGAGATGTGAATTCAAATCCAGCCTCAGACACTTCCTAGCTTTGTGACCTTGAGCAAATCACTTAATCTCTGTTTGCTTCAGTTTCCTCAACTGAAAAATGGGGATAATAATAGCACCTACCCCCCAGGATTGTGAGTATGAAATGAGGTAATATTTTTTTTTTTAAGCAATTGGTGTTAAGTAACTTGCTCAAGGTTACACGGCTAGTCATTATTTATGTGTGGGTGCTCATTTTCTGAGGCCGGATTCGATCTCGGGTCATCCCAACTCCGAGGCCGGCGCTCTTACTCACTCCGCCACCTAGCCGCCCCAAAATGAGGTAATATTTGTAAAGTGTTTGGCATAGATCCTGGGACAACGCTGTAAGCTCTTAATAAATGCTTGTTTCCTTCCTTCCTTCCTTCCTTCCTTCCTTCCTTCCTTCCTTCCTTCCTTCCTTCCTTCCTTCCTTCCTCCCTTCCTTCCTTCCTTCCTCCCTCCCTCCCTCCCTCTCTCCCTTCCTTCCTTCCTTCCTTCCTTCCTTCCTTCCTTCCTTCTTCCCTCTCTCCCTTCCTCCCTCCCTTCCTTCTTTCCTTCCTCCCTCCCTCCCTCCCTTCCTTCCTCCCCCTCTTCCTTCCTTCCCTCCCTCCTTCCTTCCTTAAGGATGACTAGGCAATTCTTTAATATCTTCCTACTTAACTTTGTGTTCAACTCACAATTAGCCCCTTTTTGTTTTGTCCTTTCCAGACCAATGATCGTTTTCCTTGGCAGAGAAAACATAAGCAACATAAAAGTTGAGCAAGTATTCCTTCTTTCCATTGCTAATACTTTCCATTTCATCCTATCCAACCCAAGCAATATTTCTATCCCTTCTTCAATCCTCATTTAAAAAAATCCAAGATAACTTAATCCCTTTCTTGTTATCTTTACTTTTTATCTTGTACTTTTTCTCAATAGTTCATTCTGAATTTGATCACTCCTGACATGGTTTTTACATGCCTAGCTAAAAAGCTGGGATGGGAAATGGAACCCAGAGGTTTCACAACCTACATGCCCTTGAAGACGGGGAGGTTGTAGTTTGGGGAAAAGGTAGTAAGAGCACCCCCCACTTGTTTATTATTGCATGTATCTTGTATAACATCTTAGATGAATTTCTTTTTGCATTGCTCTGATGTGATTCACTTAATTCTGTCTGGTTGGAGGGAGGCTCAGAGGAGAAAAAAAAACCCAGAAAACAAAAGTAGGGGGTCCTGAGTAGTCCTCAAATAGATGGTGTCCCAAAGCTAGTTCCTAGAAGCTGACAATAACTTGGGGTCATTATGACAGCCCATTTCTCTGTTAATTTTCACCTAATTGCTCTCCGATGTTCTTCCTGCCTCTGGTTCCTAGATTTCCTTATATGAATACTTCTTCTTAATGTACTATGATACTTTGCCTTACTCACTTTAGTCAGCCTATTTTTTTTTCTGAGTAAGGTATATCTCCAGTGTGGGGTCCTATCCCATCAGATCTCACCAGTATATATGATTTAGAATTTTCCTCTTTTCATTAGCTTTGCTAGTTTGCCCTGCTTGTCATTCATACCTTATTCCTTTCTACACATTTCAGACTAGACATCCTGTAGTCATTTCCAACACATGTCCAAAACAGAACTAATTATCTTCCCCTCCTGGAGCTCTCCCCTCTCTCAAGCTGCCCTATTTCTGTCAAGGGCACCCACATCCTCCTGGTCTCCCAGCTTTGTAACCTCAGTGCCACCCTCAACTCTCCACTTCTTCACCCCATACATCCAATCAGTCATCAGATTGTGCTAGTTCTACCTCCACAACATCTCTCACATCTGGCCCTTTTTCTCTACTCACATAATTGCCACTATAGTTCAGGCCCTCATCACCTCTTTCCTAGATCATTGTAACAGATCCTTAATTGGTCTCCCTGCCTCCAGTCTTTACCCACTCCAGTGCATTTTACACACTGCTGCCAAAGTCATTTTCCTTAAGTGCAGATCTGCCCATGTCACTCAACCAACTCCAGTGTCTTCCTATTACTTCTAGGATAAAATATAAATTCTTCTGTTTAGCTTTTAAAGCCCTTCATGATCTGACTCTGACTTATCTTTTCAGCCTCATTGGACAATATATCTCTTCCCAAACTCTATGATTCAGTCAAATTGGTCTTCTCTGTGTTTCTCACACAAGACTCTCCATCTCCTTCTTTTTACTGACTGTTCCCCAGGTTTGGAATGCTTTCCCTCCCTACCTTTGAATTGTAGTATCCCCCTTTCCTTCAAGAACCAACTTAAGAACAGGTCTCTATGGGAAGTCTTTCATGACCTCCCTCTGTAACGTCCCTCCCAAACTAACTCATACTTAACCACTTTGTATTTATTCTTTTTCTATTCATTTTGCATATACATATATGTCCTTGTTGTATCTCCCATTTGAAGGAAAACTCCTTGAATGGAGGTATTATTTAATTTTTGTTTTTTCATCCCCAATGCCTAGCCCACTGCCTTGCACATAATAGGTGACTAATAAATGCTTGTTGACTGACAAATCAATTTCCATATAGACATGAGGCCATTCATTTTCTTGCTGATTCCTTTACTGACTTTTATTTTCCTTAAGTTTCTGGGCATCTTCACTAATATTTTTCTTCCTAGATTTCAGTTACTATTTAAGACAGGAGTTCTTAACCTGATTTTGTGTCATAAACTTTTTTTTGGTCTTTTTGGAGAGGGGAAGGCAGGGCAATTGGGGTTAAGTGATTTGCCCAAGGTGACCCAGCTAGTTTGAACTCAGTTCTTCCTGACTCCAGGGCTGGTACTCTATTCACTGTACCACCTAGATGCCCCATGTCATAAACTTCTTTGGCAGTCTGGTAAAGTCAACAAAATCCCCCAAATAGTGTTTTTAAATGCATAGAATAAAATACATAAGAACATAAAGGCAATAGATTCTATTGAAATATCATTATCAATGTATCTATTAAAAAGTCTATGATCCCTACTTTAAGAACTCCTGGTCTAAGGTTTCTCTCTCTCTCTCTCTCTCTCTCTCTCTCTCTCTCTCTCTCTCTCTCTCTCTCTCTCTCTCTCATTTGTTTGTTGGTTTATTTATCTGTCTATGTCTGTCAGTCTGTCTATTTATACATTAAAATTCTTAATATAATTAGAATGTCTCTCTTTCTTTCTTATGACTATAGTTTTCTTTCTTCTCTTTCCTTTCAGTTTACATTCCTATTGATTATATTTATAAGATCCAAGAAAACACATTTGTAATGAGCCCTTTTTATTCGACCTCCATCCAAGCAGAGTAAATCTAGCTCTTTTTTGTTTGCTTTAAAGGTGATGTTTTACTATATTTTTTACACCATAGTCATTTATGAATATAACTCCCTACTACCACTATCAAACTTTTCTTCCAACAAAGAAAAAAAAGAGTTAAGACAATCAATGGACTTAGTATGCATATCTGATGTCACATCCAACATCCTGTATCTATAGTTCCCTACCTTTCTAAGGAAAGGAGGAAGGTACATTTCCTTATCTCTTTTTGAGGATCCAGATTGGTCATTACAGCTACATAGTGTTTGTCTTTGTTTTAGAGTTATTTTCATGTGCATCACTACAATCATTTTGTATTGTGTTTTCTTCCCTCTGCTTACTCTATTCTGTATCAGTTCATGTAAGTCTTCCTGAGATTCTCTGAATTCTTCATATTCGTCATTTCATATGCAGTAATATACCTGGCAGTCAATCAATCTCTCTCCACTTGAATCCTCTGTTATCTGTGGTAACTCTTAAAATGAGAAGTTACTCTTTCCTCTGAATTCCCATCTTAACCTTCCTATAGAATGAGCCCCATTCTAAGATCTTTAACTTAAAGGTCATTAGAAGGAGAGATTGGAGGAGGGTAGAGTTGAGCCTTAGAGAAGATGGAAAATGCAGAAATAGGGATTCTATAGACTAGAGGAAAGAAGGTTGACTTAATTATGGCTTTCAAATACCAGAGCAGTGTATTTTAACTGATTCTTTTTGCTCTTGAGGACAGCAATTTGGATTGGAATTGGTGGTCACATTTCTTGAAGCTGAAATTGGTCACCTTCCAAGGGTATCCTCTCTTTTTACTATAGATAGGTCTTTATAAAGAGAGGTTCTTATTCCTTTAAGTCAGCTTAAACATGGTCCTGTTCAGGATGACATGACCTTTTGAAGTCCCTCTGGAGGTCACAAATATAAACAAATACAAATGTTTCCTGGTTGGAGAGAATATTATGTGTTGGGGAGCAATGGGAAATAAAATTAGAAAAGATACAGAAAGACCAGATTATGGAAGACCTTGGAAGCAGAATTAAACTTGAAGTGGTAGGGCATGGGGGACAGTCATTACAGTTTCCTAAGCAGGGCATGGCTATGAAGAAAATGCTTCCTAGCTAGCAGTCTTTACATGCTTTTGTTATTTGATTATTTCAGTTGTGTCTAACTCTTCATGACCTCATTTGGAGTTTTCTTGGCAAAGATATTGGAGTGGTTTTGCCATTTCCTTCTCCAGCTCATTTTAGTGACGAGGAAAGTGTGGTAAACAAGGTTAAGTGACTTGCCTATGGTCTGGGCAAGTGTCTGAGACTAGATTTGATCTGTTATTTGGAAGAGGAGAGATTGCTCTACTTGAGTCCAGAAGGTAGAATTAGGACCAATCAGTGGAAGTTTCAAATAGGCAAACTCATGCTTGATTTAAGGAAAGGCTTTCAGACATCGTGAACTACTTGCTGGTGGAGTACACTGTCTCCAGAAGTGTGTGGAGGTCCCCCCCTGCAGTATGGATCTTCAAGGGAAGACCTGATGGCCACTTGTCAGATATGTTGCAGAGGGGAGTCTTGGTTAGAGATGGGTTGGACTAAATGGTGACTAAGGTCCTTTCTAGCTCTGAATTCTCTTATTTTGGGGAATTACAGAAATCCCAAGATTTTAGAGTTGAAAGGAGCCTTAGATATATCATATAAGCTAACTGCTTTAGGAAGATTAATATGCCTTGGGCTAATAGTGGGAAGAGTAAGATTAATGCATCTTGGGGGTACTGGAAAGTGCTCACTCTGATGCTTACCAGTTGTGTGACTCTAGGTTAGTCACTTAACAAATCTGTGCCTTAGTTTCCCCACCTGCAAAGTTGGGGTTATTCTAGTACTTCACTCAGAAGACTGCTGTGAGGAACATGCTTTAAAACTCTTAAAATGCTATAGAAGAAGTATATATAAAATAATTTTACACATATTTATACCTATTTGTGTCTAATGGTAGCCATCTCTAGGGTGGAGGGGAAGAGAAGGAAAAAAAGGAAAAATACACGCTAACTTTATTGTATATTTAAAAGGAATAGCAAGTTGTATACAACAGATTTTCAGTTTCAGGCACAATCATATTTTTTATTATACTGTTGTGGAAATGCTTGCTTTATTCCATAAATTAAAAATAAAATAAATTGGAAAATAATAACAATAAAAAGTGCCATACAAATTATCAATGGACTAAATAATACCAATTAATATAATAATTTATTAAGATAATGTCAATTAATAAATTATTATTAGTCAGTGAACAAACATTTATTACTTTTTTGAAGGTCACTTCTACCTTCTTGGGAAATTTCCTTTCACTAGAGATTTTTCAGGTGGTCAAAGGACCACTTATTAGGTAGACATTGATAGAGAGTCCTGGTTAGGACTTGATAACATCAGATCCCAATGTGTTCAGTGAGAGAGTCAGGACTGCAGCTTTCATAATGGAAATGAGTTTCATTAGATCAATATTAGACTGGGTCCAGCATGGTGGGTATAGAGCATCATAGGAAGATTCATGTGAACTGATTTTGGGGTAAAGTAAGCAGACCCAGGAAAACCAATTGATAAAGATTTGTTAAATGCCTCCTGTGTGTCAGGTACTCTGCAAAGTTCTGGGGATTTAAAAGGAGGCAAAAGACAGTCCCTACCCTCAAAGAGCTTTCAGTCTAATGGGGAAGACAGCATGTGAGCAAATATATACAAAGCAAGCTACATACAGGATAAATAGAAAATAATTAACAAAGGGGAGGGACTGGAATAGAAAGTATTGGGGAAAGCTTCCAGTAAAATATGAGGTTTTTGTTGGGGTCTATAGGAAGCCAGGGAGGTCAGTAGGCAGAGCAGAAGAGGGACGGTGTCCTAGGCATGGAAGATAGTAGAAAAAAAATGCCTGGAGCTGATAGATGGAGTGTCTTGTTCATGAGACAGTCAGGAAGTCAGCTACATAAAGACTACACCATTGTCAAGGGAGAAAACCACAAAAATCTAAATTCATTGTTGTGCAATTATAATGACCCCATTTTCTCCAAGTAGAGATATGAAAATGTACCTCCCTTCCTTCCATGTAGAAGTGGTGGACTGTGGGTATGGAATAATACATACAGTGTCAGACTTGGTTTATATATTAGTTTTGTGGAACTTATAACTTATTTCATTTTACTTTCTCCATCCCCTTCCCTCCCTTTCCCACCTTCCCTTTCTCCTCCCCCCCCCCCCCCCCCGTTTTACAAGGGATGGCTGGCTCTCTGGGCTGGGAAGTGGAGAGGGAATTGTCTATAACAAAACTGATATAAAAACAAAATGCAGAAATGAAAAAGCTTCAGTTGACAATTTAGGTGTGAAAGAAGTCAAGCTACCGGCAATCTGATGACTGTTATAACCCAAATATAAGTGGGAGCAGATTGGGGGTGGGGCTGGAGGGAGCAGGGAAGCCAGGCTGGCTGGTCCAAAGAGGTTTCCACAGTAGCTCATCTTTAGCCTTTCCTCATCTACATCTCTCCTGGCCCCTGCAGAGAAACTTCCTTGCACCTTGGAGAGCGGGTGTAGCAGCTGCCCATTCCCTAAGAATAGCTGCCTGAGGCTGGCCCCAGGCATCCCCAACCTCCTTGGCTCCCCCTTCCCCCTCCTGCAGGTTGCTGAGCTAGGTAACTGCCGCCTGATCTAGTCTGGCTTTGGGGCATTCCCACCAGGTGGGTGGCAGTGGGAGGTCCCCATTCTTTGCAGGTGAAAAATCCAACTCTGGTCCTGCTGAGTCCCAACCCATAATACAAAAGAATTCCCTCTAGGCCCTTTGCCTAATCCCCCCAACTGACCTCCCCCCACCTTTCCCCTGTCTTCCATACAAATGGTCCAGTGGACTTTGGGATGTATGGAGAATGGGTTAGGTTGGGTAGTCAGGAGTCTTGGCTTCCATTCATTTGATTATAGATTTGGAGCTGGAAGGAACTAAGAGGTCATCTCTTTATAATTCCTTCATTTTACAGAAGGAAACTGAGGCCGAGAGCCCATGTCACATATATAGTGTCAGGAAATGGACTCAAACCCAGGTTCTCTGACTCTGTGTTATGAATGTACCAAATTTCCCAGCTTTTTCTGACTTTCTGTGTGAACTTGAGCCAAGTAGCAAATCCCCCTGGTCTCTTAACCAGGGCATGGAGAACAGGGCATAAGAGGGGAGAGAAAAGCCCTAGCCTCCCACCTCTGGATAAGGGTCAACATAAACATGATATGAAATTAAATTGCTGAAATAGATTAAGTTCTCCAAAAACATCCATCTGGGAAATGGACACCTATATAGTGATGATCCCCAAAGATTCCCTGGTGACCACTGTGTGCAAGGCTCTAGACTGTGTGCTGGGCCATGTGAAAATGAGCAAGACACAGCCCTGGTTTCTCAAGGAACCCACAATGCACCTGGAGAGAGCAAGGAGCAAGGAATAGAAGGCAGTGTGATCACTGGATTTATAGCTGGAAGGTATGTGAAAGGCTATCTAGTCCAGCCCACTCATTTTATACATGAGAAAGCTGAAGCAAAGAGAGGAAAGTAATTTACTAACAGCTACCATTTCTACATTGCTTTCAGGATTGCAGAGTAATTTACATATTGATCTCATTTGATCCTCACTACAGCTCTGTGAGGTGCTATTATTATACTCATTTTACAGATGGAGAAATCGAGGCTGAGAGAAATCCTGACTTGCCTGCCTTGTGAGGCAGTTGCTTTGTTATCTCTCTACAAAGCAACAGCACCAGGAGTCCAACCTCTAGTTCTCTGACTCCAAATCAAACCTGCCCTCTTCAAGAAGGAAGAACAAACAACAGTTTTTCAATAAACTGTGATGCCTTACAAAATTAGGATCAGAGGACTCAGAGCTAGAACAGACCCCACAGGTCACCTGGGCTCACCACCTCATCTGGCAGTACAGTACAGGCTCTGAGAGAGCTACTAGGGTTCACATAAGAGATTGTTTTCCTATTTTGGGGGAGGTGTCATGGAGAAGCTGTCATATAAGCTGAGCCTTGAAGGATGGGTTAAATTTCCATAGGTAGAGATGGATGAGGGAGGAGGGTGAGGGCAGGAGGTCAAACCAGTTCCAGGGAATGATGTGAACCAAAATGCAGAGGTGGTGGCATTCAAGGTATGCTCAGGGAAAAGTGAAGGGTCAATTTTAGGCTAGTTTTTAAGGTTCTCCACGTTAGCTCACATCTACTTTCTAATTTTCCCTTGCATATTCTGTAGCTCAACAAGACAACTAGCTGTTCTCTGAAATGGATGCATCATCTCCCAACTCCATCCATGCAATTCAATTTAAACAAGTTTTTCTTCCTCCTGATTATAGATTTAAAGTGATTTCATCATGTGGTATAATGATAGGACATTGCACTGTCAAGAGGCTTGGGGGTCTAGTTCTGGTTCAGCTGTGTGACCATGCCCAAGTAATTTCCCCTCCTAACCTCTCAATTTCTTCATCTGTAAAATGAGACACACTAAATCTTTAGGTCAATTTTGGTTTTTAACTTTCTAGGATTCTATTAACCAAAGTCATGGAATCTTAGAAACTTAAAGTTGTCTCAGATGTCATCAAGTTTAAGCTCCTTCCCAATACAGAAACCTTTATAGTCCCTCTGCTAGATGCCTAGTCTCTGCTTGAACCCCTCTAATGACAGGGAACTCATTACCTTACACTTAAGTCCCATAGCTACAATAATTTTGCTATCTCTATAAGTTCCACCTCTCTCTCTCTCTCTCTCTCTCTCTCTCTCTCTCTCTCTCTCTCTCTCTCTCTCTCTCTCTCTCTCTCTCTCATTAGTTCCATAGTTTTCTCTTGTAAATGGAGTGTGTGTGTGTATCCTTTTTCTTCATTACATAATAAAGACTACCCAAGGTGAGGGACTAAGCCTTTCCTTTCCTTGGTAGCTCCTACAGGATTCTCTATGCACTGAGCAACTGTTTCTTCATTGCTCCTAACTGGCTAATTTAATTTCTACTTCTCAGAATAATATGGTCTTGAGTAAAGTACAGTGGCACAGGCCCTTTTTATTACAATAATCACAGTGACTTACTGTGGGCTCAATGATAGAAAAAACAGAGGGAGAAGGGGCTAAAGGAAGATGGAATAGGGAGAGGAAAAGAGAGGAGGTAGAAAGGAAGAGGAGGAGGGAGAGGAAGAGAATGAAGGAAGGAAAGAAAGAAGAATGAGGATGCACAGAGAGGTGGGGTAAAAATAGAGAGAAAGGGAGAGAAAAAGTAAGAGGAGAAATAGAAAGAAAAAAGAAAAGAGAGGGAGGTCAGGCTAGGGTGGGAGATGGATAGGAAGAAAAGTAAGGGTTATAAGATTGGTAATGGGGTTCTTTACAATGAGAGGAAAGATCATTTCCCTACTTCAGGGAACAGGAACAAAAAAGAGAAGAAAAGAGGTATGTGGGATCAAGAAGACTGGGAAAGTGAGATAGGATTCAGTCTAGAAAAAGAAAAGAAGTGATAGAAAGAGTGAGGGGGAAGCAGCAAGGTAGTAAATGATGAGGAAAAGAAAGGAAGGAAGGGGAGAGAAGAGGAGAGGAGGTGAAGGGGAGAGAGGGAAGGAATGAGTGAAGAAAAAAGAGGGAAGGAATGACAGGAGGAGATTAAATGAAGATGAAATAGATTAAAATTAAGGAGAAGGGTAAAAAGGTGAAGGAAAAAATAGGGAGGAAGGGAAAGGGCAAAGGAGAAAGGGGGTGATCAAGAAATGCCTGGTATGGTGAGTGCTTAAATGAACACACGTGGAATTGATTTGAAAAACAGAGAGGTAACAGGTGAGGAAGAAACAGGGAGAGAAAATAAAGGTGAGAAAGAGGAACAAGTAAGGATAGAAAGGATAAGTGAGGAAGAAAAGGAAAATGGGGAGAAATGGGGAGAAATAAAGAGAGGAAGAAAACAGAAAATTGAGGAGTGAGGAAGAAAAGGAAGAGACAGAAGGGAGAGATGCAGTAATGAGAGGAAAGTAAGGGGAGAGGAAAGAGATGGAGGGAGACAGGAAAATGGTAGAAGAAAAGGAAAGGCCAAAAAAGAAAGCTAAGCTGTAGAGAAGAGAGAGGGGGGAGAAATAGGAAAAAAGAATGAGAAAAGACAAGAGCGGGAGATAGAGAAATAGGAACTAAAGGGCAAGAGTGGGAGGATAGTGGGAAGAGGTGAAGGAGAAATAGGGAGAAGGAGAGAAATGTCGAGAGGGGGAGAACAGAAAGAGGGGAAGATAGAGAAAGAGAGAGGAAGAACTAGAGAGAGGAAGGAAGAGAGGAAGGGAGGAGAGGGGTCAGATAGAAGAGGCAGGAGTCAGTGGTGGGTGGAAGATGTGGGGAGAGAGGAGAAGGAATATAGATGACGGAGGCGGAGAAAAGAATCTGCCCCTAGTTAGACAAGCTGCCCTCCCCCCTCCCCCAACTTTGCGAAGTTGAAGTTGCCGGAGAAAGTTTCCCCCAACCTCTTCTCCTAACTGAAATGAAGATCAAGAATTGCTTGGCGAGCTGTGCAGCGTGGGGGTCAGCGCGCATCTCAGGGCTGCCTCTGCTCCCGAGCCCGGCTCTCTCATTAACAGACAGCGGCGCAATTAGATGCGGTATTATCTTATTTCTGGGGCCCTGCCTCCTTGCCAGCATCCCCGCTGCAAATTAAGCAATTGCAGAATTAGATTAACGGAGAGCATATGTGGAAATTACCTTTTTAATTTCTTAATTACATTGTACTCACCTGCAGCTCAACCCGTCTCTACGAGGGAGGCCCCCGCACTGTGTTAATTTCCAATGAAATAATATCTGGGGTCTAGAACGGAGTGAAAGCCAGCGTTCCATCCCCCTCCCCCCCGCCCTCCAACCCGAAGGTCTATTTTTATCCCTGTGCGTGGGGGGAGAAGCATTTGTCAAAACACCCTCCCTATCCTCTTCTATCCAAATAGGAGCATGAGATCGAGAGCCGCGAAGGACCTTGAAGGACTCCTGGTCTAACCCTCTCCTATCTCTCCTTCTCCCACAGAGACTCTTTCAGACTGATGTTTCCCACGTCCGACAAGAGAGCCGGGGAGGCTGCTCGATGTAATGGATACAGAGCTAGCTTTGGAGTCAGGAAGACGTTGGTTCAAGAGTTACGGATGGCTCAGACTGGTTGTATGACCCTGGTCAGGCGACTTAGCCTCAATATCCCCAAACAGTTCTCTAAGGTGCTTGCTCCACACATGGGGTCTCCTCCTCAGGGAGTGCAACCCCTAATAGCAGTTCATCTTTCTATTATACTGCCTTAAAGTTTGCAACATCACTTCATGCCTTATTTCATTCTAGCCTCCGGAGAGCTCTCGTTGGATTATTGAGGCTAAGTTTTGTAACCATGGACAGCTCTCAACTCCTCTGAGCGTTTCTCCCGTTATTCCTTTCTCCCCTATTTCTCCATATCTTTTCATTTTTCATTCTTTCTACCTATTTCTCCCCTTCTCTTTCTTTCTCCCTTTATTTCCATCCCTTCTTTTCTATGATTTCTCCCTCACTCTGATGCCTGGGATTTGAACCCAGATCTCAGGATTATAGATTTTAATGCTGAAAAGGGTCCTCAGAGGCCAGGTTGTCCAACCCTGTCGTTTTTACAGATGAGGGAACTGTAGTACAGAAAGATTAAGTGGAGTAGCAGAAGGGAATAAGTATTTATATATGTGTTGGGCAGTGTGCTAAGTGTGTTTGCAATTTTATATTCGAGTCATGTAACATCATACAGTTAGTAAGAGACATGGGGGTATTTGAAGTCATTTCCTCTTTTCCCAACATTGAGCCAAAGGCTTCTTTAACTCCAGGAATGGGTTTGTATGAGCTTGTGCAAAGATCAGAGAGTCAGAGTAAAAAATTGTATCTAAAGACCATAGATTTAGAAGACATCAAGTTATATGCTTTCATTTTATGGGTAAGAAGAGTAAGACCCACAGAGGTAGAACAACTTATCAGGGGGTTACATAAGAAGTGTCAGGATTCAAACCCAGATTGTCCAACTCTGAAATCTGACACTCTTTTGATGGTACCACACTGTCTCCCCTATATTCAGAGGACATAACTGAGACTAAGGTAGACAGGATGTTGGGGCCAGGAATAAAGCCATTTGAGACTTGGGAGGAAAGTGATGGGGAAGCAGAATTTGAATCCTCTCCCATAGAGTATAGTGGAGAGTTTGCTTTCTAACATAACAATTTTAATTTATCTTGAGTTCTTTAAGTTAACTTTACAAAGTTCCTTGAGAGGGAATGTATTGTTTTTATTACCTTCATTTAGGAATGAGGAAACTGAAGTTCAGAGGGGTTGGAATGATTCAACCAAAACTCAAGAAGCTAATAAATGGTGGGGGCCAGGGCTCAGATTCAGGAGTCTTGATCATAAAATTTAAGACCACACCACATTGTATAAACCCAAACTTATTTCTGCCTGACCACCATCAACCTTACCAAAATAATAACCAAAGAGAGACTGAGTGGATGAACATTTCTTTGGATCTATTGACTTCCTTCCTTATTTCCTTCCTTTCTCTCTGTCTCTCTGTCTCTGTCTCTTCATGGGCTAATTTATTCAACAGGGTTGATCTAGATTTCTTGACTCCAGAGAAGGGCAATTAAGATGGTGAAAGGAATGAATCAGCCCATGCCATTCCAGTATTTGTTGAAGGAATTTTAGGTGCTTTAACCTGGAGAAGATCTGGGGATGAATCCAACAGCTACCTACAAAATATCTGAAGGGCTGTCACAGAGACTAGCAGTTATCCTTCTTTTAATAGGTTCCTGAGGGTGCAACTGATTAAAGGGTAGAAGTCACACACAGAAGCAGACTTAGGCTTGATGTAAGGAAACACTTAGAGCTGTTCAAAAGTGAACTTGCAGGTAGTGAACGCTTTATCACTAGAGACCTCAAAATGGAGGCTGAAACACACCTGTTGGGGATGTCATAGAGGAGATTTCTGGTTGGCTTTGGGTTGGATTAGAAGGTCTCTGAAGACCCATCTAAGTCTGAGGTTTCATGGTTTTATGTCTAGTGTGGTACAATGGAACTAATCCAAGCTCTGAAGTCAGAGGATCTAGGTCCAAATTCTGCCTCTTCTTATCTGTGTGACCTTTAACAAGTCATTAGGCTTTAATTTTTCTTGTCTGTAAAATGAGGTGGTTGGATTTGATGACCCTGAACTCCCTTTCCATTACTAGAGCTGTGATTCTCTGACACTTTAGTCTTTGGAAAAAATGCCCCATGATACCTTAGGGGTCTAGAATGTTACAGCTGTGAGGTAGAGAAAAGAACATTGAGCTGGATTCTGGAGTCTTGATTAATCTGACCTTGGGCAAAGGAGACCTAGATTTAGGGACTTTTTAGCAGTGTGACCCTAGGCAAGCAGCCTCTCTTTCTGAACCTCAGTTTCCTCATCTGTAATAGGATAGCAATGCTCACAGGGTGCTTGTGAGGAAATCTTTTTGCAGAGCTTAAAATGCTATAGAAATGTGTGTTTATCTCTATTCCTCCATTTATCTGTTGCTTATTATGTACCAGAACATCTAGGTGGTACAGCAGATAAGCCACTGGGACTGGAAGGGAGATTCATCTTGAGTTCAAATCTAACTTCAGACCCTTACTAGTTGGGTGACCCTGGGCAAGTCTCTTAACTAGCTTTGCCTCAGTTCCCCATCTGTAAAATGATCTGGAGAAGGAAATGGCAAACTGCTCCAGTATCTTTGCCAAGAAAACCCCCCATAACAGGGTATGAAGAGTTGGACATGACTGAAATCACAAAACAGCAACAATAATTATGTGCTAGATTATAAGTCCCATGAGGACAGGCTCTGTGTCTAAGCTAAGCTTTACTTCTCCTTAACATCCTGCACAGTCCTCTACACAATGGTCACTTAACAACTGCTTGATGAAATACCTTAATGGACATAAAATAAATTACATGCATCATCTCATTGGAATCCACTAACAAGCTTGGGAAATAGGAGCCACAGGTATTATTATCCCCATTTTATGAATGGAGGAAACTGAAGCTTAGAGAGGTGATATGTGATTTGTCCGTAGTCACACAGAGAGTAACTGTTGGACCCTAGGATCGCAGACAGATCTGGAAGGGCCCTCAGAGAGGTGGGATTCAAACTCCCTTTTGCAAGTGTGAGTGGATTTGTTCTGCTTGGCCTTAGAGGGCAGAGTTAGGTGTAATGGGGGAACTCTGCAGAAAGGCAGATTTAGCCTTAGTAACGGAAAACATCTTAAGAACTAGAGAGGTATGAAAATGTAGTATACTTCCTTGGATATGGTGGGCTCTCCCTTACTTGAGGTCTTCAGGCAATGACTGGATATCAACTCATTAGGGAAACTACTGAGAGGATTCTTTTTCAGATACAAACAGGGTTAGAACAACAACTTTCCAAGTGAGGTCCAAGCACCTCTGGGGGTCCCTGAGACACTGAGGGCATATTTAAGTAAAAAATCCTTTTCACAATGATACTATGATGTTATTTTAAAAATACATCTCCATTTTCCAACAATTTCAATTCAATAAATATCTATTAAGCACCTATGATGTACCAGACACTTTGCTAATGCTGGAGCATATAAGTATGAAAAGATATCCCTCCCCTCAAGTAGCTTACGATATAATAAGGGAAGACAACATGCAAAAGAAATATGAAAAGAGGGGTAGGGGGAAGCTGGAGGTAGAAGGAAAGGGAGGGGCCACCAGGGAATACTGTTTAGGGCCATGATGTTCCATGAAATGGCAATGAAGGAGAGCTGCTGACAGAATTATGCAAAGTTCTGAACCCTTTATAAAGGATTCAGAGGAGAGAGAGAGAGTTCTCTGCCCTTCAGCTCTCCAACTATGTATCTCGTGAGGTCAACTTTTCTTTACATACTTTAACCAAAGCAACAAATTGCAATGAATTGAATACAGAAGTAGATATGAGAATCTAGCTGTTACTTCTTATGCCAGGCATTGGGAAGATTTGCAAAAATGTGTGAAATGATGCCACTTTCTTTTCTCACTATTTCTTTTCTTTCTGTTTTGGAAAATATCTATGTTAATATAAAATGAGTTTGTTTTTAAAGTGAATAAATATATACTTAAACACTTGTCAGTTTTAATTTCTGATATGGTGCATATCAATATAGATAACCCACATAAATAAAAGATCTTTGGAGGCATCAATTTCCAGACATTAAAGGGGTCACAATACCAAAAAGCTGGTGAATCATTGGATTAGCCAGTCTCTTAGGTCTCTTCCATTTTCTGGAAATTCTGTGATTCTGAATTGGGGAATCAAGGTCTCTCATTACTCCAGGTCCAGCATTCCTTCTATACAGTATCTAGTGCTGACACAAAACCTTAATAAGACATAAATATTTTGTCTTTACAACCCCAGACATTCAATAATTTGGAAATATTGGGTTCATTGGCAGCTTCTATTTGCATCCAATTTGCTAATTATAAAGGGTCCTTATCTATTAATTCAAGCAAGTCAACTAGGATGGATTCTTTGGTATGCTTTGTTCTCCATGAGTTAATTATCCTGAATGTAAATGAGAGGAACAAAACCATATTCCTCTAAAATATACTATAAGTCAGACTTTTCAAGAGTTAAATAACCACTGGATCACAAAAATTGTAGAATGTCAAAAGTGGAAAGAACATTAAAGGTCATCTAGTTCAACACCTTTGTTTTACAGATGAGGAAACTGAGTCCCAAAGAGGGGAGCTGACTCACCCAGGAATACAGAACTAGTCAAACTCAGCTGACTGGTCGTCTCAACCCAACATTCTGTCTCTTTGGCATCATTATGAAATATCTTGTGCCAGGTTCACAATGAACATGGAAGGCTGAGGCATTAAGTAAGCAGGAGATAGGGTCATGAAATAAAGAGGACTAACTTGACTCTTCATTTTGTATCTCCCTGCCTGGAAGTAATGATGCAGTGTAGGGAGTGGAGGGGCTGGTTTCAGTTCTTGATTCTGCCTTACTACTTTCCCAGGTGACCCTGGGAAAGTAATTTCCTTTCTCTAGACCTTATTTTCTTCATCTGTAAAATGAGTGAGCTGCCTTAGCTGTGTGGATCCCACACATGCCGTTTTGTTTTCTCTCTGCCAATAAGAATAGCTAACATTTATAAGTTCTTTAACATATAGGAAATTTTTTACATTGATGATGCCATTTGAGACTTACAACAACCTCATGAGTTAAATGTTACAGGTATTATCTTCATATTTCAGATGAGGAAACTGAGACTGAGAATTGTAAGAGCCAGTAATGGGATTTGGCCTTGTCTTTGGTCTCCCCTTCTCATGTCTCTCCATTTCCAGTTCATCTTTTACAAAGCTACCCAAGTGATACATAGTTTGACCATGTCATTCTCCTCCTCAGTAAACTCCAGTGGCTCCCTATCACCTTTGGGATAAAATATAAATTACTATAAGTGACATTTAAAGCCCTCTATAACCTGGCCCTTTCCTACCTCTTTAGTCTTAAACATTGCTCCTTCCCACATACTCTACAATCCAACAACACTGGACTATTTGTTCTTCTTCACATGTGAACCCTTATCTCCTGACTCTGTGGCAGCTGCCCCCTTTGCTTGTAATTGAATTCCCTCCTCCATTTCAGGTTTTAGAATCCCTAATTTCTTTCAAGTCTTAGTCCAGTTGTTCCTGATCCCCTTAGCTGCTAGTTCTCCCCCCCCCCAAACTATTTTACATATATTTTGAACAAATGTTGAATACATTTATGTATGAACATATACATACCCATGTACAGATGTTTCTCACATTAGAGCAGGAGCTTCTTGAGGGTAGACACTGACTCCCATTTGTCTCTATATCCCCAGTGCATAGCAGGGTACCTGACACCAAGTAGGTGCTTAAGAATAAATTTCTTATTGACTGATTTTACCAAAGATTTATGACTTTCAGTCCAGCACTCTCTCCCTCCAGGACAAAAGAACAAATAATAGGTCATTTTGGCTAGAATTGGAGCAGATCATCTTGGAGGCCCCTTCTTGCTGATTCACATTGTATAAATCCAAGAGCTGTAAGAAATAAAGGTGGAAAAGTAGAATGGAGCCAAAGAGGGGCTACTAAGGTGTCAAGGGGTTTTGACTGTTTTATAGGGGGCTGCTTGAAGGAAAAAGAGATACCTGGAAAAGAGAAGTCTTAGGGTGGGACATGATTTCTATCTTAAAGCACTTGAAAGACAGTCCTGGAGAAGAGGGATTTGACTTGTTTTGCTTGGTCACAACACCCAAGGGGCTGACCTGACACTTGCTGATGCAAGGAGGTGAGAAGCTTCTGTTCTGTATCATAGATGCCTTGTGTTATTAATAACTGTGTTTGGAGAGGAATGTTTCTAAATGAATAAAAAATAGAAATCTCATCTCATCCTTAAGTCAAGTTCAGCAGTGCCAAAATATCTGTATTATTGATAATAATAATGATGCTGATTATTATATTTTATTTTCCAATCGTGGTAATTATTGTACATTAAATCATTAGCATTCATTATTCCCACAATGTGTAATTAGGACAATGGTGGATAGATTGCTCTTGACTGTAATGAAGTTTTTATAATTGTAATTTATTGTCATCAAATTACCTTTCTTAAAAGGAGTCTGAACATCAGACCCTTCATTCTGGGGAGGGGGCGGTAATTATTTTTAATTAATGTCTCTTGTTTGCAACCTCATAGGGAATGATGCTAGACCAATCCTGTTCCCTGTGTGCTCAAAAAGTTAACCAAGAATATCAAAGGCATTCTTGCAAGCAAGAATTTATCATGGGGAATCTCTTCTTCCATGTTTCTTTCTTTTCTCCTGCTAAGTATTGACGCTGGGGGTGACTGGGTGGAAAGCATTTGGCTACAAGATTAGTTGGGGAGAGAAAGGAGGCAGTGAAAAAATAATTTAAAAGAATGTGCTGGGGCGGCTAGGTGTCGCAGTGAGTAGAGTGCTGGCCCTGGAGTCAGAAGGACCTGAGTTTGGATCCCGCCTCAGACACTTAACGCACACACAAACAAAAACCTAGCCGTGTGACCTTGGGCAAGTTACTTAACCCCAATTGCCCTCCAAAAAGCAAAAAAAAAAAAAATGTGTTGCTTAGCACAGTTTGAATGTCTTCTCTTCCCTTGCTTGTCACCAACTGACCCCCCCAAATTCCTGTATTGTACATTGGAAAAAATAGGTGCTAAGTGTGAACTAAGTATCTGGAGTTGCAGTTCTGATGTCCTAGGCCTGGACAATTGTGCTTTTCTCTCTCAGATGTTTCTTGAGTGCTCTTGTTGGAGGGATCATTCCAAACATCTGGGAGGCTAAATGGTACAGAGGAAAGGCTGTTAAGTTTGGGGGCTCTGAGTTCAAATCCTACCTCTGATGATCATTTTGGACAAGTCAGTTACCCTTCATGAACCTCAGTTTTTTTTAGCAATAAAATAAGGGGAGATGCATTGGGTGGGCTCTAAGCTTCCTTCCAATGCTATGGTTGCATCACTTCTCTATTAGTTACTGTTCATATCACCTTGGATAAGTCACTTAACCTCAGTTACCTCATCTTCAGGATGAAGATGGAAATCTCTAAGAGCCCTTTCAGTTCTTCCATTCTAGGATTCTAGGATTGTGTGTTTTGCCTGGGAGTCAGGGCTTCATCTCGGGCCAGGATGCTGAAGGACACCCACACCCCTACGTCTTAGATCTTTCTCCTGAATTGTCCAGACAAGGACTGAGCCAGAACATAACACTATAGTTAAAATGCATTCTAGCATGGGCACCTGGTTGCCCTCTGTCCTTCCATCCCCTTTTAGAGTTTAGCTCTGTTCTCATCTGTCTCCTGCTGGATCCTCTTCCAGATCATACCTGCTAACTATAGGTATCTCTCAGAGCTCTGTCCTGGGGCCTCTTCTTCCTCTATATTACTTCACTTGGTGATCTTATGAGCTCCCATGGATTTAATTACCCTGATTTATGTTGATCATTTTCAAATCTACCTTTCCTGTCCCAACCTCTCTGCTTACCTCCAATCTCGTATCTCCAATTGCTTTTCAGACATTTTGAACTGGATGTCCAGCAGAGATCTTAAAATCAATGTGTCTAAATCGGAACTCATTATCTCTCTTCCTAAACCCTCTCTGACTCCTATCTTCTGCCTTACCATCCTCCCAATCACTTGAAACCTATGAGTCATCCTGGATTCCTCATTCTTTCATCTCTCATATTCAATCTATTGCTAAGGTCTGTTGATTTCACCTTTGCAACATTTCTCTTCTCTCCTCAAAAATTGCCTGAATCCTGGTGCAGAGCCCTATCATCTCATACCTAGACTGCAATAGCTGCTGGTGGGTCTGCCTACCTGTGGTCTTTCCCCACTCCAATTCAATCTCTATTTAGCAACTAAAGTGACTTTCCTCAAACATAGCTCTGATCATGTCATTCTCCATCCCCCGCAAATAAACTCCACTGGCTTCCTATTGTGTCCAGGATCAAATAAATAAAATCCTGTTTGGGATTGAAAGCCCTTTATAATCTAGTCCCCTCTTACCATACTAGTGTTTTTACAACTTACTCCCTCACATGTACTCTTTGATTTAGTGGCACTGGTCCCTTGGCTTTTCCATGAACAAGACTCTTCATCTTTTGACTCTGGGCATTTTCTCTATCTCCCTCATTTACTCAGCCTACTGACCTCCCCAGCTTCCTTCTTTTTTTTCCAAATGCTTTATTAACTTCTGGTTTATATCATTCATTTCTGTCAGATTTTGAGTTACAATTTCCCCCCACTTTCTCCCTACGCATGACCCCAGAATAGCAGTGCCACAGGATATCCCCTCATCCAATCTGCTCTCTCCCATCTCTTTTCTCATACCCTCTTTGACTTTTCCAGTAGGGCAAGGTGAATTCCTGTGCCCCAATGCCTGCACATCTTATCTCCCAATTATATGTAAAGTAGTGTTAATAAAAGTATTTATATATATTTAAAACATTTGATTTTAAACCTTCAAATTCAAGATTCATTCCCTTCCCCCCTTGTCACTCACCCTTACTGGGAAGATAAGCAATTCAGTATATGTTGTACATGTGTAGCTATGCAAAACATTACCATAGTAGATACATTGTAAAAGACTGACTATATTTCCCTCCCTCCTATCCCACCTCCCACCTGGTCCACTCCCCACTTTGATCCTATCCCTTTTCAAAAGTGGGTGGTTCCAACTTCCCTCCCCACCCCCAGCCTGGCCTCTCTTCCATCATCTCCCCCATCCCCTCCCCCCCACTCTCCTGTAGTGTGAGATATCCCATTTAATATGTATGTCATTCTCTCCCTGAGACAAATTCAGTGAGAATAAGGTTTTGCTTTTTTGCCTTCCTGTTCTTCCCCTCCCCTGCAACCACTTTCCCTTGCCTTTTCTCCTTCTTTTTTTTTTTTAAAGCAATTGGGGTTAAGTAACTTGCTCAAGGTTACACGGCTAGTCATTATTTATGTGTGGGTGCTCATTTTCTGAGGCCGGATCTGATCTCGGGGCATCCCAACTCCGAGGCCGGTGCTCTTACTCACTGTGCCACCTAGCCGCCCCTTTAGGGCAATTGGGGTTAAGTAACTTGCCCAAGGTTACACGGCTAGGTTTTTGTTTGTGTGGATTAAGTGTCGGAGGCCAGCTCCGAACTCAGGTCCTTCTGATTTCAGGGCTGGCGCTCTATTCACTGCGCCACCTAGCCGCCCCTCCCTTGCCTCTTCTACATGAGATAGTTTACCCCATTCTGTCTCTCCCCATCTCCTCTGCTTATGTTCCTCTCTCACCTCTCAATTTAACTCCTTAAGTATCATCCCTTCCCATTAAATTCGACCTGCTCTCTATCTATGTATACCTGTAAACATATATACACACATTCACATATGTATTCATATGCCCATATACCCTTCTTCAGCTATTTTCATACTGAGAAAGGTTTCATCAGTTATAGTTATCATTTTTCCACGTAGGAATGTAAATAGTTCAACTTTGATAAGTTCCTTATGATTTATTTTCCCTGTTTACTTTCTCAAGCATCTCTTGCTTCTTTTGTCTAAATGCCAAATTTTCTATTCAACTTTGGTTTTTTTCTCAAGAATGCTTGAAACTCCTCTATTCCACCGAATGACCATATTTTCCCCTGAAACATGATACTCAGTTTTGCTGGGTAGGTGATCCTTTGTTTTAATCCCAGCTCCTTTGCCCTCCAGAAGGTCATATTTCATGCCCTTTGATCCCTCAGTGTAGAAGCTGCCAGATCGTGCACTATCCTGATTGTGTTTCCACAATATTGAAATTGTTTCTTCCTGGCTGTTTGTAGTATTCTCTCCTTGATCTGTCTGGAACCTGGCTACAATATTCCTAGGAATTTTCTTTGGGGGATCTTTTTCAGGAGCTGATCATTAGATTCTTTCAACCTCTATTTTGTCCGCTGGTTCTAAAACATCAGGGCAATTTTCCTTGAGAATTTCTTGAAGGATGATTTCTAGATTCTTTCTTTAATCATGGTTTTCAGGTAGTCCAATAATTTTTAAATTATCTCCCCTGGATCTATTTTCCAGGTCAGTGGTTTTTCCCATGAGATATTTCACATTGCCTTCCATTCTTTCATTTGTTTGGATCCGCTTAATAGCATCTTGATTTCCCATAAAGTCACTAGCTTCCATTTCCTCCAGTCTAATTCTGAAGGAATGATTCTCCTCAGTGAGCTTTTGAGGTTCTTTTTCCATCTGGCAAATTCAGCATTTTAAGGCATTCTTTTCCTCATTGCCTTTTTGAGCCTCTTTTGCCATTTGAGTTAATCTATTTTTTTTTTAAAGCAATTGGGGTTAAGTAACTTGCTCAAGGTTACACGGCTAGTCATTATTTATGCGTGGGTGCTCATTTTCTGAGGCCGGATCTGATCTCGAGTCATCCCAACTCCAAGGCCGGCGCTCTTACTCACTGCGCCACCTAGCCGCCCCTTTAGGGCAATTGGGGTTAAGTAACTTGCCCAAGGTTACACGGCTAGGTTTTTGTTTGTGCGGATTAAGTGTTGGAGGCCGGCTCCGAACTCAGGTCCTTCTGATTCCAGGGCCGGCGCTCTATTCACTGCGCCACCTAGCCGCCCCGTTAATCTATTTTTTAAGGTGTTATTTTCCTCAGGCTGTTGACTTTCATTTCACACTTTTCTTGCATCTTTCTCATTTCTCTTCCCAATTTTCCCCCACTTCTCTTATCTGCTTCTTAAGGTGCTCTATGGCCTGTAACCAACTCATATTTTCATTTGGGGCTTTTGGTGCAGGATTTCTGACTTCACAGTCCTACTCCTGTTGCATACTTTGATCCTCTTTGTTCCCCAAATAGGAGTCTAATGTTGAATTTTTCTGTTTATTTTGTTTCTTTTGCCTAGGCACGTTGCCACTCAATTACTTGACTTTTGGGCTTGTTGCCACAGTAGGACTCTGCCACCAGACAGGGGAGCTTCCATCCCAAACGCTGGGGAGGTCTCAACTGCCGGAGGTATTACTTGGGTGGCCTCTCTGAAGCCTCCACATGCTCTGGCAAGCTGGTCACACGCCCCAAGACCTCCACCCCAGACAGAAATCCAGATCCAAGCAGCTTAAAGCAAGAACGATTACCCCCCAGACTGATCGCCAGATCCCCCTACAGTTGGCAGGCCAGAAGCTGAAGCTGCAATGTGGTAATGTGGCGCAAGCTATGCCAACTCCTCAGAGGCTTCTCGCCCCCAGGGGAAAGAGGCCATATGCTCTCCCAGCCAGTCCCAAAGTCCATAGGACACTGACCTCTCACTTTGTCCTAGGCATCTATGTGTTGATAATTCTGGAAACACCACAGCTGCTGGTGTTCTGGGGTCCCGCCAGCCAGCTGCTGGTCTGGCCGCCCTGGGGCTAAAACCTCCTGGGCTCAACTCCCAGAGCTGTGTTGGCTACTCCCTGCTGGGCTGCCAGGCTGCCCTCAGTGGGAGGTTAGCTTCTCTGTGCCATTTTGTGGGTTCTGGAGCTCCAGAGGTTGTTCAGAGTCCCACCTTCTAAAGGAAGCTTTCCCCAATGCCTCTTAATTTCAGTACCTTCCTTCTGTCAATTATTTCATATTTATCTTGCATATAACTTGCTTTGCATATATTTGTTTATAGGTTGTCTTTCCCATTAGATTGCAAGTGCCAGGCACATAGTAGGTGCTTAATAAAATCTTTATCGACCATTGATAATGATCCCTCTCAAATAGAGACATTTTGTCTCTTAACTTATTTTTTTTCTTTTAATTCACCAAGATCACTGGAGAGTATAAGATTAAGAAAAAACTTGGTTGGTAACAATAGATTGGAAGAAAGACTATATATCCAGCACCTTGGGGTACAAGCAACAACACAACCCCTAAGAAAAGCTATTTTTGAAATGGTTTGCTGAGGTGCAGGGAACAGGAACTGAACTATCTTTCCATAGGTATGGAAATGTCAGCCTATTTGGTATGATTTTAGGGGTGCAGAACACTGGTACAAAATCCCTTCCCGTGATGGAATAGATAAAAATTTGGATTTGGAATTCAATTAATTTCAATTTATAAACATTTATTAAGTACTTACTATGTTCCAGGCACTGTGCTAAATGTTGAGGATATAAAAAAGAAAAAAAAAACTGTCCCTGCCTTCAAGGAGCTTACAACTGAATGGGGAAGACAATACATAAAAGGAGGCTGGAAAGTGATGTGTATATATAGAGGGTGAGGATGGCATCTGGAAGTATGTGGCACAGAAGTACCTTGTTCTGGGGGTTGAAACTAGGTAGAGATACAAATTCAAAGTGGGTGAGCTGGAATCTAGGTTTAGCCCTCTCTAAAGGAAGGCTTTGAAAGGAGTTTACTACTCTGTCCTCCAGCCCTCCAATCAGGGGGAAGAGGAAGCTAAGAGAGGTGATATCCAAAGCATAAGTCAGCGACTTGGTGAAGTGATGAGTTTATGCTGGGAATTTCATGATATTGAAATCAGTCAAAGTTTCAGATGCAAAGTGGAATAGAATCAGGAAGATCTGTGTTTGAACCCTGCCTTGGATACTTACTGGTTGTATGACAAGTCCCATCTCCTCCCTAAACATCAGTTTTCTCTTCTCTTTATGAGATTCAAATGAAATAATACATGCAAACCACTTTTAAATTTAAAGTATATGTAAATCTCAAGTCAACAAGCAACCTACAATGCCTATGATGTGTCAGGAACTATGCCAAACTTTGGGAATACAAATGTTAACAGAAAGACTGTCCCTGCCCTCAAGCAGCTTACATTCTAATGTAGGAAGACAACATACAAAAGGAAACTGAGGGTGTGATGAAGATGACTGTAACTGGTGAGGGGCATGTTGGAAAAGTCCAGAGTAGAGTCAGGAGTGCAACCTGGAGAGGAACTAAGATGTGGTTGTCCTGGTCATCCTCCTTCAAATGGGGGTCCTGGAAGGAATCAGCCATTCAAAGGGACCAAAGGGAAGGGGACATTCCTTTATGAATTCCTGGTTGGAATGAGCTTCCAGGGAGAAGGATAGAGAATGCACCAAAAAAAAAGGTCAGAGTTGTAGCCTGGAGAAGTATTAAGACATGATTGGCTTGGGAAGGATTTGAACTGGAGTCCTCCTGATTCTAGCATTGAGTGTTCTTTCTGCTATACCATGTCACCTCTAAAGTTCTTGCCAACTCTTTCTATGATCTGATATTTAATCTCTTTCCTACATGATAGTCCTTCAAAGACTTGGTTCTCCCTATCTCAGTGTATATATAGGCTTGAATTGCATTAGTTCATCAAGCTTTCTTAAAATACTTGTTGTATATACTTTTGTGGATGTTGGAGGTGATATAAAGATAAATAAGATATAGCTTCGGGCCTTATAAAAACTAAACCCTTACAGAAATACAAGTGATTATTATTAGACCTCAAGGTTTGCAAAGCATTTATAATCCTACAAAGTAGGTATTATGATATTATATTCCCCATTTTACAAATGAGGAAACTGAGGTTCAGAGAAATTAAATATCCATATTCAGAGTTTGTAAGTATCTGAGGCATGATTTGAACCCAAGGATCTTGATTTCCACAGTCTAGTGCTCTAACCATTTTTATTTTGCCTCTCACTATAGTGAGGGATAAGGCTAAGGGAATAGGTATGTGGGTGTCAGAGATGTGAACTCTGAAATTCCTTTATCAGATCTTCTATCATTTCATCTTTCCTTTCTCCTTACTACCCCAACCCTGTTTGCTGCCCTCATTGTAAACTCCACTTCTTAGCTATTTTTGAGGACATAATGCTAGCACTGACTAGACTTACCTTCCTACCCTCTCTTCATCCCTTGATGTACCAACATAAGTACATTATCCTCTACCATAAAATCTCTTCTCCTGGTGTCCCATCTCTGATCATACCTTACCAAACCACTGCCCTAGATTAATCCCAATATCCACCTCATTCTCTTCTATTTGTATGCTGCTTAATGGAGCTGGAACCAATGAATAAGCTGTGCCCACTGGGACCCCTGCAAATGTTATCTAATCTCAACTGGGCCTTCACTGCAGCAAGGCAAATAATCTATTTCTCTCTTATCAATTCATTATTCCCCTATCCAGCTGTCCTGGGCCATCTTGTATCCCTTTGAGCTACCCATGGCATCCCTCTCCTTGCCCCCTTAACTAAGGAACTGCATTGAAGACACGAGATCACTTGCTATTAGCTCCCCCTTCTTTCCTCCTCATCTTACACCTTTCAGAAATTTCTACCCACTGTCTTCACTCTGGTTTTATGGTTTTTTTTTTTTTGCTTTTCAGAGGGTAATTGGGGTTAAGTGACTTGCCCAAGGTCACACAGCTAGATTTTGTGTGTGTGTGTGTGTGTGTGTGTGTGTGTGTGTGTGTGTGTGTGTGTATATATGTATGTTAAGTGTCCGAGGCCATAATTGAACTCAGGTCCTCCTGACTCCAGGGTCGGTGCTCTTCACTCCGGTTTTAGATGAAAATATCCTTTCTCCCCGTCAAGACCAACCCTTTTACATTCTTCCTTCCAAGTTGTCCATCAGATTTTTCCCACTATTATCCCTACTTTAAAAAAAATTTTCAGTCTCTTCATCTACTGGTTCCTTTCTGTCTGACTATTAAACATACACTGTCTCCTCCTTAAAACAAAACAAAACAAAACACTCTCACTTGATTCAACTATCCCTTTGCATATCTCTTTTCTTCTTTATGGCTAAACTACTTAAGAAATGCACTTCATGGAGCCAAGATGGTAGAGTAGAAACAGGATTTCCACGAAGCTCTGTCTTCCACCTCCTCCAACACATGTAAAAAAATGACTCTAAACAAGCTTTAGAGCTTCAGAACCTACAAAGTGACCAAGAGAAACAAATCTCCTGTTGAAAAAGCCTGGCAGGCCAGCAGGAAGGCTTCATCACAGGGTGCAGGGAGCTGAGGAAAGTCCCACTTGAACTGTGGTTTTAGCCCCAGGGCAGCCCCAATGAGAGGTGGCTACAGCAGACTTCATGAGAGTAAATCACCAGCAGCTGTAGAGGTTTCTAAACTTCTCAATCCATAAATGCCAAAGACAAAGTAAAAGGTCAGTGTGGAACTTGGTTGGTCCAGGGGAGGATAGAAGAGTGTGGTCTGGCTGCTATCCCTGGATCGAGAAGCAGAGGAGGTGTGGTGGCTGCAGCCACTGTCGTTTGGCTACTTCTGTAGCTGCTGGCCTGCAGATCCTAAGGAAACCCAGCAATCATTCAGAGGGTACTAGCTTTTGCTTTGACCTGCTTGGATACAGATCACAGTCTTGGGTGGTGGTCCTTGAGTGTGTGACCAGTGAGCCAGAGCATGTGGGGACTGTAGAGAGGGTGCCCATCTAATAGCTCTGGCAGCTGCAAAAATTGCAGTGATTTGGAATATAGCTCTCTCCATTCTGGAAGCAGAATTTTACCATGGCAAAGAGCTCAAAGTCAAGTAACTGACTGCCAATATGAACAAGCAATGGAAGCACAAACAGATGATAGAACCCTTTTTTGGGGACAAAAAGTTATCAAGGCATGGAGCTGGAGTCATAATTCCTGCAGCAAAAGCCTCCAAGGAAAATATGAACTGATTATAGGCCATAGAGGAGCTTAAGAAGGATTTTGAAAATCAAGTAAGAGAAGTGGAGGAAAAATTGGGAAGATAAATGAGAACGATGCAAGAAAATTATGAAAAACAAGTCAACAGTCTGCTAAAGGAGACCCAAAAATACACTGAAGAAAATAATAAAAAATAGACTAACTTAAAAAATAGACTAACTCAAATGGCAAACAAGGCCCAAAAAGCCAATGAGGAGAAGAATGCTTTAAAAAGCTGAATTTGCCGGATAGAAAATGAATTTCAAAAACTCACTGAAGAGAATAATTACTTCAAAATTAGATTGTAGCAATTGGAAGCTAATGGTTTTATGAGAAATCAAGATACTATAAAACAGATCCAAACAAATGAAAAAAATAGAAGGCAATGTGAAATATCTCACTGGAAAAACCAGGAGAGATAATTTAAAAATTATTGGTCTACTTGAAAGCCATGATCAAAAAAAGAGCCTAAATACAATCTTTCAAGAAATTCAAGGGGCGGCTAGGTGGCGCAGTGAGTAAGAGTGCCGGCCTCAGAGTTGGGATGACCCAGGATCGAATCCGGCCTCAGAGAATGAGCACCCACATATAAATAATGACTAGCCGTGTAACCTTGAGCAAGTTACTTAACCCCAATTGCTAAAAAAAAAAAAAGAAATTCAAGCAAAATTGCCCTGGTATTATAGAACCAGAGGGCAAAACAGAAATGGAAAGAATTCACTGATTGCCTCTTGAAAAAGATCCTCAAAAGAAAACCCCTAGGAATATTATAGCCAAATTCCAGATTTCCCAGATCAAGGAGAAAATACTGCAAGCAGTCAGGAAGAAACAATTTGAGTATTGTGGAAACACAATCAGGATAACACAAGACTTAGCAGCTTCTACATTAAGGCATTAAAGGGCTTGGAATATGATATTCCAGAGGTTAAAGGAGCTAGGACTAAAACCAAGAATCGCCTACCCAGAAAAACTGAGTGTAATGCTACAGGGGAAAACGTGGTCATTCAATGAAATAGAGGGCTTTCAAGAATTCTTGATGAAAAAACCAGAGCTCTTCTGAAGAGAAAATTTGACTTTCAAATATAGAAGCAAGAGAAGCTTGAGAAGGTCAACAGGGAAAAGAAATCATAAGGAATCTATCAAAGTTGAACTCTTTATATTCTTATATGGAAAATGATAATTGCAACTTATGAAACTTTTCTCAGTATGAGGATAGTTGAAGGGAATATAAATGTATATATATATATATATATATGTATATATGTGTATGTATAGGAGGATGTGTATATATATGCATATATATACACACGCAAACATATGTGAGTGTGGGCATTTGTATGTTCATGTATACATAGAGGGCACAAGGTGAGTTGAATATGAAGGAATGATATCTAAAAAATAAAATTTAAGAGGTGAGAGAGGAATTTATAGGGAGAAGAAGAAAGGGAGTGATAGATTAGGGTAAATTATCTCATATAAAAGAGGCAAGGGAAAACTGTTATAATAGAGGGGAAGAGAAGGAAGGTAAAAGGGAACGGGCCAACCTTACTCTCATTGAATTTGGCCTAAGGAGAGAATAACATACCCACTCAATAGGGTATCTTACCCTGCAGGAAAATAGGGGTGTAGGGGATAAGAGTGGGTAGGATAGAAGGGAGGGCAGATTGGGAGAGAGGGTAGTTAGAAGCAAACATTTTTGAAAAGGGACAGGTTCAAAGGAGAAAATAGATTAAGTGGGGGTGGGATAGGATGGAGGGAAATATAGTTAGTCTTTCACAATATAACTACTATGGAAATGATGTGGTTAGCTACACATGTACAATCTATATTGAATTGCTTATCTTCCCAGTTGGGGTGGGTGAGGAAGGAAGAAGGGATAAAAATCTGGAACTCAAAGTTTTAAAAACAAATGTTTAAATATTTGTTTTTTTTACTTGCAACTGAAAAATAAGATATAAAGGTACTAAGATATAGAAATCTATCTTGCTCTACTAGAAAGTTAGGGGAGTGAAGGGGGAGGATATAAGAGAGAACAGATTGGGGGAAGGGGTATTTAGTAGGCTTGCTATTTTGGGGTGGGGGCTAGGGGAAAGACAGGGAAAGAAAAAATGTAACTCAAAATCTTGTGGAAATACATGTTGAAAACTAAAAATAAATAAATTACAAAAAGAAATTCACTTCATTTTCTCTCATTTTTAAAAAAATCTCAGCACTTTGTCTTCTGAGTTAATTGTTCAACTGA
Organism: Gymnobelideus leadbeateri; assembly: GCA_011680675.1. Lineage (NCBI taxonomy): Eukaryota > Metazoa > Chordata > Mammalia > Diprotodontia > Petauridae > Gymnobelideus > Gymnobelideus leadbeateri. The sequence goes on from WOXC01007094.1 coordinate 146,705, forward strand.
AACATTTCCAAAGTTACCAAATAATTTCTTAACTCCAATTCTAAATCCAATGACCATTTTTTCTATCTTCATCCTTTTTAAGCTTTCTGCAACCTTTGACATTCAATATTCAACATCCTCTTCTTCTCAATACTTTCTCCTATCTAGGTTTTATGATATTGCTTTTTCCTGATTCTCCTTCTACTTGCCAGATAGTTCCTTCTTAGTTGCCATTGCTAACTCTTCATCTATCTCATGAGCATCCTTCAGGGTTTCTCCTGGCCCCTTTTCTCTTTTCACTCTATATGATCTCACTTGGTGATCTTATGGATTCAATTTATCTGTCTATGCAGATGATTCCCAGATCTATACATCCAGACCTAATCTCTCTCCTGAGCTATAGTCTTGCAACTCTGACTTCCTCTTGGACATCTCAGGCTGGGGATTCCATAGGCATTTCAACTGATCATGTCCAAAGCAGAACCCATTTTCTTTCCCCTCTCCTGATACTCTCATTTCTAACTTCCCTATTAAGGAAAGTTAAGGGCACCATCATTACCCCATTCTCTTTTTTCATTTGCACTCACCCCATATATCCAACTCACCATCAAATTTTACTGTTTCCATTTTGACAGAATCTTTCATGTTTCCTTCTCTGTACTCATATGACCAGAATCCTAGTTCAAGCCTTCATCACCTAGAATACTTTGATAGCCTTCTATCAAATTTATTTTGATTGATCTTTCTGTTTCAAGCCTCTTCCAATTCTAATCTATCTTCCACTCTGAGACCAAGTTATACATACATACATACATATATATATATATATATGTATATATAACTATACTAAAGTATAGTTCTGAGTTCCTTGCTTAATGAGACCCAGTGGTTCCCTATTACTGCCAGATGAAAATATAAGGTCCTCATCTTACCTTTTAAAGCTCTTTGTAATCCAGTCCCTTCTTTCTCTCATAATTTTTGACATTTTACTCCCCTCCATGAACTTTATGATCCAGCTACAGTGACCTATTGCTACTCTTCACTCTTAATCTCATATCTCTATACTTTACACTATGAATCAACCATGGCTAGCATTCTGTGCCCCTTCATATCCACCTCTTAGATGCCCTGCTTTTCCTTAAGATTTAGCTCAAAGTTTTTCTTCAGTAGGTACCCTTCCTGGTTCCTCTCAGGGGCTAGTGCCTTCTCCTCTCATATTACCTCCCATGTATTCTCTCTCTCTCTCTCTCTCTCTCTCTCTCTCTCTCTCTCTCTCTCTCTCTCTCTCTCCTCCTTTGTTCCCTTTCTTTCTTTCTTTCTTTCTTTTTATCAATTGGGATTTAGTGACTTGCCTAGGGTCACCCAGCTAGTAAGTGTCTGAGGATGGATTTGAACTCAGGTTTGCCCGACTCCAGACCAGTGTTCTATCTATTGTAGCTTCCCTCATGTACTTTCTGTATATCTTATATGTCCTTGTAATGGGAAGCAAAGAAGTAGTTAACACCTTATTTCAGCTATTTAATTATTTAGCACCTTGTTTCTGTTCAAGTTTCTTCTAAGCCTTGCCCATGATTTTATCAAGTCTTTGTTAAGAAACAGAACTTGTGAATTCCTATTGCTGATACAACAGGAAGGGGTGGAACAAGGAGGGGCTTAATGACCAAATACAAGGAGAAGCCCAGGCTGGAAGAGAGCAGAACTGAGAGAGCACTTGTGGTGGCAGATTCTGAGAAGGGAACATTTGTGGTGGCAGCACTCTGTTTTTCTCTTCTGTCTGTGTTGATTTTTGTTTGTCATGTGTGTTGAGTTTTAAGACCTTGTTGGTGGGTCTCTGTTGACTTCACAGGCAGATAGTGAATTGATGATGGTGCCAGCAATGTGAATGAATGTTATTGTGGTTCTATCAAGCTTTGTCTTTCCAGAAACAGGAACTGTGAAGGACTTGAGGTGTCCTGGGAACTGTGAACTTCAGTGTGGAATGGGAACTGGATGAGGAGCTGGACAAGGAGCTGAGAGCTACCTGCCTTTGAATTCAGGTGACAGTTGAATAGATTTGGGCAGGAGCTGGGACCATGAAAAAGAAACCATGGAAGCTGAGAGCCAGCCTTGAGTCAAGATGAAAAGACCTCTTCTTTTGTACTTAATGCTGACTGAGAAGATCATGATTTACTGTCACCCAGGGGTGGAGAACTTTGACTTTTGTACTTTGTGTCCCTTAAGGAGGACTGCTCCTTAAGGATGATTGAGTTAAGGATTTACTGAATGATATCTTTTGCTTAAAACTATGTGGCCACTTTGGTGAAAACTATGTGGTCACCTTAATGATAAGTTATGTCATAACATTTTGAATGCTGTACTTTGGTTTCTTTCAATGTTTTGTCTTAGTTTACTGCTGAATAAATAGAGAGTTCACTATGCTATATAATCAGAACCTTAAAGCTCTTCATAGCAGCAATCTTCTGGAAAGCTGCTTGTGCTTAGCTTTACAGTCCCTAACTATTTTCATACTGTCTTCTCCATTTGAGTATGAACACCTTGAGGGCAAGGACTGTGTTTTGTCTTTATCTATATCCCCAGCCCTTTGCACAATGCATAATAAGTAGTCAGTGCTTTATAAATGACTACTGAATGATTGACTGACTGAAGGACAGCAAGAATATCAGACTGGATCTGAAGTGAGGGGATAATATATAATAGTTCTGGAAAGGTAAATAGAGGGCAAGCTGTGAAGAAGTTTAAGTGACAATCAGATTTGATCCTAAAGGTAATAGGAAGCCATTAGAGTTTATTATACACATTTGTCAATCTACAAGCTGGAGGGCGCTGAAACATCCTGTATTTGAATCTAGTACTCTCAGAGAAATACCAATTTTTTAGAGATGGAGAACTTGATGCACACATATATGTGACTTGCCTGAGATCACTGCTTGGTACAGAGGGCAGTATTAGAAGCAGTGGTTGGAGAATGCAGAGCAGTTATTTCAGTTCAATTTGAAGAAAAACTTCCTAATAATTAGGACTATTCCAAAGTGGAATGTAGGCTCACAGTGGAATATGGTCTATCATAGAAAGCAGCAGGTTCCCTGTCACTTGAGGTCTTGTGACAAAGGTTAGACAACCACTCATCTGGCATGTTGTATAGTGGGGCTTCTCTGGCAGGTATGGGTTGTACTAAGGGGCCACTGAGATCTTTTTTTGAACTCTCATATTCTGTGAATCTTCTTTGGTAATCGACATGAAGCTTGGCCCCTCATAGGTGCTCATTAAATACTTTTTGATTGAATTAATTAATTACCTGGGTAAGGAATTCACCATAAAAATCATGAAACCAACCTAGGACATCCTTCTTGCCCTTTGTTCAGGCTATACCACTGGCAACATTGTCCCTATCCTCCAAAAAGGAGAAAGAGGGAACTAAGTGTCCAAAATCTACTTCTGTATCATGTTGGGGATTTCTGGCTTTGGGGGGGGGGGCAAAGAATGGATAGAGGGGGCAGAATGGGAGGAAAGGGAGTGATTAAGAGATCAGATCTTGTTCCTGAGGGGTGGATGGTAGAGGAGGCTGAGAGACATGAATCCAATTTCTTGGTGAAAGTGGCAGTTTGCCAGCCTTTTTAATTATTATTTTATTATGGATAAAGATTAAAAATAAACTGTGTGTCTCAATCACAGCAGGGACTAAAATTGTTCCCTAATTGTAATGTGTGAATCAATCTCGGTTCTATTAGCTCTTCTTTCTGAGGTGTAATTGAGGTGTGGTGGGTCTGCTTAGTCTTATAGCATTGAGATGATTCTGCTCAGGAGACTCCCAAGCTAAGTTTCCCCTCCCTTCCTCAGTAGGACCATAGAATTATAGGACAGAGATCTGGAAGGGACTCTTTAGTTAATCTAGTCCAATCCCATCATTTTGTGCGTAATGAAACTGAGAGGACCAGATAAATTAACTTGTCCAAGTGGGCAGACTTGGGATTGGAACATAGGCACTCCAACTCCAAATCTATCACTCTTTCAACTATAACATTCTTTCCTTCTCTTTCTCTCCTCTTCTCCCTCCCTTTTTTCTTCTCTTCCTCTTTCCTTCTCTCCCTCCTTCCCTTCCTTCCCTCCTTCCTTCTTTCTTTCTCTCTCTCTTTTTCTTTCTTTCTTTCTTTCTTTCTTTCTTTCTTTCTTTCTTCCTTCCTTCCTTCCTTCCTTCCTTCCTTCCTTCCTTTCCTTTCCTTTCCTTTCCTTTCCTTTCCTTTCCTTTCCTTTCCTTTCCTTTCCTTTCCTTTCCTTTCCTTTCCTTCCTTCCTTCCTTCCTGCCTTCCTTCCTGCCTTCTTTCCTTCCTCCTTCCTTTCTTCCTTCTTCTTTCTTCCTTCTTTCTTTCCTTCCTTCCTGCCTTCTTTCCTCCCCTCCTTCCTTTCCTATCTCTACATTCAATCTCATTCACTTAAATTCTTAAAAAAAAATCTACTCCTCTTTGGATTCAAAAAGTGAATTCATGGCAAAGAATTAGAAATTGAGGTGATGACCATCAACTGGGGAATGGCTGAACAAGTTGTGGTACATGTATGCAATGGAAAACTATTGTGCTATAAGAAATGGTAAGCAGGAATTCAGAAAAACCTGAGAAGACTTACATGAACTGATGCTTAATGAAGTAAGCATAACCAGTACATTGTACACAATAACAGCAACATCATGTGATGATCAACTATGATAGACTTAGCTCTTCTCAGGAATACAATTCCAAGACAATTCCAAAAGACTAATGTTGGAAAATGCTATCCATATCCAGACAAAGAAGTATGGAGTCTGAATGCAGATCTAAGCATACTATTTTCCCTTTTTTGTTTTTTTTTCTTTCTTGTGGTTTTTCCTTTTTGTTCTGATTCTTTTTTTCCTTTTTGGAGAGCAATTGGGGTTAAGTGACTTGACCAAAGTCACATGGCTAGTTTTTGTGTTGTGTCTGAGGCCACATTTGAACTCAGGTCCTCCTGACTCCAGGGCCAGTTCACTACTCACTGTGCCACCTAGCCACTCCTGTTCTGATTCTTCTTTCACACACGACTAATGAGAAAATATGTTTAATGTGATTGTACGTTATGACTTATATTAGATTTGTTGCTGTCTTGGGGAGGTGGGAGGGAAGGAGAAACATTTGGAACTCAAAATCTTATGAAAATTAATGTTGAAAACTATCTTTACATGTAATTGGAAAAAATGCTATTAAGAAAAAAAGTGAATTCATTCTGTGCCATCCATTAGTAGTGGGTAGGGAGAATAAAGGATGAGTGTCCTGAAACTCAAGCATTATGAGATATCCCAGCAGCCTGAGGTAGTAGAAAATAACACTGGGTTAGGGGTCAGGAGAACAGAATTCAAGAAGACAGGCTCACACTCTGGCTCTACTACTTATCAACTGTGTGACCTGGGGTTCCACCATATTGGATAGATCTTTGTGTGGTATTAATGTAGGGAAGAGGACTGGAAAAAGAATCACCAAGGATAAGAAGGAATGAGTGGGTTTCAACTTGTTTCATGAGCAGTGATGCCCACGCCACTTATGATGGTGGTGGTGATGATAGCTAGCATTTATACAGTTCTTTAAGATTTGCAAAAATCACTTACAAATATTATATCATTTTATCCTTATACTAACCTTGGGAGATAAGTGCATTATTATCCCTGTTTTGCATATGAGGAAACTGAGGCAGATAGAGGTAAAATGACTTGCCCAGGATCACACAAATAGTAAATGTCTGAGGTAGAATTTAAACTCTACTCTTTACTCTAACCACTATACCTATAACCACCTAGATCATAGATCACAGATTTATAAACGTATCCAAGAAAGGGGACCAGGGAAGGTCATTTTATTTTAGCTGGGACAGAGTTTCCTCTTCTATACACAAAAAGATTAGATGAGATAATCTCTAAACTCCTTTTCAGTTTGAGCATTCTGCTTTCAGGTCTCTCCCAGGTCTAACATTCATGGTTTACTAGTTGTCTCCCCAATTATATTATAAGCTCCTTGGGGACAGGTACTGCCTTTTGTATCTTTTTGTAGCCCTAGAACTTATCACAGTGTTTGGCACTTAGTAGATACTTAATAAATGTGTAATGACTGACTGATTTTGTTCTAATATCTATTCCAGTTCTGGCATTTAATCTGTTAAGCCTCCCCCCAGTCCATAACCTGTGCCATAATAATGGCCCTGCCTGTCTATGACATTTTCTATACTAAGGTCCTTCTCAACTCCAATATTAGCTAGGCCCCACCTAGCTCTAACATTCTCTATTTTAATGTCTCTCCCAGTTCCAATATTCCATGTCCTAAGAACTGTCTGAGCTCTAACATTCTCTGTTCTCAGGTCCCTCTCATCTCTGACAGTCTTTATTCTAAGGCTCTTCCTGCCTTTGACATTCTCTAGTTTAAGGCCCATCCAGTCCTTACACTCTTCTCTGATTTAAGGGCCCTCCTTAGAATATAGATTATTTGAAGGGAGTAATGGAAAGATTTGTGTCTGAGCATGACCCCAAACCTTCCCAGCTGTTCAGCCATGGGCAAATCACTTCAACTTGTAGCTTCAATTCCCTCTTTTCTAAAATGGGGATAAAATGTCTATATTGACCCCTTCACAGTAAATGTGAGGGAAGTTCTTTGTCAGCCTTGCAGTACTATAAAAAGGGAGGTGTTTTTAGAATAGGGTGACATTTTCACCCCTGGACATTACTCCCCAGCTGCCCATGTTATAGACCTGTACAATTCAAAGTTCCTGTACCTTTGATGTTAGTCCTAATGACTGGGCTGACTCAGGCTTTGAGAGATGAACTCAAGGAGGCTTTAGGACATTGCTTTATTCAACATTGATCTCTGAACACACAAACCCAGGCCAAGCAGAGCATCTTTGTGATGAAAAGATAAAAGAGTTGGACCACAGTGATGCAACTTTTCCACTTAGGAGGAACAGTGCAAGAACCCATTTAGAAAGGAGAAGGAGGGAAACTCTCTTATTGGCCAAGGCATTCAGATACATCTGCAGCACAGTGTTCTTGCCTGGGTGGCACATTTTAGAAGGGACATTGACAAGTTGGAAGCATCTGGTGAGGATGGTGAAGGGAGTGAGGATACTAGAAGCTTAGCTTTATGGAATCTGATTGAAGGAAGTAGTGATATTTAACCTGGAAAAACAAAAGTTGGTGATGGAAGGGCCAGAGATGTGATAACTATTGTCCAGAATTTGAAAGGCTGTCCAAAGGAGAGGAATTTGACTTGTTCTCTTTGGTCACATCTGGTAGACCCAGGAGCAGTGGAGAGAAGTTATAGAGAGGTAGGTTTTTGCCCCACACAAGGAAAACATTTGTAAGGTTTTGAGCTGTCTCCGAACTGACTAAGGCCCCTGGGAGCCATCGTCATAGTTATTAACATTGATCAAGTGTCTTCTATGGGCCAGGCACTGTGTTAAGTGCTGGAAGGAGTGAGTTCCTCATTTTTGGAGGTATTTTAGTGGAAGCTGCATGTCTATTTGTTGGAGATACTTTATAGGGAATTTTTGGTCAGGGATTTAGTTTGAATGAGTGTTTGTTCTCACTGAGATGCTGTGATTCAATTCAATTCAATTAAAATATTTACTAGGTATAACCTCCATGCAAGGCACTGAGGTAGGCACTTGGAATTCCAAGACAAAAACTAAACAACCAAGATATGAGGAAAGGGTCTTTGAGCAAAGCCAGTTATTATCTGGCAGTTGCTATAAAAACAATGGACATTTCTATAGTGTATTAATGTTTCCCAAACACTTTTTATACATGACCTCACTGGGACATGACAGCAACCCAGTGAAGTAGGTATTACAGAATTTTCTTTCATATTTTACAGATGAGGAAACTGAGGCCTTGGGAAGTCAGGTGACTGGATAGAATATGGTACAGTGGAGAGCCCATTGGGTTTGGAATCATGGGACCCTTTGCCTCCACCACAGTCTCCCTGGCAGAACTTGGCAAAGTCATGTAATATCTCTGGACCTCAGTTTCCTCATCTGTAAAATGTGGAGTTTGGACTAGAAGACCTCTAGCTCTGTCTATGGTTCTGGATCAAATAAAAGCAGAATCCAAGACACAGATCAGAGAGTTGGTAGAGATTTTAAAGACCATCTGGGGTGACTTAATTTTACATATTTCAATTAAAAATTATTCAATCAACTTAATGCACCAAATATTTATTTAAAAGAACCCCTTAGAAAGCACTGGGCCAAGTGCTCAGAGATATAACTTTATCAATCAACCAATATTTATTAAACAGCCCCTCTGAGCCAGGCACTGTCTCTGTTAGTCAGTTAACAATCACAAATTAGGTGGTGACTGTGTGCCAGGTAGTGGGGATACAAAAAAAGGCAAAACCACATCCTGCCTTCAAGGATCTAATTTCTATTGGGGGTGGGGAGGTGAAAACAGAATGTATCTATAAGTAAAGACAAAGAAAATACAAGGTAATTTGGGGGTAGGGGAGAATTAGTTTGGGGGAGGAATCAGTGATTGTTGGAGTAGACATTTAAAGTTAGCTTTGAAAAAAGCTAGAGATCCCGAGACTGAGGTGAGCAGGGAGTGAATTCTGGTGAGAGGTAAACAAAGGCACTCAGAGAGTATCATGCCTATGGGGCAGTAAATAGGCCAGTTTGAGAAAGACCCAAGCAAAACAGCCCCTTAAGGAGCTGCCATTCTACTTAGGGGATCCCCTTCATATGCAGAGGTGAATAACTATTATCTTGGGAATTTGGTGTGGGGAGAGTGGTGAAGTGTCAGAAGGTACTGGCAAAGGTTTCCTATAGGAGGTGAGCTTAGCCTTAAAGGAAGATTGGGCTAGCAGGGGAAAGGGGGTAGGGTGAGGGTTTTGGACTGGCCAGGAGATGGAATGCAGAATTCAGGAAACAACTGGTAGTAGGCCTGTTTGACTAGAAGGGGGTTACAGGGTGGGGTGAGGGGCAGTGAGAAATCAGTCTAGAAAGACGGGTTTTATAGGTGGCTTGGTTCCTGCTTCTTTTCCCTGGCTCTCCCCCACCCCACCCCACCCCATGTCTCTCTCCAGTTCATCCCCTGGGTCTCCCTCTTTGCATTGGAATACAGCTATTACTGAGGGCCACCCAGACCCCGGGGGGACAAAGACTGCAGAAGGCTGGGATGGGAGCCCCTGAGCCCAGGAACGGGTGCTCACTTGCATGGTGGACTGATTATATCACTGTCACAGGGGAACATGGAGGTTAATTACCATTCTCTGTGTGTGCAGGGCAGAGTAATGCAGTGTCTCTTGAGCTGTGTGTGTGTGTGTGTTTGTGTGTGTGTGTGTGTGTGTGTGTGTGTGTGTGTGTATGTGTGTGTGTCTGAGAGAGAGAGAAAGAGAAGAAGAAGAAGAGGGAGAAGGAGGAGAAGAAAGAGGAGGAGGAGGGTGAGAGAGAGGGAGAGAGAAAGAAAGGATGGGAGAGAGAGAGAGAGAGAGGAGAGAGAAGGGGGGAGAGAGGGGAGAGAGAGAGAGAGTAATGTGAGGGGCTGGGGCCCTGTGTGTTTCTCTGTGTGTGAGCATGCTGGCCTGGCAGGAAGGAGGTAGGGCAGGGATGGGGGCTTGGATCGGGTGTGTGTTGGGGGAGGGGGTTGATTGTCCATGAGCTTTGAGCTCTCAGTTCTGTCTTGTCTGGTCCGGCAAAAGAGAAGTGCTTAACGAGTATTAAGAGACACAAATAATTCTCCCTTTCTGCTTTCGCCCATTCTTTTTTCCCCTCTCTCTCTCCCTCTTTCTCTTTTCTTGTAAATCCTGCTTATCACATCTGAATAGCAGAATGGCTTCGTCCGGGACCTTTAATCAGGTTCCTGGTAGGCCCTGGCCAGGCAAAGTGGCTGAGGATTACCTTTTATCTGAGGGGGTTTTAGGTTTTTAGTTCCCCTCTGCCCCTCCCCCCACCCCTGAGCTCCCCCAGCCCCCCCTCCCCCTTTCGTGTTTTCTTGCTCCCCGTTTGTTCTCACAAGAAGTAAGTAACTGAGGCTTAAAGAGAGGGGGAGGGGGTGTTACAAACTTAAGGGGATCGAGGCCTATTCAGAGCGAGTTGTCCACAGTCTCCCAGCTTTTGTTCCCTGGCCATTCTTCACTTGATTTCTTCACTCCAGTAAAAGCACTCTAATTCCCTTTTAGATACCGAGAATCCATCCTCTTCTCCTTGTCCCTCCCTCCCCCTTCCCCATGGCTCCCCCTCCCTCTCTTCCTCCCGCCCTCCACCCCACACACCCTAATTCACTTTCTCAGACCTTTTATACTGAGGCCTTCTCAACATAAACAAAGCCCCAACATCATGTAAAGTCTTTCTTTCACAGGCAAAGTGGGGCAGAGAAAGCTCACCCCCTCTCCCCTGCCCCCCACACACATAAATTCCAGGCTGGAGACTCAAGGGAGGGGGGAAGGGAAGATAGAGAGAGGTGTGATCTATGGACTGTGTGGGGGTGTTTGCTTTTGCTCTCTCTTCTGGACTGGCTTCAAGTCACCCCCCCCTTCTCCAGCCTTCCAAAGTCTAAGCACCAGCTATTTTTTCACCATGGCTCTTTTCACCTAGAAGGGGCAAGGGGAAAGAAAGGTAGTAGTGGTGATGGAGTAGTGTGTGTGTGTGTGTGTGTGTGTGTGTGTGTGTGTGTGTGTGTGTGCAGTAACACACGGAAAATAAAGGTTCGGGAGGGAAGAACGGGAAGAGTGACACTAGAAACATTTAGGTCTTGATGCCTTGGGTTCATTTCAATGTTGGGAGCACCATTAATGGAATGCGAGTTTGGGGTGGACTCATAGGACCATAAATTTAGAGCTATAACAGTATCATAGGATCACAGATCATTGGATTATGAGCTCTTCAAGGGCAGGAACTGTTTTTTTTTTTTTTGCCTTTCTTTGTATCTTCAGTACTTAGCTTAGTGCCTGGCATATAGTAGGTGACTAATGAATGCTTGTTGATTGACTCAGACCTGGAAGGAACTTCAGGGGCCATCTAGTCCAAACCTCTGATTTGAGGAAACTGGGCTTCAGAGAGTTTGATATTCTCAAGGTCACATGGGCAGTGAACATCAGAGGCAAGTTGATCTACATCCTCTAACTTGTGACTGCCATCTAAGATGTTTTTGTTTTACAGATAAAGAAAAAGCCCCTTAAAAGGTGCAATGCCTTGTCCATGGTCACACAGTTTAGGACATGCCCAAGCCTGGAACTCTCTAGCTCTGAGAACCCTGGGCTCTTATTCAGTATTCAGATCGAAGGGTCTTTCCACCATACCATCCTCCCTCACTCCCAGCCAAACAATGAAAATGTCCTTAAAAATACTTTACATATTTAAAGCTCTTTACAGCATCTCTGGGAGGCAACCATGATTATTCTCATTTGACAGATGAAGAAACTGAGACCCAGAGAAGTCAGGTGACCAGTCCAATATACCACAGCTAGTAGCAGTAGTAGGACCAAAAGAAACCAGTTCTTCTAAGGAAAAATCATTTCATTGATTTCTTTTGTTTTCACATTTTCTTTTTTTTTGAATATATGTTCTCCCCCACTCCTTCCTACCCAGAAAGCCATCCTTTATAACAATTTTTTTTAAATAGTGGAAGGGGGAAGGAAAGTTTAGCAAAATTAATCAACATATCAACTGAGTCTGGGAATGTTTGCACCGTTGCACTTACAAGTCCCCCACCTCAGGAAAGAAGGGTGATAGATGTTTTCATCTCTCTTGTTATCAGATCTAAATCCAGTTTTGGCATTCCCACTGCTTACAATGCTCAGGAAAATTCCTGTGGTTACTTGAGGGGACTTACTATATTGCCAGTTGAGAAGGCTGCAGGGAAAGAGGATGGGGCTTTGGAGTAAGAGAACCTGGGTTCATATCCTGCCTCTTACAGAGCCTGCTTTTTTGACCTTGGGGAAGTTGTTTCCCTGTTTGGGTCCCAGTTTTCTTCTTTGGAAAATGAGAGGTTTGCACCAGTTGGGCTCAGAAGTATCTTCCACCTCTGGATTTAGGATCCCATGAAGCCCAAGCCAGAAGCACTAATGCCAACCTCACTATTGTGAAGTCATTAGCCGGGTCCTATCCTTCAGTTCCCCTATCTATAGAATGGGAATAACCAATTTACAGCTTCCCTATTTAGAGGGAAAAAATGTTCCCCGGCTACAATATGGAGAGATGAAGCTTTTCTATCTCTTCCTCTCTCATCCATCATTGGGAAAGAGAGGAAGATGAGTCCTTCTGCAAAACAGAGGCCCATTTAAGGAAAAGTGACCTGGGAGCAGGTAATAGACCAATTGGGTGCCTCTGCTACAGAAGCGGCTAGCTCTCTCAATGCCAGAGAATCGGCAATTACCGCCAGGCATTTTTCGGGCAAAATAGAAAGCAGATAAATAGCAAATAGGAACACCAATTATTGGGAATCATCCTCGGGGGTGAAAAACACCTCTCTATTCTCCCACAGTAAGACCAGGCCGGCGCCACAAGCCACAAAGCAGTTAGAATGGTTAAGAGAGGATGGGAGGAAATTCAGACTGGTATAATGTTCAGCTTTCTCATCTCAGGCTCCACTGGGCTGGGGGCGGGGAGGAGGGAAGGGATAAACTGGCCAGGGAAACTAGGTAGCCCTCCTTAGCAGAGATAACATGGTTTGGAGCTTCTGGAGTCAGATGACCTGACCTGCATTCAAATCCTACCTCCAACACTTATTACCTCTGTGCCCTAGGGTGAGTAATTTCATTGCCCTCTGCCTCAGTTTCCTTACCTGTCATTGTTGCTAGTCCTTCATTCTTGATATCAGAGGGTAATGCCTTGACTTGAGTGTGCATTGGATTTAAGTGAGGCAGAATCCCCAGTCTCACTCTCCCCCAGGGACATCAAATTTAGAAAGGCTTCATGTGTAAAATGAGGGGGTTAGCTTAAATAAGCCTTTTAAAGACAGTTAAAACCACAAACAAACCAACCCTAAATTAATTGGTGGCTTCTCTCTGGTTTGCTGTGTGACCTAGGTTAGATTTTGCCCCTCTCTGGTCTGTCATTATTTTAATACTAAAATGGGGATAAGAGGGAAAGTTCCTGAACCTCCTCCATTTCAAAGATGATGAGAAGAAGACAGTCCTAAGATTTAGGACCAAAAGGGAGGTAGAAAGAGGCAGAGACAAGATATGAATTTCCTTCTTCTACACACTAGAAAAGAAGGTGACATTAAAAACCAATAACTGACATTTATATAATATTTTAAAGTTTGTAAAGCACTCTGACTTTGGTAACTTAGCCTCATCACAGGCCTGTAATACAGGCACTACTGTATTACATTTCACAGATGAGGAAACTAAGCCTTGAGGGGAGATTAAGTAGCATGCCTAGGACCACATAGTTCCTACAAGTAGAGGAAGAATTTGAATCCACAACTTCCTGACTCCCAAGACTACTATGTCCACAGAGGCAGCATGATACAGTGAATAGAAATAGATCGTAGGAGCCTAAGATGGAGGGAGAGTTCTGAAGGGGACTTCTGAAAGGGACTTCAGAGGTCATCCACCCTGATCTATGGATAGGATTCCCCTCTCCATACTCTGACAAGCAGTCATTCATCCTCTGTTTGGTGTCCACGCCCTCCATAACCAGTCCCTTCTTCTGTTCCCAGTCTCCTCATTCCTTATACCCCACCACTACCTTCCTGCATGTACTTTGCCATCCACTGATACTAGCTTCCTTGCTGTTCCTCACACATCTTGCTCGGTCTCCTGACTCCAAGCATTTTTAATGTTTGTCTCCTGTGCCTGGACCTCCCTCCTTCTTTATCTCCGCCTCCTGGCTTCCTTCAAGTCTCAGTTAAAATCCCACATTCTAGAGAAAGCCTTTCTTAACTCTCCTTAATTCTACTGCCTTCTCTCTATTGATTACCTCCCTTGTATCCTGCATATGGATCATTGGTATATAGTTGGTCGTTTGAATGTTGTGTCTTCCCTCCCCCATTAGACTATCAACTCCTTAAGATCACAAGTTCTTCTTTGCCTTTCTTCATATTCCCAGTCTTAGTACAGTGGCTGGCACAAAGTAGGCACTGTATGAATGATTCTCAACTTGACTAGCCCAATGCCTCTATTTTATAGATGTGGAAAATGAGAAACAGCATGATGTGCTCCAAGATGCCCAGTTAGTATGTGGTGTATCAGGGCCATCATCCTTGAATTGAGTCATTTGTGTGGGTAGTGTGCTTTGAGAGCTCAAGAAGAAAATGGTGACCAGAGTGACATGTGTAGACACTAAAGCTGCTGGCATTCAAACATCTCTGATAATGTTCTCTGGAGGGTCATTACCACCTAGTAGCATTTGGGGACCTTGGCTGGAAATCCTCCTCACTTGGCTATTGAGGTTTTTATGGGTCCCATAAGTATATCTGGGGCCCTATTAGTAGCAAGTGCCTGTGTCCTGCCCTGGAGAGACCTTAGAACAGGAAATGTCATAACTGGGAGGGGCCTTAGAACAGGGGAAGAACAGGGCTCTTAGAATGGGGAATGTCAGAGTTATGAAGGGTCTTAGAATGTGGAGTGTCAGAGCTGGGAAGGCCCTTAGAACAGGGAGTATCAGAGATTAGAGGGCTCCTAGAACAGGCAATGTCAGAGCTTAGAGGGTCCTTAGAACATGGAATGTCAGAGTTGAAAGAGGCTTTAGAATTCAGAATATCATAGCTGGGGTTTCTAACATTCTTTGAGCTAAGATTCCTTGCATTTTTGATGCTTTGTTTTCTAAGATTCCATCTGTTCTTTGATAAGCTGACTCTTAATCCTGGAGGAGAATGAAGTTTATAGAATCAACAGGTCTACCCAAATTTGACTGATTTCTTTGGGAATACTTTTTACCTTATGTTTGGAGGGGGAAAAATCCCAGCCCTCTCTCCTCCCTCCTTACTCCCCTCCATCTTTCCCCTCCCCCTATCTCCCACACAACCTCTCAGTGAGAGAGCCATCTGGGGGAAGGTATGTGTGTGTAGTGGGGTAAGGTTTGGAGAACCAAGCCAGATCTGTCCCAGGGCTCTGATTCCCAGGGCGTGACTGCCACAAATAAGTGCCTGGGCTGACTAGCCCCATCCTCCCCACCCTGCCCTCCCATGGGGACTGAGGTTGCCTTTTGCAGATGACTGAATTCTTCCTACCACTGCTTGCCTTCATGCTGGTGGATTAAGCCATAGACCAAACACACAGGCAGGCTTTTTTCCTTATGTGGAATGTGAGGCAGGGAACACCTTAGAAACTCCAGGACTGCCAGACCAGCAGGAGGGCACTTTCCTTTGGAAGGCAAGGCAAGCCCAAAATTGTTCTGGAGAAGCAGCTGGAGATAGGGGCTGGGATTTGGGGGAGGGTTGGAATCAGTGAGTGAGAAAGTTTGGGCATGAAGGCTGACCCTAAGGTTGTGCTGTTTTCCAGCTGCCCAAAGCCCATCCTTGAAAATGAACCCAGAGCTCAGATATCTAACACAACAGCAGTAGAAACAATAGCAACAACAAAACCAGCAGCTGGTTCTTAATGAAAATTTAGGCAATATTTAAAAATCCAAGTGGATCAACTCTGCCTCCTCTTTCAGGTGGGGGAACCTCAGGAGAGAAAGAGGGAAGGTAGGCATTGGGGGAGGAAGAAGGTGGGGCAATCTGATGGTCAGAGCAACAGGACCAAGGCAGGTTGCTTGTAGGTTCACGATTTAGGAGCTACAGCAGGGAACAGTAAGAGAGAAGGGGCTAGGGAAGGGAAGGGGGAGGGGAGGGGCACAAAGGCATTTTAGGAGCATGAGATTATAGGATTTAGAGGTAGAAGGGATTTTAGAGATTATCTGGGACCACTGAGGCCCAGAGAGGGGAAAGGGACATCTTCAAGGTCATCCAGCATTCAAACCCTGGCTCTTTGACTCATGGAATCAGGGAATCTAAGCATTGGAAAGGACTGTCATCTAGTCCTTGGAGACTTGAATGAGAAAGAATTTAAATGTACCTGGTTACTTTTGAAATGCTATGTAAATGTTAATCACTATGACTGTTATACCCTATCATATGATGTCATAGGGTATTTAGTACTAATATAATAAATATAGTACAATGTTATATGATACAATATGACATAATAGGACACAATGACATAATATGACATAATAGAATTCAATCTGATAGTATACAATATGATATGATATTACACAATAGAATATTATGTGGGATGATATGATACAGAATGATATGGCAATGTAATACAATGTTACACAATATAATATAAAATAGCATATTTTGTATTGTTATAAAACATTATTAATATATGATAGTATCCTAAGTATATATGCTTATATGATAATAATATCTTTAGTGACTATACTGAGGATATACATCCCAACACTTTTATTAAATGTCAAAAAGAACTAATTTTATCCAAGCCCACAGTAGTCCACAGAACATGAAAGAACAATGTCAGGATCATGAACTATCTTAGGACTGTCTCTGCCAGAACTGTTTGGAATATCTAAGAAAAGTGAAACACTACCACCGTCTTCAACATAATAAATAATGATGGTGTAGGAGGGTAGTTGGTCTTCAACTAGTTGATTTCCATCTTCAAACAGGAAAGACAACACAAACAATGATTAGTTATGGTTAGGGGATGGACCTGTCATTTCATTGTTTAGGGAAATGCTATGGGTCAGCACTTTCTTCGCACCATCACCACCATCATCATACTGGATTATATAAATAAATGTAGACTGTAAAAATATAGCACCTACTGAATACCTAGCAAGGCATGACTAGATAGAGTAACATTTAACAGATGCTCACTGTCTTTCATAAACTAATGAACCTGTGATAGAAATACAGACTTCCAAAAATCAATGAGAATTCAAAAATGAACTCTGTTGGCACTAGTGCATTACCACAAGCCAATATCTCTCCACAAATCAACAGGATATAAACTTGATCCATAAAAATTTAAGGGATTTGATAGTGAAATAGAGCTTGAATTAAAGGATTATAATGTGCCAGGCACCATACTTAAACAAATATAAGCTTGCAAAATGGTGGTTGCCCTCAAGGAACTTACATTCTATTGGGAGAAGACAACACGAGAAGAGAATGGACATAAGAAGGTGAGTTAATGTATAGTTAGTTCATGCCAGGACCTTGGTAAAATAAGGTAAAAGTTCATCTATCAGAGCTGGGATACCTAGGGGGAGAGAGTCTTAGGTTCTGGTAAAAGACAGATGAAGATAACAGTTCTGGAGCAGAAGGTGTGGTATAGAGACAGTCAAGGAGAAGGCCTGCAACTTCATTGACATAGAAAACTCTTGGGTTAGACAATCCCTCTACCAAGTCAAGTCTGTGCCTTCCCTGTAACTTAGTCTTAGTTGCTGAGGGCATTGAGAAGGTAAGTGAATTTTCCAAGGTCACACAGTCAATATATCAGAAGCAGGGTTTGAATCCACATCTTCCAAGTTTCAAGAAGATCTTTCTATTCACTCCGCCATGCTGTCTTTCATGCCATCTTATCTAATACTCATAATATTTGAGCTACTTGGAATGGAGAGACTTCAAAATACAGAGGACTCACAAATGAAAGCACCTTCATTCTCATCACAGCCCTATGGAGCATGTTAAGGTGTATGTCCTCTGCCTTATCCTCCCTAGTACTGGAAGTGTACCAAGAATGGTTCCAAGAATCAAAAGATGAGCTTACATCTCAATATTTATATTCAATGATAAGAAGCAGCCCCTTTATCCACTTCTTTATGGACCATTTAATAGGAAAGAACAATGGTAAGATATTGACTTGTTCTAGGACTTTATTTGAATCTCATCAAAAAAGATGATGATGATGATGATGATGATGATGATGATGATGATGATGATGATGATGATGATAGAGATGAGATGTGAAGAACGAGATTTGGACAACAGGAATTCCCATTGGAGTATTGTGCTCCAAATCCATTGCAATGTGCACTACACCAAATATGGGTAACACTGGAACAGGTTTAGAGTTAAGTCAATTAAAGAAATATTCAGTAAGTGCCTACTTCATGTTAGCATTAAGGTCAGCTACTATACTGATGGTAAATTCTTCAATTTGAAAAGGCTACAAGCCAAGACCAAAGTAGAGGGAGTGTGGGTGCATGATCTTCTGTTTGCAGATGATTGTGCACTCAATGCAGCCTCTGAAGCCGAGATGCAATGAAGCATGGATCAATTCTCTGCTGCTTGGCCTAACAATTAACACCATCAGTGTTCCATCAGTCACTCCCACACCATCCATACCTGGAACCATTGGTTACAGCACATGGAGAAGCTTTGAATACTGTGGATAAATAAGTTCACTTACCTTGGTAGTGTACTTTCCAAGGATGTACACATTGATAATAAGATTGATGCATGCATTGCCAGAGCTAACTCAGTGTTTGAGAGACTCTGAAGGAAAGTATGGAAGAGAAGAGGTATTAGACTGCCTACCAGACTGAAGGTCTACATAGTCATTGTGCTCACCTCATTGTTGTATGCCTGTGAAACTTGGACAGACTACCAGCACCATGCCAGGAAATGGAATGGCTTCCATTTGAATTGTCTTAGGAAGACTTTGAATATCCCCTGACAGGATAAAGTACCAGATACTGAGGTCCATACTTGAACTAAATGTCCAAGCATTCAAACTCTGCTTCAGAGAGCCCGACTTCGCACCTCCAATTGGCCATGTTGTTTGAACACTAAACTTATGCTTGCCAGAAAGACTATTTTATGGAGAACTCACACAGGACAAGTGTTCACGAAGAAGTGATACAAGGACACTCTCAAGGTCTCTCTCAAGAATTTTGGAATGGATTGTGTGACATGGGAGACACTGGCAAAGGACTGCCCAGCATGACATGCCTTCAGAGAATGTGCTGTGCTCTATAAGCGAAGTAGAATTGAAACAGCTCAAAGGAAACACAGGATGAGAAAATTCAGAGTATCCACCCCAAATGTTCACACAGACTATTTCTACCCTTCCTGTGGTAGAGCATTCCGAACTCATATTGCTCTGGTCAGCCACAGTTGGACACATTGAAACTTGACTTTAACATAATGATGTCATTTTGGTCCTCTTCAAGAATAAAGAACAACATCCAACTAACCACATGTGAGGAACTGTGACTGGGCACAGAAAGAAAAGCCAAAACAAAGCAAAACAAAGAAAAACAAAACCAGTCCCTGCTCTCAGGAACTCATAATCTAACAGAGGAAAACAATATCCAAACAACTATATATAAAAGAGATATATACAGGTCAAAATGAGTGCAGCTTCAGAGGGAAGGTATGAAGATGGACCAAGAGGACAGAAAGAGTTCTTGCAAGATGGTGGGACTTTAGCTGAGAAATGAAGGAAGCCAGGAGGTGGAAATGAGGAGGAGAATTCCAGGCTTGAGGGGATAACTAGTAAAAATGCCCAGATGGAATGTCATGTTTGAGAAAAAAACAAGGAACTTTTGAGGGTCAATGGGCCTGGGCATTTGCAAGCATGCCAGTCCCCCCAAATCAAAGAATGACAAAGTTGGAAGGGACCATTGAAATCATATTTTTGAACCTCTATTTTTCTATTGGAGAAAACTAATGCCCAAAAAGGAGAAGGGACACACAGCTGGGATGGGATGGGGGAGGGCTCTCCAGAAGGACATGCTTAATTCATTGATTCTTTGCCCATCTGCCACCTCTACTCAAACAAGGAGAAAGAAGTCTATTTGGAGAGGAGAGAGGGTTAAGCATCTCTCACTGCTAGTGATATACTTTTAAGCCATGATTCAGATTTAGCCAAGGAAGGATGACAGAATCATAGAATCTTGAGAGAAGAGATCATAGGTAGTTAGAAATAGAAGGAACCTTAAAAACCTTCTAATTAACACAGCTTTCATTTTGAGGAAAATTAGGTGCAGAGAAGAGTCAGTGATTTATTTGTCCCAGGTCACAAAGGTAGTAAGGAGCAGTTCAAATTCAAATTTGAATTTGAATTTAGATCATTTGACTCTAAAGTCATTGCTCTTTCCACCACATATTGTACCCATTTCCACACATGGTAAATGACCAAACTCCTCTAGATTGATCAGTGGCTATCTTGTTATTCATTATTTACACGGTAAGGATTTCACCCTGCTCCTTGGTCATCAAACTCACTGCTTCTCCAGTGGTCTTTAGAATTAAGTTTTCTTCCAGGTCCAACCCAATTCCCTTCTGTTGCAGTTTCAAACAGCTCTTCTTTGATGGTGTCTGTGGAAAAGCAGGAGAACCTCATACTATCATTAGTAAATTTAATACAGTCCTACTTCCTTTTGGAGTGGTTTTTTTCCATCTTTGTGGCCTTGTACTCTCTGTTCCTTTTTTTTAGATTTCTCTCCCTCTATACCTCCAGGTCTTAGTTTCTCTGCCTCTCTTCAAGACTGAACTCAAGCATCACCTTCTTTAAGGACTTTTTAGCATCACCTAAGGCTGCTAACACTTTTCCCATAAGGTGCCAGAGTAGATAGATAGTTGGACTTGGGATCAGGAAAGCCTGAGTGCCAATCCTGTTTCAGACACTTAGTAGCTGTGTGACTCTATGCAAGTCACTCAGCCTCTCTGTTTCCTCATTGTAAAACGGGGAATAGTAGCACCCACCTCATAGGTCTGTTGTGAGGATCAAATGAGATCTTTGAAAAAGCACTTTGTAAGCCTTCAAACACTAGGCACATTTTAGCTATTAATATTATTAATTTTGTATATACTTGTTTATGTTCAAAACCAGGTACCTATGCTTACTGTTGATTATGGGCAAGTCACCCTCCACCCCTTGGATCATTAGTCCTGCTACTAATAGGGTATTGCTTAGTTCTGAAAGACAGTGTGGTATAATGGCTGTGAGTTTGGAGTCAGAAAGATGTAGGTTCAATAATAATAACTAAAATTTATATAGAACTTTAATGTTTATAAAGTTATATATCTATATCTATCATCCATCCATCTATCCATCTGTCTATCTATCTATCTATCTATCTATCTATCTATCTATCAGCTCAGGTCAAGTCTGGTGCCCTTGCCTCTAGGATACTTGGCTGTCTGCTGTACAATCTCACAGTTACAATAGTTAGCATTTCTATGGCACACTAAGGTTTGTAAAATTTGTTAACCCATAAGTTACAGCTTTTCACAGCCTCAGTTTTCTGCTCTGTAAAATGGGAACAGCAATTGTACCTGCCTCACAGGATTTTTGTGATGTTCTAATGACACAATAGGCATGAAGGGCTGTATAAACATCAGTTATAATTCCTGAGTTTTCTCCCTTTCCCCATCCCCCTTCCAGGAATTTCCATTTCTGTCAGCCTGCTTGGGAATCCCCTAAGTCCCTTTTCCCTCCTGGGGCACCAGAGGGCTTGCCGGGTGGGGACTATTTGCCAGCAAATAAGAGAGTGTGTGTTAAACACTCGGCCTGCAGCCTCCCCCAACCCCCGCTATGTTTGCTCAGCAAACAGGACTAATTCTCCAGCTTCCCTGGCTCGATTCAGCCCCCAAGAGCAAATCTTGTTCTTCTCTGTCCTCTTTGACAGCCCCTCAGTCTCCCATCCCCCACATTCAGCCTCCTCCCCTCCAGCAGCACTCTGCCCTGGTCAGACCATCTGCCCTCCAGTCCCTTCTCTTCTCTCCTATAACAATGGAAAGGATGGGGGTGTCCTGATGTAGGCAGGAGAATTTCAGCCTCGGGGACTCTCCAGGCCTTTTTCAACCTATGGTTTTGTTTTTAGGTTTTAATTTCTTTTGGTGGGGTGTTTCCAGTCCTCAAAGAATCCCTGCTATTCAAGACCTTGCTCAGTCCCCAACCATGTTTCTAGACTTTCAGGGAATCCTCAAAGCTTAGGCCAAGGATGGAAGGGAATGGATGTAAGAGGTCCATTAGCTCTCATCAACCCCATCCCTCCTGGAGCCGGCCCGATGGCTCTCCCTGGTGGGTTCTCCAGTGACTGATGAGTAATCACAGGGGGTTGATTTAGAAAAACAAGGCCAGGAGATCCTACTGCCGCTTTCAGACAAGATACCCCATTAATCTTTAACAAACAAGTAGCTCTAAGAGGCCAGTGCCTCAACTAATGAAGCCTAGTTTCCCGAGGATTACCCTCAGGGAAGGGAAATTAACAGCCTATAGCCAGTCCCTGTTGGAGCCAGAGGTCCAGCCAGTGGCAGAAACTTATCCTATGCAGCTGCCTTGAATAACACCAGCTAGTAAGGTCTACATTGGGATAGAAATTCAGGAGAAGAGTTTCAGGGCAGGGAGTAGACAAAGGGCTCAGAGTAAAGAGTTATAGAATGATCCTTTTTTCCATTGCCATTACCATCTCTCTATCTAGATAGAGAGGAGTGAGCTTTTACTCTTTTATATATAACAATCATTTCCCACCTCTGTACTTTTGCCCAGATAGACTCCTAGGCCTGGAATATTGTCCCTTCTCATCTCTATACTCTTCCAAATTCCTTCAAAATATAACTCAGCTGCCCTCTTTTATAAGAGGCCTTCCTTAATTCCTACCTCCCACAGTTTTACACATACATTTTCTTATCTGTTTATATATGGTGACCCTCCTTTTCACCCTGTCCCCTCCCCCCAATATAAACTCATTGAGGGCAGGGATTTTTTTGGTTTTGTGGTGGTGTATACAATGATTAGCTAGCCCCTGGCACTATCTATCTATCTATCTATCTATCTATCTATCTATCTATCCACACACATATATACATATACAATAGCATTGCTCTAAGCCATTTGACATATATTTATACATATGATACATGTATATGTGCGTGTATATTTGTTGTTGTTGATATGAATGAATCAAATAACTTAGAGCAATACCTTCAGTTCTAGTCACAGTTACCCAGACCACCACCATTAACATGTCATTAACAAATGGCTATTATATATGCTAGGGGACTATTGTTTCTATGTTCAATAGACTATTTCTTTCTTTTTTTTAATTAATTTGTTTGCTTATTTTTAGTTTACAAGATTCAATTCCATAGTTCCTTGAGTTTCAAATTTTCCTTCCCTCCCTCCCCCCACCCCCTGGAATATAGTCCAGTATAGGATCTGCAAATACTTTCACATTAGACATTAGTCAGGTTACAAAGGCGTATTGTACTAGATGGGATGAAAAATGGTAAAGAAGAAATAAAACCAAACAAGAAAAAGGAAAAGATCCAGTAGTTTGCTTCCATCATGATTCAAACTCAGTTCTTTCTAGTTATTTCTCTGGATGTAGGTATGTCCCTCCATCATGAGTCTTTTGGGATTGACTTATATCACTTCATTGCTGAGAAGAGTCCAGTCTGTCATAGTTGGTCATCACACATATGTTGTGTCTGTGATTGTGTACAAATTTCTCCTGGTTCTATTCTTCTCACTCAACATCAGTTTGTATAAGACTCTCCAGGTAAATACAAAGTCTGTCTGCTCCTCGTTCTTATAGCACAATAATATTCCATTACATTCATATACCACAACTTGTTTAGCCATTTCCCAATTGATGGGTACCCCCTTAATTTCCAATTCTTTGCAACCACAAAAAGAGCTGCTATAAATATTTTTGTACATATGGGTCTTCCTCCCACTTCTATGATCTCTTTGGGATATAACCCTAGAAGTGGTATTGCTAGGTCAAAGGGTGTGAAATTATTTATAGCCCTTTGGGCATAATTCCAGATTGCTCTCCAGAATGGTTGGATAAGTTCACAACTCCACCAGCAATGCATTAGTGTTCCAATTTGCCCACATCCTCTCCAGCATTTGTCATTTTCCTGTTTTGTCATCTTAGCCAATCTGACTGGTGCGATGTGGCACCTCAGAGTTGTTTTGATTTGCATTTCTCTAATCAATAGTGATTTAGAGCATTTCTTCATATGCTTATAGATATCTTTAATTTCTTTTTCTGAAAACTGCCTGTTCATATCCTTTGACCATTTATCAATTGGAGAATACTTGTATTCTTATAGATTTGACTCAGTTCTCTGTATATTTTAGAAATGAGTCCTTTATCAGAGACATAGGTTGTAAAAATTCTTTCCCAGTTTCCCACCTCCCTCTTGATCTTGGTTATATTGGCTTTGTTTGTACAGAAGCTTTTCAATTTAATGTAATCAAAATTATCCATTTTGCATTTTATAATGCTCTCTAATTCTTGTTTGGTTATAAAGTCTTTCCCTCTCCACAAATCTGACAGGTAAACTATTCCTTGCTTTCCCAGATTGCTTATAGTATCATCCTTTATACCTAGATCATGTACCCACTTAGACTTGATTTTGGTATATGGTATTAGATACTGGTCTATGCCCAGTTTCTGCCATGCTCGATAGGCTATTTCTTAACCAAATACCCTTCTTATATCTGTTACTCCTCTTTCTTCTCCCCTTCTTCCTCCTCTTTCTTCTTCATCATCATAAATAAATATTTATTAAGTACCTGCATGTCTAAGCACTGAGGTTACAAATGTAAAAAAACACATTCTCTCCCTTGAAAGAGCTCAAAATCTAAAGGGGAGAAAACATGCAACTAACTATGTATGTATTATAGACACATATGTATGTGCATATATGAGATTTATGTATAAGTATGTGTATATATGTGTGCATATGTGTGCATATGTATGTGTGTGTGTATATATATATATATATATATATATATGAGAGAGCAAGAGAGCAAGAAAGAGAATGAGAGAGAGAGAGAGAGAATGAGAGGTAAATCTCAGAAAGAAGACACTAGCAGTGTGGGTGGTTGGGAAGGACTGGGGAAGGCCTCCTGCAGAGGGTGGGATTTGAACAGTGTCTTGAAGGAAGCTGAAGTCAGGAGAGGCAGATGAGGGGGATAGCTAAGGAAAAACACAGAGTTATAAGATGGAGTGTCATGTTCAAGGTGCAACAAAAATGCCAGTGTCCATGGATTGTAGCATATGTGATTTCTTCCCTGTATCTTCTTTGGGTATCCCTTTCTCTCTTTGCCCCCTTCCCCCTCTACCATTTTTCTATGCCTGTCTAGAAACTTTTAGTTTCCTAGCTCATTGCTGTGTCCCTGCCAGTGACTCCAAACATAGGAAATCAATCAGACTCACCTGTGTAGGACTCTCCCTCCCTTCTCCATAAACTGTGTTAGCAGTTCTGATTTCAGAACTTCCAGTCCCCAAGATGAGTAATCTGCTCTGAATCAGGAACTTGTGTACTAGACCATCATGGATTCCTTCTTCTTCCCATGCTCCAAAGGACACTAGCCCAAGGTTTCCTGGTAACATCCCTGACTGTATCTTTTCCCTATACCTTCCCACTCCTTCTTTGGAGGGATCAATCCCGGGCCCAAGGTGAAGGCCTCTTTGGTCTGCCCTACTGTCTTTCCCTTGTTGTCTCTCACTCCCTTGGGTGTTTCTATTTGGGTGTCATGTGTTCTTAAACTCACCAAATAAAGGGAGCCATTGCTTTCAGCATTGACTAGATCAACTCATTCTCATCTGAAGGCCATTCAGTCCCAACAGCTAAGCCTGACAGTTAGGAATTGTCTGTTGAGGGAAGGAGGACACAAATAAATATAAGAAAGACACTGTTTTCCTTGTCATTGAGTTTCCATATAATTGGGGGGAAAGATACACACATATACACAATAATACTAATCCATTCTTCTTTAGTCTTGAGATACAAATACATGTCATTCCCCTACTAAAGAAAATCTAGCGGTTCCCTGCTTTTTCTAACATAAAATATACATTTTCCTGGTATTTAAAGCCATGGACTGGAGAAAGGAAATCTGGCCAGAGGAACAATATGAATTAATGGGTGAGACAGGTTTGGGAGAGTGATCAGACCATTCCATCGATAGTAGAGCTTTCCTGCAACAAAGAGGAGTGGGAGCTAAGGCTTGAGGGGAATTAATTACTTGGGACATTGTGGGAGGGTTTGAATTCTTTCTTTTAAAAATATTATTAATTTATTTTTTAATTTTCAACATTCATTTCCACAAGATTTTGAGTTACAAATTTTCTCCCCATCTTTCCCCTACCCCTAACCCTGTATAGCGAGCCTACTGAATACACGATCTGTTCTCTCTTATATCTTCTACCATGCCCCCCAACTTTCTAATAGGGCAAGATGGGTTTCTATACCCCAGTGCCTGTATATCTTATTTCCCAGTTGCATGTAAAAAAACCAAACAAACAATTTTTTAAACATTTGTTTTTAAAGCTTTGATTTACAGATTCTTTCTCTTCTTCCCTCCTCACCTACCCCCACTGGGAAGACAAGAATTTAATATAGATTGTACATGTATAGTTACCCACATCATTTCTATAATAGTTATATCGTGAAAGACTAACTATTTCTCTCCATCCTATGCCAACCCCTACTTATTCTATTTTCTAATTTGACCCTGTTCCTTTTCAAAAGTGTTTGCTTCTAACTACCCTCTCTCCCAATCTGCCCTCCCTTCTATCATCCCCCTTCTCATCCCCTTTCCCCCTACTTTCCTGTGGGGTAAGATACTCAATTGAGTGTGTATGTTATTCCCTCCTTAGGGCTTGAATTCTCTTAAAGAATTCAGACATCTTCCTCTAGACATTGATGCACATTGAATCCTGTTGAATAAGACAATAATGTGATGAATTTATTGTTTTAGGAATAATTCCAAACTATGACCAAACTCAATGAGATGATTAGGAGTGGAAGTAAGAACCAGTGTCTACCAGTGATTCCTCTCTGGCCACCTAAAAAGGAGCAGGGCAGAGTCCCAGGAAGTTCTCATGCATGAGAGATAGATAAATAGAAGGACAGATAAGTAGATGAGAGATGGAAGGATAGATAAATAGATGATAGATGAGGGATAGAAAGATAGATGCTAGATAGAAGGATAGTCAGATAGATTCTGACAGATGGCCAGACAAATGAATGGATAGATAGACAAATGGAACATTTAGAGAGCACTTTCTGTGCACCAGACACTGTGCTAAGGGCTGTGAATTTATAAGCAAAGAGGACAGTTCCTACTAATGAGGGGCTTATGTTTTGTGGGAAAGACTCTGAGTGAAGGCAAAGATACTGTGGAGAAGGTGACAAAGAGTGGGGCTGAATTTAGCTAACCACCTCCTAACAGTTCTCTATCCCCATTGCAAGTAGGCCTAAATCTCAGCTCTCTTTAAATCCCCTGTTCATAGACAGAGGGTCACCCATGGGGTGTGGTTTGAGAGACTCCCATATAGAGACCCCTCCCCCAGTGGTCTTCTTCCTAACAGTGCTTTGGGTTAAGGCAGCAAAGGCCTCTGCTAAAACACTGATGTGTTAAATCAGAGGGGCAACACATTAACCCATCAGAATCTATTAACACAGTAGCAAAAATGAGTTGCTTCCATTAGCAGGCTGATTTCTGGCAAAGAACAAGGCCAAGAGCAGAAACGTGCTTTACCCATAGTAGGTGCTTAATAAATGTTTATTGGCTGACATAGAGACAAGTCTATATTGAGTGAAGGAAAGTCAAAATTGCTCATTTTTTTAGTTTGGGTTTGCAAGAATTTTATACCCATGATCTCATTAGATCCTCACAAACCTACGAGGTATGTACTATTATTTTCCGATTTTACAAATGGGGAAAATGAATTTTCCTGAAGTTAAATGATTTGCCCATGGTTATCCTGCTCATAAAGCTATGAGACAGATTTTGGAAACAGGTCTTCCAGACTCCAAATCCATCATTATGCCCAATGTATCACATTACCTTTCAAAATAGGTCAATGAAATGTCAGTTTTAGTGTTATAAACCTTGGCTTCTAGTCCCTGACAAGCACTTCTCCTTTCTGGGGTCAGTTCTTACATAGGTTAAATGAATGGGTGGGATTCCACGAGAGCTTACATTCTTTTCTAGCTCTAAATCTATAATTAAAGATGAGTTTCACACAAAGGACAATGAAGAAATATACACTAGACTCAAGGAGGTTTGCAGCATATAACACTGAAGAGGAAGAGCAAGTGCGAGAGATACTATTTGGGAAATAGACAGGAGATGATAGGATGATAAGAGAAGCCAGGTTAGTCTCATGGCAAGGGTGAGGGATGAAAGGTAGATGGATCCTTCAGATGGCAGGAAGTCCTTTAGTGCTTTAGGTAGACCTTCTCTGTTGACCTGATGGGAAGGCAGGAACAAAGATGGGCAGGCATAGATCTGCATAGAGAAACGGTGAGTGACCAATGGAGAGAGTGCTGGATTTGGAGTAGGAGGAGCTGTCCTAACCTCTCTTGATTTCAGTTTTTCTCACCCAGAGAGTGAAGTGGTTGGCTTTTGAGGTCTCTTCGATGAGATCCCAGATCTCTTTGGATATGTGCATATTGTAAAGGGCCAGTTTCCTTCCTTTCCCCTGGGACGGTGTCATCTTTGCTTGGGATGACTCATTTCAAGCTGCACCTCTTTCTGGAAGTCTTTCCTGATGGACGCTGTGCTTAGTGCCTTATCCCTGTTGAAGCTACTTTGTATTTACCCTTTAACATTTCGAATTGCCTAATCTCCGTTGTTAGTATTCTCGCCCCTCCCCCTCCCCACTGAAGTTACTTTGTATACATTTGGGGTTTTATGTCTCAGTGACTTTCTCCAGGAGAAAGTAAGTTCCTTGAGGGCCGGGACTAGGTCCTTTGTATCCCCAGGCCTCAGCTCAGTCCCAGTACAGAGCAGGCCATTCAGTGCTGTTGACGTGGAATGGCTTGGTCTGAATGGAGCTGACCTGAACTGAGTGGAGAGCGGTGTAGAGGGCCTCCCAGCCTTGTAGTGCCAGGCGAGGCGACGGATAGGGTTGTTTCTCCCCTCCTTTAAATGCAACTCCCTCAGCCATCCGGGGCCATCCCTGTTGGAAAATCACTTTCACAAAAGCTCCCTCCGCGGTAATTACTTAAATGCGAGCCAGGGAGGGAGGGGAGAACCATTTAGAATCCACTTCATTGCAGGATTAGCTAATTAATTAACGGTTTCACTGACAACTCGTCGGAGAAGAGTGTGTTAAACAGGATCGCAGCGGGGAGTGATGTATAGACTCTGACACCCCCCTCCCCCCTCTCCTGCCCCCTCCACCAGGGCTCCCCGCCTCCGTCTTCTCCTTTCCTCTCTCCTACAGGGGAGGGAGACCTCTTTCTCCCCTCTTCCCTTCCCTCCCTCCCTCCGTTCCTCCTGGGAGACTTGGGACCAGGCACCGAAGCCTCATGGAAATGACAGAAGGGCGTTTTGGGAGGGGTGGGGAGGAGGGAAGAGAGAAGACAATGACGAGATAACGAGGAGAGGAGGGGGTAGCACTATGCAGCTGAGGCTGGGCAAGATGGGACCCGTCTGGCCCCTGTCCCCGAACCAGAGCTCTTCTGTCTGCCTCCCTCTGCCAGGGCTTGTGTGTGCTGGGCCACTTTGGGCCCCTGAATCCACAGGACAGGCACTGCTCATTGATAACAGGGTTTCTGCGTCTGAGTGTTTCTTCTTTCCAAATCTTTCTGTTTTCTGAAGAATCTCAGAGTTGGGAGGGGACCTCTGGCCATCTAGTTCAACCCATATCTGAAAGGAATCTCCACTCTAACATCCCCCAAAAGGGATCATTCAGAGCCTGCTTGAAGGCCTGGCAGGAGGATGACCCCCCTTACATTCTAAAATAGTCCATTTCACTTTTAGATAGCTTTTTGAGTCTCAGTTTACTCCTCTGTAGCTTGTACCCATTACATTATAGAGCCAATCAGAATAAGTCTAAGCCTTCTTCCATGTAACACAGACTTCAAAGTTCCCCGAAGCTCATCTTTTCTAGGGCAAACATCCCCATTTTCTTTTAACCTATTCTAGTATGACTTGGACTCAGACTTCCAGACCACCCAGGTTGTCCTCTTCTGGCTACTTCCCAGCTAATCAATGTTCTTAAACTGTGGTGCCGAGAACTGAATACGATACTCTAAATTTGGTTTGAGCAGAGTAAATGACAGAATCATCTCCTCATTTGTAGAAGTTTCTTGTTCCTCCTCCTCCTATTCCCCCTCTTTTTCCTCCATCACCACCACCATCATCACCAGCAGCACCACCAGCAGCTAGCATTATATAGTGTTTTAAGGTTTGCAAAGCACTTTACAAATATTATCTCATTTGATTCTTACAATAACCCTGAGAAATAGGTGTTATTATTAACCCCATTTTTGCAGATGGGTAAAGGAGGTAGGCAGAGGTTAAATGACTTGTTCAAGGTCATGTAGCTGGTAAGTGTTGTTTCTACTGTACCCTAGAAGGCCAGTGAGGAAGGTAGCATGTTTCTTTTCTTTTTTAGAAATTTAATTAATTAATTAATTTACTTTCAGTTTATAACATTTAGTTCCACAATCCCTTGAGTTCCAAATTTTCTCCCCCTCCCTCGTCTCCCCCATCCCCCATGGTGGCATGCAATCCAATATGGGTTCTACAAATCAGGAAGGTAGCATGTTTCATTGGAAAGTCAAGGAGCTAGGAATTATGGGCACTTGAATTCTGATTTAGTAACCAGGATGATGTTCACACTAAATGAACACTGGTGGAATAACTAAGGATACTTAGCCTGCATAAGAAAAGACTGAGGGGCAACATGGTAGCTACCTTCAAGGTTTTCAAGTATATCACATGGGAAAGAGATTAGCTTTGTTCTGTTTGGCTCCAGTGAGTAGAAGTAGGAACTATAAATGAAGATTAAAAGGAGGAAAATTTAGTCCTGATATGAAGAAAATCTTCCAATAATCAGAGATATCTAACGGTGGAATGGGACTGCCCTGAGAGGTGATGGATTTCTCGAGTGAAAGATCAGGGATGATGTTATTGTCAAATTCCAATAGAAATTGATCCTTGTAGGATGCATATTGACTTAGAAACCACAAATTAGGGCCAGCTAGGAGGCGTAGTGGATAGAGTACCAGCCCTGGAGTCAGGAGGATTTGAGTTCAAATCCAACATCAGATACTTGATACTTACTTAGCTGTGTGACTCTGGGCAATTCACTAAAGCTCTGATTGCCTCAGCAAAAGAAAGAAAGAAACCCTAAATTAACATTATCTATGTTGTATTCTATTTTTATTTATTTTGTGAATCATTTCTCAGTTACATTTTAAATCTGATTCTGGGAACATGATGCATTGTAGAGAGGATGCTTGCTTGAGTGGATTCAGTTGCTGACATCCCTTTCAGCTTGGAGGTTCTCCAGTTTCTAAATGAGGAGTAGGCAGATTTCAGCTTGATATAAAATGGGTGGGGGAAGCCTTCCTAACAAGGCTCCCTCTGCCCAAGAAGAATGGGTTGTCTTGGGAGCTAGTGGGTTCCTCCAAATTGAAGCACAACCTAGGTAACTTCTTGTCAGGGATGTTGGGGAGAGGCTTCTGGGTCAGGACTTGTTTGGACTTTGATATTCTGAGTCAACCATGATACTTTGAAGAGGTCACAAAGTAGCT
This sequence comes from Gymnobelideus leadbeateri, assembly GCA_011680675.1. Classification (NCBI taxonomy): domain Eukaryota; kingdom Metazoa; phylum Chordata; class Mammalia; order Diprotodontia; family Petauridae; genus Gymnobelideus; species Gymnobelideus leadbeateri. The sequence continues at coordinate 178,152 of WOXC01007094.1, forward strand.
AAAGTCACAAAGAGAAAAGTAGAGGACAAGATTGAATAAAGAAGAAAAAAAGGATTAGGATGAGGAGTCACTATGTGAGGCATCACTCAATCGGTCTAGGAAGGAAGGAAACAATCATTTATTAAGTGCCTGCTGTGTACTAAACACTTTACAAATATTATTTCATGTGATTCTCACAGCAACTGTGGGAGGAGGTTTGGAGGCAGACTGAGGAGACTGGGGCCGACAAAGGTTAAATGACATTCCCAGTGTCTCACAACTAGTGATTGTCTGAATTCAGATTTGAATTCAGGTATTTCTGATTCCAGGTCAAGCACTCTTTTCATTGACCTGCCTTAGTTCTCTCTAAGTTCTAATAACCTCACCTATTAGAACCCTGGAAGAAAAAAGTGACCATCTCTAGAAACCAGAATCTACAAGGTATATATGAGATGCACTGAGTCTTTTTCTCCAGGTAGAATTATTACTTCATTCACTAAAGCTTAATTAAGCATTTACTATATGTAGAGCATTGAGCAGGGCATATGGGCAAATGCAGAGTTTAGATAGCACGGTAGCAGTCCTTGCCCTCATGGAGCTTACAGTCTATTAGAATGTTGGGCTTTTGACAAAACTTCCTAAGGTCTCTGGAGAAAGGATTGGGTTCTGACCATGTCACTTCCCTGCTCACACACCTCCAGTGGCTCCTGATTGATAAAATATCACAGTAGAAGATATAAACTCTTCATCTTGGTATTCAAGTTCTGTACTTTGAGAAATGAAGATGGAAAGATAGGTTGGAGTTATACTGCTTTTACTGAGGTTTTCTTTGTTCCAGCTGACAAAATAAATCTATATGACTGACAAAATAAAGTCCCTTCCCCACCTTCCCTGATCTCCCCCTACCTTCTCTTACCTCCGTACATTTGTATAACTTGTCAATACCTGTCTAGTCATCATTGTTGCTGTTCAGTCTTGTCTGACTCTTTGTGACCCCATGGACCATAACTGCCCATGGGGTTTTCTTGGCAAAGATACCGGAGTGTTTTGCCATTTCCTTCTCCAGGGGATCCTTTTGTTAGGCAATCAGAAGTTAAGTGACTTGCTCAGGGTCACATGACTAGAAAGTGTCTAAGGCTAGATTTGAACTCAGGTCTTCCTGGCTCCAATTCCAGTGCTCTAACCACTGAGAAACCAGATGCCTCTTGTCCATCTCTGCCTATGGAAAATCTTTTTCACGGCCCAGTTCGTGTGCCCCCTTCTCCTGATGTTATCTCTCCTAAGTCAGGTTTCTCAGAATATGTTGCCTGTCATTCTCTTGCCTTTATCACTTTTTGACTCCCCCCACCCCAACCTAATCCCGTACAAACTTTATATCCCCACTAGACTCTAATTCTCTGATGGGAGAAGCTGAGCTGTTTTTGTTTATGAATTCTCCTTGTTGTGGACTATTAATTAATATTTTATAGAATTGAATTGAAGGAGATAAACCTCCTTAACAAAGAAGGAACAATACATGCATGGAGGGGAAAACTGAGCTTTGAAGCAGGGCTTTAAGATCCTTAGCAGGCATTTCTAGGGCCCTTTAAGGTTTGCAAAGCCCTTTCTATTCATTTTCCCATTTGGGCCTCACAAACCCTGTGAGGTTGGTGCTCCAATATTTACATTGTACAGATGTAGATAATTATACAGTGTGTGTGTGTGTGTGTGTGTGTGTGTGTGTAATTCTATACATTCTACATTCTATCCATTCTACAGATGAGGGAACTAGGGCTGAGAGAGAGGGGATTTGTCTAGGGCCAGGTCGATAGTAAATGTCAGAGGTGAGACCTGAACTTAGGTCTTCTGGACTGTAAGCTGAGCACTATGTTCCTTAGGTCATACTAACTTTCTGCCTTCCTTTACAGTGTTCAGTCCAGGGCTCTGCCCACAGCAGGTGCAAACCTGGTGCCCTGTGCATGGCACATAGTGAGGGCTTCATAAATGTTTATTGATAGAATAACAACATGGAATCCATGGCAATTGGATCTAAGCATGAGATAGAAAACTCAAGCTCTTCCCTTGGATTGACTGGTAAGGTCCAGAGTAGCCAAATTTACAATCACTGGGATGTGTCCCTCTGGTTCCAAAGTTACTTTGTGCATTCCACCTATATGAAATACAGAGACTCTAGAGCCTAATTGCAAAGAGGGAGGCAGGGACTAGGGTCTAGATAACTCCATGGCTTGGAGGCATTATAGCCTGGTGGACAGATCATTGGATGAGTAGTCAGGAGACCAAAATTCTAGTCATATGACTCTGGGTAACTCACTCCCCACCCTTTGAATCTCATTTTCTTTACCTATAAAATAAAGGGCTTGGTTTGGTAAGAAACACACTGAGCTGGTCTGGAATTGGTAATTGGAGCACAGAATGTTAAAGCTGGGAGGAAATGATGATATATTTCCAGCACTGATAGTCTATTCTAAGGTTCCTCCTTGCCCTGACATTCCCTGTTCTAAGGCCCCTCCCAGCTTTGACATTCCCTGTTCTAAGGCCCCTCCAAGCCCTGACATTCCCTGTTTTAAGGCCCCTCTCTGATCTAATATTCTCTGTTCCAAGGTCCCTCTCAGCTCTAACAATCTAAAGCCCTATCAGCCCTGATATTCCCTGTTCTAAGGCCTCTCCCAGCCCTGAGCTTCTAGGCATCTGTAAGCCCTTTTCTTGCTTCTGGCCCAGTCCAAGACCTGGTCAAGAGATGCTATTTCTAGTCATTTGGATGAAGTGTCAGAGAGAGCATGTTAAAACAAAATAGAATGTTAAATACACAAGAGCAACAGGGCATGTGTGTGTGTGTGTGTGTGTGTGTGTGTGTGTGTGTGTGTGTGTGTTTCCCTCCTTCTCCCTCTGGCTCCTCCAGAGTCCTCATAGCTCCCCTCCCCTTCCTCCTGTCGGTTTCTAAACAGAGTGGTCCTGATCGCATCTGGGAACGAAATGGAACAGATTTCATTTCTCACACAGGGCACAAAAGCTGTGGTGACAAAGGCGGGCGGCCTCCATTGTTCAGGCCTGCCTTCCTCACATCCTACCCCTGTACCGCGAATTAACCCCCCTCACCTCGGCCATTGTGGGCACACCACTTCTGAGCTAGTGAACAAAGGGGGAAGAAAGCCCACCCCGTGTCGGGAAAGTTGAAGGGGGGAGGAACGTGGTGCTGATGGGGGGGAGCAGCCATGGAAAGGGAGGACAGCCGGGATGGAGATGGGGACCCGGAAGCCTGTGTCTGCTCATCTTAGCCCCTGTCCCCTAGGCCTGCCTCTTCTAACCTTACCTAGAGAATGAGAGGCAGAGAGGGAGACAAAGAGGACCCGTCTCTTCCCCAGCTGCTGCCTGGATTGTGCCTCCTTTGCCAGAGAGACTTCCCTATGACTTTGCCTTATGTCTTCTTTTCTCACCCTGGAAGCCTCATTGCAGGGTGTGTGTGTGTGTGTGTGTGTGTGTGTGTGTGTGTGTGTGTGTGTGTGTGTGTGTGTAGTAGGCTGGGGGGAGTTGATCAATAAATCAACAAGCATTTTTAAAAAAGTGACTTGCCCAGGGTCACACAGCTACTAAGTGTTGGAGGCTAAATTTGAACTCAGGTCCTCCTGACTAAAGGGTTTTTGCCCTATTTGCTGCACCACCTCCCTACCCAACAGCAAGCATTTATTAAGCACCTACTCTGTGCTAGGTTCTGAGGATACAAACACAATGAATAAAATAGTTCCTATTTTTAAAGATTTTGCATTCTAATGAGGGAAGAAAACAAAGATCTCTGTTGTCTATCTTTCCATCTGTCTGTCTATCTATCTATCTATCTATCTATCTATCTATCCATCATCCATATCTATCTGTCTATCATCTATATCTATTTATCCATCAACCTATCCATTCATCTATCTATACATCTATCATCTATATCTACCTACCTACCTATGCCTTTTTCTCCATCCACCCACCCACCCACCCATCCATCCATCAATCCATCCATTCATTCATCCATTCATCCAACCATCTATATATCATCTATCTATCCATTCATCCATCTATCATCTCTATCATGTATATCTATAATCCATATGTATCATCTATATTTATCTATCTATCCATTAACCCATCCATTCATCTATCATCTGTATCTACCTACCTACCTGTCTGTCTTTTTCTTCCATCCATCCATAATCTATCTATCTATCTATCTATCTATCTATCTATCTATCTATCTATCTATCTATCTATCTATCTATCCACCCATCTATCCATCTATCCACCTATTTATCTATCCATCCATCTATCCATCTATCATCTATCTATCTATCTATCTATCTATCTATCTATCTATCCATCCATTCATGTCTATTTGCATCTCTGTCTCAGTACCTACTTTAATATCTACATCAATATCTAGTTGTATAAGAATAAAATAATCTTAAATAACCAACAACTCCAGGCAGCTTGGTGAATGAAAATATTTTTTAAAACGAGCAGTCTGGTCTGATATACAAAAGTTATTTCTGCCCACAGTGTTGGATTTAGCAAATTGCATCAGGGAGCATTAGCCTTGGTGTCCAGAAGTCCTGGGTTCATATTCTGCCTCATCTTACTGGCTTTGTCACCCCAGGGCAAATCACAGCAATTTTCCCCTTTAGGTTCCTCATCTATAAGATGGGAATAATAATAGTGCTCACTTACCAGGTTTATTGTGGGGCTCCCAGTAGGCACTTAATAAATGCTTGGCTCACTGCACTGGGGAGAGTTCTGAAGTTTTTCTCTCTTGTCTTCCCTTCCATTATTGTGTCCATCACAGAAATTGTTCTCTTCCCGTGTATTTTATTTACGTCAACTCATAGGAGCATTCTCAAGTTTCTCTGAATTTTGTCTTCAGTTTTGTAATCCTCCAGCTATTCTTGTTGGCCAACAGAACTCTGAATGCCGGGCCAGTCAGGTTCTCCAGACCCCCACTGACTTTCCCTTGGGTGATTCTCTAGGAATCAAGGTGAGAGCAAGGATCTCAGTGTGGACTGAGGCTGAATGTGCTCTCGTCCTGTCTCTGGGGCTCAGAACCTTCCATAATCTAGCATTTTCTCCCACCCCTCTATAATTATTCAGCACCCTCCCTTCCCAGGGATGTTGCCTGGTCCCAGCTCTCACTGAACCTTAACTTACCTTCACCGACATGAGGCTCATAAATTACATTCAAGTTAGCAATACACTTGCCTCAAAACAGCCCTGTGGGATAGGATGCATAGGAACGATTTGGGCTTCTAATGTTAGCAAGGGGCATTTATAGTGTTTTTTATAGTATGTTTAGATAGTGTTTTAAGGTTTTCAGGATTGTTCTGCCTACAGTGTTATCCCATCTGAACCACCCCATCACCACCGTCTAGATACAAGGTGGTTCAGTGGAAAGAAATCTGATTGTAATCAGAGTATTTGAATCCCACCCCAGGCACTTTTTAGCTGTGTGACCTTGGACAAGTCACCTAAATTCTCTGGGCTTATGGTTCTTGATATGTAGGATGAAGGGTTGGGATTGAATGGTTTCTGAGGCCCCTACTAGCTCCAAATCAACCATTTCTTAACCACTCTGAGTTTGTTCATCTGTAAATGGGGCTGGACTGAATGGTTTCTGAGGTCCTTCTCAGTTCTTGTGTTATGAACGCTGTTAGGTAGTTTCATAGATTCATGGGTTTAGAGCTTGGTGGGGTTCTTGAGGCCATATAGTCCAATTCTCCCATTTTATAGATGAAGAAACAGAGTCCCAGAGAGGAGGAGTGACTTCAATGTGGTTACTCAACTAGAAAGTGTCTGACTCAGGGTTAAACATGAGTCTCCTGACTCTAAGCCTGGAGCATTCCTCACTTCACCATGCTCTCTGACCTCAGCTGACATTCATTAGATTCTTGGTACAGAGCACCAGAACTAGAGTTAGAAGACCTGAGCTCCAATCTGGTATCAGAGATACTTATGAGTTGTGAGACCCTGGAGAAGTCATTTGATGTCTGTCGGTCTATCTCAGTTACCTCCCCTGTAAAGTGGGGATAATAGTGGCATCTGCCTCCCAGGGTTATTGTGAGAATCAGATGAGGGCATTTAGCATGGTGCCTGGTAAAGGAGAAGAAAATGAGGCCCCCAAAAGCAAAGTGATTGGTCCAGCTGGTCAGTGACAGAGCCCAGGTTCAGACTCAGATTTTCTGACTCCAGATCCTGGATCCAGGTTGACCCCTAAGCCTCAGGGCTATCAGAGACCCCCATTCTCTCTACTGTGCTCCCAGATTTTGGTTGTAACCCCCCTGATCCATCCCCACAAACACCCTGGGACAGCCATTCCATGGGCTGACTCCTTGGAGTTCAGTGTCTCACCCGACTGGAAGATAGAATCCTGGCTCTCCTGGGGTCTTGAGTTACTTAAAGAGAAGGCAGGGCCCGGGCAGCTCTCTGTAGGGGATGCTGGAGTTGTTCACAAAGATAGGCTGGAGCAGCTGATTCCCTTTGGAGAGCTGAAGCCCCAGCTAGGGCCTGCACAGGGTTAGATAAGGGGATCCAAGCCACAGGCCGACTCTCTCTCTTTTTTCCCCCTATCTTGCTTCCCCCCGCCCCCCCCCCTCTCTTTTTTTATTATCATCCTCTTATGGCTTTAGAATTATCTTCACAGACACCACATTCATTTAGTAAGGGCAGTTGAGGTCACGCTTAGACAACTTCCTCATATTTATATAAATTCACCCCAGAAGATAAATGTGGGCAAAGGGGAAGGAGCAGATGGAGTTGGGGTGGGGGGTAGGCATGGGAGGAGACAGGGGAGAGAAGGGAACAGCAAACTCAGAACGGGACACCAAGCAGAGTTGGAGGGGTAGCAGATGGTGTCCAGACACATGGTGTAGGGGAAAGGGCCTTGGAAATGAACCCAGGGCTCCTGGCTTCCAGGGCTGCCTCTGACACTGCACTATGTTGTGGAAAGTGTATACCTAAAATGCACCCCCACATGCCCTCCTGGGAAGCTGTGGGAAGGAGGTTTCTTTGTAAGCCTTCATGTGCCACAGAAATGGGAGGTAATAGGGAAGATCAGAGACCCATAGATGAATGAATGAATGGATGAAAAAAGCATTAATAAGCACTTATTAGGTACTAAATACTAGAGTTCCAAAGAGAAAAGGGAGCTCATACTCTAGCTGCTTGAAACATCACATAGAGGAGAGGTCAATAGAAGGGTGGATGGAAAGGCCCAGTGGGCCCCAGAGTACATGGACAGGGCAGGTGAGAATTTCCCAAGGGTATTAGGGGAAAGCAACTCAGTCAATCCTCTGTGTCAGGCTCTATGCCGAACACTGGGGGCTACAAAGAAAGGCAAAAGCCAACAATCTGATCGTTTTGTTTTATAGATAGAAAAAATAGAATGAATGATAAAGCATTAACTAAGCACTTACTGTATTTGTGTTAAGTGATGGAAATGCTATGTCTTGCCTGTGCCCTTTTGAAGAGTGGTGGGCAAAGAGGATGGACTTGGAGAGTATTATCAAGTGGTGACTGACTCCTGCCATTGACTAGCTCGTGGGTGAGCCAGGAATGCCAGTTAGGATGTGGAATGTCAGGACAGGGAGGGACTTTAGAACAGGGAATGTCAGAGCTTGGAGGGGCCTCAGAACAGGGGGTGTCAGGACTGGGAGGGGATGTCAGAGCTGGGAGGGGCCACAGAAGAGGGAATGTCAGAGTTGGGCTGGGAAGGGATAGCCTGAGGCCATAGAACATCAGAACTGAGTGTGACTTAGATGTCAAAGACAGAATTTTAGAAACCATCTAGTCTAAAATCCCTCATTTTATGGAGGATAAAACTTCAGGGAAGAGAATATCCTGTCTCCTGACTTTCAGGTCAGCAGATCCACCTGGAGAATGATCTGGAGGCACCACCAGGAGAGATTAGGTCCTATACCCTGGCACTGTGGGTGAGACTATAGGGACAGGAGAATGCTGGAATCAGGAAAAGCCCCAAACCTTCTGTAGCCCCAAGTGTCTCTGCTGACTGACTGACTCACTCACACTCTCTGTCTGGGGCTTGGGTCAGAGTCCTAAGTGGGTTAGAGGTGGAAAGCTTCATCCAACTCTAAGCAACTATTTTGTACAGGACCCCTGGGGATGGCAGCAGAGGTTGGGGGTTGGGGAGTGGGGATAGGGGTAGGCACAGGGACAGTAGGATGGGGGGGGGGCTAAATATCCCATAATTGCCCTGGCAGTTCTGTGAAATTTGTTTCGGGACACATTAGTTCCGGTGAATTTATTTGCCCAGCAGGGTGTCCTGAGAAATGATTTGCAATTAGACGGAACCCCAGTACCTCCCGCTGTGCTGGAAGGCAGAGACTGGCTTGGGAACACAGAAGGGGAGGATGGCCAAGGGGGAGCAGTGTGGTTGGAGGGTTGTTAGGCACCTCGGGCCACAACAGGACCAGGGCCTCCGTCCAATGCCTCCTGGCATCAGCAGCTGAACTCAAGGGCCAGTCACAGACCAGGTGCTGGTAGTCAAAGGAAATTTCTCCCCTTTGGATGTACGATGAATCTTTTTTGAACCTAGTCTTGCTCATCTTGCAGGGAAATAAGGGTTCACTTTTCCACAAGATTTGGATGGAGCATTAGACTTGTAGTCTGGAAATACTCTGTTCCAATCCTGCCTCTTACACTTACTGCTAAGTCTGTGGTCATGGGCAAATTCCTTAACTTCTCTGGCCCTCAGCTTTCTCTTCTGTAAAATAAGGGTGGTGGTAACTGTAGACCCCACTCAAGGGATTGTTGTGAGGAGAGAATGATATAATGGATGTAAAGTGTTCTGTAGAGCTTAGAGGTCACCACCATGACCACCACCATCATCATCTTCATCATTACAGAACCACAGACTGCTGGAGCTGGAAGGGACCTAAGAGACCATCTCTTTCACCTTCCTTCATTTTAGAAATAAGGAAGTCACCTTCCTGCTCCATATGAAATACAGGGGGCTGTTTCCCTCAGACCCTGTCTCCTCTGAAGTTCATGATCCTTCCTAGATACTCTAGAGTACTCTAAGGCATCTTTCTGCTCTGACTTTGTGATCTCATGGTGCATGATGTATATCTGTTGGGTTTCCTTCTTTCTTTCTTTCTTTCTTTCTTTCTTTCTTTCTTTCTTTCTTTCTTTCTTTCTTTCTTTCTTTCCTTCCTCCCTCCCTTCCTCCCTCTCCCTCTCTCCTCCTCCTCCTCCTCCTCCTCCTCCTCCTCCTCCTTCTTCTTCTTCTCCTCCTCCTCCTCCTCCTCCTCCTCCTCCTCCTCCTCCCTCCTCCTCCTCCTCCTCCTCCTCCTCCTCCTCTCTCTCTCTCTCTTCCTCTCTCCTTCCTCTCCTTCTTCTTCTTCTTCTTCTTCTTCTTCTTCTTCTTCTTCTTCTTCTTCTTCTTCTTCTTCTTCTCTCTCTCTCTCTCTCTCTCTCTCTCTCTCTCCCTCCAATTTATGACTTTGTACGTTTCTGACCTGGGATGGTTTGACCCTCTTTAGGCAGCCTGATATACCATCCCCACCTCACCCAACTCCTCAGGGCTCATCGGTAGAGAGGACACCTGATTAGTCCATTGTAGCTCAGGACTCCCCAGCTGAAGGGCTCCATTGTCCTCAGCCTTCCCAGTATCAAGGATTAGAGGCGTGAGCACCATTCCTGGCACTTCAGCCAGATCTGAACATTTCTCAGATGTCAAAGGAAATCCAGGAGAAGCGCTGGAGGCCATCTATCCTGTCTAATTTCATTCAGTCAACATAGAATCAGAATCAGAGAATATCAGAATTAGGAGGGACCTTACAACCCAGAATGTCAGAGCTGGATGAGACCTTTGAGACTTCATTTTACAGAGCAGAAAACAGGCTGAAAGAGATCCAGATTGTGGAAGTGAGTGTCTTTCTCAATAATGCTCCCAGTACATTACTGAACAAATACCCAGAATATTATCCAGAACAAGAATCTGGGTCTTCTGAGCCCTAGTCCTATCCCCACTAGGCAACATTATTCCCTTGTGGCCTTGGGCAAATCACTCCTCTCTGAATTTCAGTTCTTTAATCTATAACATAATGGGGCTGAACTAAATGCTCTAGGGTGCTCTGAGGCATCTTTCTGCTCTGACTTTGTGATCTCATGGTTTGTGTATTGATTATGTAAGAATAAGGACTGTACCTGCAATTTCATTGGTGTGGGAACTTCTAAACGAGGAAAGGCTCTCCCACAATTCAGGTTGGCACCTTCTCTATAAAACAGTCTTATGGAGCTAGACATTCTTATGGAGTATCTAGAGGACTGAGAGAGTAAGTAACTTGCCCAGTGTTATGAAACCACTGCATGTCAAATGCAGAACTTGAACCCAGGTCCCACTGGCTTCACTGCCAGCTCTCTACTACACCATGTTACCTCTTCTAATTTTTTAGACACCAGCAAAAATCCCCATTCTGCAGACACAAGTCCCAGAGAATACATCTTATCCCTCAGCCCTGGCGTTAACTCTCAGCCTGCTGCCTACAATGGCAAGTCAGATATCTCATAACAAGGGGGAGAGGGGAATGGAGGAAGAGATGTGTTCCTGGCTGCCTCCCTCCTCCTTCCCTTTTTTCTCCTCCCACTTGGGGAATCTCTGGCTGTAGTCACCATCAGTTGGCCCTGTGAGACCTGCCCTATCCCACGCTTTCAGTGGTTTGTTTTTTTTTTTTTTTCCTAAGGCCCAGGTCTGTGCTTGCTCCTCTCTCCCTGGTCCTTATCTTTGGTTGTCTTCTTGTGGAAGAAGAGATAAAGGTAATTCTTATGGCTGATTCTCTACTAGAGGCACCCATCCCCTTCCCCCTCTTGTAGCATCTCCCTGGCCTGGCCAGATAAAGGGTGAGGCCTAAGCACATGTCATTTTCTTTGTGCGAAATCAATATTCAGCAAAGTTTATCTACCCAACATAGCAGGAAGTGCTAATTTCATCCGCGTCAATTACTTTGATGAATGCTCATAATGCCCAGGGTGTGAGAACAAGATAAAAGAATTACTGAAATAACACACACACACACACACACACACACACACACACTCACACACACTCACACTCAAACACTAGCGTGAGCACGAACACGCCTGGCTCTCAGGAAGGCTGTGACTGGCAGCTGCCACATTTTCTCTCAGCCGCTGAATATGCAAACGCTCACAGGCAAGAGGGTGAAGGAGAGGCTATTGTTCCCTGGTGATTTCAGTTCATCATTCTTGGGTGAAGCCTGGAGAGCCCAGAGGTATATGCCTGCATATTTTCCCACAGCCTCCGGGGGCCCCCTTGTCTCTAGAAGAAGAGAGGGGGTGGATAATAGGAGAGAGCCAGGGAATGGACCTCCGGTTTCATTGGCAAATCGAACTCCTAGATAAAGAAATATGCCTGTACCAATACAGGTTAGCACCTTCTCTGCAACTTAGAGCCTTACTGGCTGCCTAAGGCAGTGAGAGTTTCTGTGACTTGCTTCTGGGTTCCAGTCAGGATGTATGGAGAACTGCTGGGATTTGAACTAACATCTTATCTTCCTGGCTAAAAGGACAGTTCTCTATGCACTCACTGCTCTATGGTTTCTTCTTTTTTATTGTAATTATTTTAGTCAGTTAACTGTGTACATACAAGATCTCTCTGTCTTTGTCTCTGTCTCTCCCCCCTCTCCCTCCCCCTTCCTCTCTCTTCCCCTCCCTCCCTCTCCCCCCTCGATCTCATAGTTATATACATATATGCATGCATACTTATCTATGTTCATATAAGATCTATGTGATCTCAAAGGCAAGGCTCTAGCAATAGGGTAGGAATGGATGGGGGAGTGGCACTGGGGAAGGGAGCTGATAAAGACCTCTTGCAAAAGGTGAGATTTGAGCAGAATCTTGAAGGAAGCTAGGGGAATCATGATAGGATAGGAATATCTAAGATTTATATAGCAATTTAAAGCTTTGAAAAGAACTCTACATGGGTTATTTTCTGTGACACTCACAACTACCCTGTGAGGTAGGTGCTATTATTATCCCTATTTTGCAGATGTGGAAACTGAGTTCTGGGGGCAGCTGGATGGCACAGTGGATAGAGACCCTGCCTTGGAGTCAGGAGGAACTGAGTTCAAATCTGACCTCAGACACTAGCTGTGTGACCCTGGGTAAGTCACTTAACCCCAATTGCCTTCCCCTCAATAATAATAATAATAATGGAACTGCATTCCAAGAAGGCTAACTGTCTGACCTAAGGTCATTTAACTGTGCAGTGTCAGAGCCAGGATTCAAACTCAGGTCTTCTGAGCCCAAGTTCAATTAGGAGAACTAACACCATAAGGCCAAATAAATAGTGTTTATAATAATTACTGCAGGAGCTCAGAGGAGGGAGAGAGAGAGACTCTGGTTGGAATGGTCTAGGAAGCCATCCTGGAGGAGGTAGGACTTTAGCTGGGATGTGAAGGATTGGATAGTGATAGAGGGAGAGGTTAGGGAAGGGCATTCTGGACAGGGAAATGGACTTGCCATTCCTGTAAGAGTGAATGGGTCAGTCTGATTGGAATACATACAGAAACCAGTCTTGACCCTTAAGCTACTCTCTAATACTACTATTATTTCTCTTGGTCTAGATCTCTCTCCTTAAAAAAACTCCCATCATAAAGCCTATAGCTTGAGAGAGCCAAATAGCTTGGAAGACAATCCAAGAGTTAGCTTATCACCCCCAGGGAGGCAGCATGAAGTATTGGAAAGACCATCAGCCAGAAGACCTGATTGTTATCCCTGACTTGGAAAAAGGTACAGAGTGTGCTCATTGAATTTGTAGATGACACAAAGCTTGGAGGATGGTGAAAACCATTGATGGCTTTTAGAGATTAAATTTAGAGACTGGAATTAAAATAAATTAAATTTAAACAATAAATAAAATTTAAATTAAATTTTAATAAAAATCTCAGTAGACTAGAAGTCAGGGCTGAAGCGAATAAGATGAAACTTGGTATGAATAAATGCAAAATCTAATGCTTGGGTTAAAAAATGGACATCACAAAAATAAGATGGGTAAAGTATGGCTGAATGACAGTTCTGTTAAAAAAAAGATTTTGGGGTTTCAGTGGACTTCAAGATCAATCAACAAGATTTTATCGAGAGATTACTATATGCTAAACAGAATGCTAAGGATACAAAGAGAAAGCAAAAACAGATCCTGCCCTCAAGGTACTTATATTCTAATGGTGGACAGCACACATACATACATACACACATACATACACACATATAACGTTACTGTAAAATAAATACAGATTAGATGCTAGGAAGGGAAAGATAGGTATTTATATGGCACTTTCTGTGTTCCGGGCACTGTGCTAACTGCTTTACAAATATTGTCTCACTTGATCCTTATGACAACACTGGGAATTAGGTGCTGTTATCATCCCCATTTTATAGGTGAGAAAACTGAGACAAACAGAGGTTAAGTGATTTGTCTGGAGTCACAGAGCTAGGAAGTGTCTGAGGCTGGAACTTAGGTCTTCCTGACTCCAGGCACAGCTCTTTATCTGGAAGTTTCCAGAGGAGGAGATATTAGGAGCTTCGGAGAAGGTGAAAGGATTCTTGGAGAAGGAATCGTTTGAGCTAAGTATTGAAGAAAGCAAAGAATTCTAAGGGGCAGTGATTATAATTTGATAGATAGCATCTTACAAGTCAGTGTGGCATCAGGCCATCCTCAGTGGTGCTGATTTCTAAGTAGGAGGAGGTAACAGTCCTCTGCCCTCTGCCTCAGTCAGACTACATCTGGAATGTGTGGTGTAGGTCTGGGTGACATATTTAGGAAGCACATTGGTGAGCTAGAGAGTGTCCAGAGAAGGGTGACAATGTTCCGATTCATGCCATAGGAGGACCAGCTGAAATAAGAGGGGTTGTTTCAGCCTAGATAAGACAGGGGTAACATGATAACTCTCTTGTAGAAGAAGGAAATAGAACATTCTGCTTGGTTCTAGAGGGAAGAAAGAGGAGCAATGGTGGGGGAGAGGTACAAAGAGGAAAATGCAGGCTCTCAACAGTAGAGAGCTCCCCAAATTGAACGTGCTACTTAAATTCCTGCTCTCTGGAGGTTTTCAGGTAGAGGCTTATCAGGGATATTTCGAAGGGGATGCTTGAGTTGGATTCACTAGCCAGTGAGATCCCTCCCAAATCTGAGATTCTGTGATTTACTATCCATGTGACCTTAGACAAGTCCCTATACTTTCCTATTCTATAAAAGGAGTGGTTTGGAATAGATGCTCAGAAGGTCTTTTCAATCTCTAAATCCTAAATTACCCAGCATACATACTTTGGTGGAAAAAAAATCCAACACTTCAACACATATATCAAAGGGGGCTAATGTATTTTGTAGCAAGAGAACTAGCCTTTGAGCCAAGACCTGATTTCAAGTCCAAGCTCTGATACATGTTGGCAGTATGACCCTGGGCAGGTCATTCACTTCTCAGTACTCTAGGCAGCTCTCTGAGACTCTAAATGGCAGAACATGAGCCAGCATGCACTGGTGGAAGGGGCTTCCTCACCTGGGAATTGCCTCTGTTAATGAAATCATAATCTTAGTCACCATACCCTACTTTGCCTCAAAGGGTTATCACAAGGATCAAATGAGATAACAGCTATAACAGGTTCTACAGTGTTTATAGCATCATAGAGACCATAGTTTATTGTTGTTTTAAAAAAATTGTGGAAATTGACCACCTTTTTTGACTTGTATGATCTAAGCAGTCAATTGAGGTGGGAGACATTCCCTATGCCAGTCACAGTTGGGTCATGCTCACTTTGTTCAAGTGAAACCCTAAAAATCCCCATCCCATAGTCAAAGCCTAAATTAAAACACACACACTCACACAGACACTCACACACACACCATATCCAAGGAAGCTTCCTCCAAGATGGAGCACAGAATGCCGATCATATATTATATTGTGTTGTGAGCAGATGTCAGGATATTATATGATAAAATATTATGAGCAGATGATATGCTATTTATTATGAGCAGGTGATCTATGATGCCATATTACGATTATGGATGATGATATATTATATATCAGAGCATATTGCATCAGATTATATATGCACAGATGCGCGCTGAGAAATTCTGATTTAAGAACTCGCCTCAACTTGGCTGCCCGGATCCTGCCAATCAAGAGCCCTTTGGCAGAGTCAGGCAAGGGGATCAAAATCCTCAATCCCTGGAACTCAGCGATGTGTGGATTGGGGATTTCTGTGGATTTCAGACCTATGGCTTCCAAACTGTGTTCTTAAACATGCCATGACCTTAGCAGAGCACTGTGTACAGGAGGTAGGGTTCTCATTGTTTCTTTATAATATGAAACGATATTCATTCAGTGTAAATCTGTCCATCAGCTGACAAACTTTAATTAAACTCCTATCAAGTGTCAGGTTTGGGTGATAGAAATACAAAGAATGGCGCAACCCCCACTCTTAAGGAATCTGCCTTCCAGATTTAAAGCTGGAAGGCACCTTAGGGATTACTTAGTTCAACCTCTCTTTTTATATGTGGGGAAACTGAGGCCCAGACCGGTCAAATGGCCAGATTACAGAAGTAGGAGGGAGAAGAGATGAGACTCAAACCCAGAACTTCTGATTGAAGTCCAGCCCTCCTTCTACTGAGCCATGCTAGCTCCCCACGTTTATAGCTTTTGGCCAGAGGTCATCTTTAGATAAAGGGTTTTCTCCAATTTAGCCTTCCTAGGTCTTGTTTGTACATCCATGCTTGCATGTTATCTCCTCTGTTAGACTGAGCTCCTTGAGAATAGCGACTATCTTTTCCCCTTCTTCACATCTCCACTGTTTACCCCAGCACTTGGCATGTAGCAGGCACTTAAATGGGTGTTGCCTGACTGTCACTGACTAGGATAATCTGTGCTATGATTTTTGAAACGAATATGTTTCTGAGGGTAAGAAGATGTAATACTTTAGAGAAAATTTCAGAAAAGGCATTATTAGACTGGTATAAAAATAAATCCAGAAATACAAAATTATTCTTATATAAATCCAGTATACATTTATTAAGCACTTACAGTGTTCCAGGCATTGTTGTTGCTTGTCCTTTATTTTCAGAGAAGACCAATGACACCATGAGATCTGTTGAGTGATATTTTGACTTCCTCATGAACTGGATTTAAGTGAGGCAGAGTTGCACAGAGTAATCAGCCTCACTCTCTCTTCCAGAGTCATCAAAGTCCAGGAGCAAGACAAATGCCAGAACAATGGGTGAGGGACCAGGATGCAGTAGGCAATCCTGGTTCTTTGATGTCTAACCAAGCTCTAAGGGATCCATAGTGCTTGCTTCAGCTACCCCTGTGGCCTTTCAAACAAATTGTTCTTGTCTGCCCATTCTGGCAGAAGAAGTCTTCCTATAATATGGGGTAGGCATTCCCCTAGCTCATCAGCAGGTTTGAAGCTTATCAGGTCCACTCACCCTGGTTTAGCTCATCTGCCAAGATGTGTGTGTGTGTGTGTGTGTGTGTGTGTGTGTGTGTGTGTGTGTGTTTGTTTTAACACGGCATGGATGCTGTACATGCTACAGCTTCTCCAAGTCACAGGTGGGTGTTGTTTGAGAGGTGGGCACCAAAGGTGAGTGAGCAGACCTGAAAAGGACTTGGTGAGTCCTCACACCAGAGGTGCTAGTCGTCCCTGAACACTCTGTATTTAGATGGTGGGGATACAAAGACAAAAATAATAGGGAGCTTACATTGTCCTCAGGGAGCTTCCATTCTACTGTGGGGAGACAATACATACACAGATAAGTCAATGCAAAATGGATAAAAAAGTGAATAGAAAGCCACATTGGGGGTAGGAATGAGAACACTACCCAGAGGAGGCACTTGATGTGAGCTTTGAATGGAGCTAGGGATTCCAGAAGGCACAGGGGAAGAGGGAATATGGAGTCAACCTGTGAGTAAAGCAGAAACAGCATGACACAGGAAACTCAGAATCAAGAAGACCGAAATTCTTACTGTCACTTGTTGTATGACAACTTATCTAACCCTAAAGGAAATTTCCTAAGCCCATAAATCCTAGATGCATTGTGATATGTCTATAGAGAATCCATGTTGGTGTTATTAAGTCATTTTTCAGTCATGTCTGACTCTCTGTGACCCCATTTGGGGTTTTCTTGGCAGAGATGCTGATGTGGTTTGTCATTTCCTTCTCCAGCTCATTTGACAGATGAGGAAACTGAGGCAAACAGGGTTAAGTGACTTGCCCAGGATCATGCAGCTAATAAATGTCTGAGGCTGGATTTGAACTCATGAAGAAGAGTCTTCCTGACTTTAGACCCAGTGCTCTATCCACTGAGCCATCTAGTTGTCTAAAGAATCCTTAGGTGTATATATAGTATGGGTATAGTGTTCTGGAATACCAAGTCCATGCCCTTTTCTCTCCTTCCTCTATACTATTTGACTGGGTAATAGTCCTGTGGATTCAACAATCATGAGGCAGATGATTTTCAGCTCTACTGTCCACTCCTAAACCCTTTACTGACTTCTAGTCTCACATCTTCAACTGACCGTTGGACATCTTGAGCTGGATGTTTCATAGACTTCTTATGCCCAAACTGTACTCATTGTCTGTCCCTCCAGGTCCTCCCCTCTTCCTAATTTCCCTATTACTGTGTACCACAGTATGCTGGAGAACCCAGGTTCACGACCTAGATATCTTCAACTCCTCACTCTCTCTCACACCCCATATCTAATCAACTCCCAACTGCTGTCATTTCTACCTTTATGGCATCTCACTCCTTTCCTCTAACACTGACACCACACTATTACAGGAGTTCATCACCTTACGTTTGGGCTATAGCAATACATAGGACAGCTAGGTGGTCCAATGGAGAGAGCATTGGCCCTGGAGTCGGGAAGATTCATCTTCATGGGTTCAAATCTGGCCTTGCACATGTGCTAGCTGTGTGACCCTGAGCAAGTCACTTAACCCTGTTTGTTTCAGTTTCCTCATCTGTCAATTGGGTTGGAAAAGGAAATGGCAAACCACTCCAGTATATCTGCCAAGAAAACTCTAAAGAGGGTCACAAAGAGTCAGACATGATTGAAACCACTGAACAGCAAAAAAAGTATGCTATTTGGATCCCTGCCATAAGTCTCCCTGTACTTCAGTCTATCCTCCACTGTCAAATTACTATTCATAAAGTGCAAATCTGACTATGTTATATTTCCTCCCCCATTCAATAAATTCCAGTGGCTTCCTATTGCCTTCAGGATCAAATATAAAATCCCCTGAGTGAATTTTAAAGTCCATCATAGCCTATGCCCTTCCTACCTTTCCAGACTTCTCTCACTTAAGTCCACATACTCTGCCTTTCAGTGAAACTGGACAATTTTCTGTTCCTCAAACCAGATACCCCATCTCTTGACTTGGGCCATTTTTCACTGGCCATCACCCATGTCTGGAATTCTCTCTATTTTCTCCTAGTTTCCTTCAAGTATTAGCATAAATTCTACTTTCTACAAGAAGCTTTTCCCAAGCCTCCTTAATCTTAGTGCCTACCCTTTGAAATCATTCCTAATTTATCCTGTCTCCTCCATTAGACTGGAAGCTCCTTTAGGGCAGGTACTGTATTTTGCTTTTCTTTGTATCCCCAGTGTTTAGCACAGTACCTAGCATATAGTAGATACTTAAAAAGTGACTTGTTATTGACTTGGCTTATTGAGGATACCCTGAGACATTATGTGACCTGCCTGGGATGAGACAAAAGCCTCTGAAGTGGGATTTGAATCCAGATTTTGGACCAGTTCCCTTTTTGACTTCTATAAACTCCATTGTTTGATCTTTCCTTTAAGATTCAGTTAATGTGTTTTCCCTTATGGCAAATCTTTCTTCATCTCCTGAGTTATTAGTATTCTCTTTCTCTTCTCCAACTTATTCCATATGTTTAGAATGTAAGCTCTCTGAGGGCAAAATTGTAGCCCCAACACCTAGGACAATGCTCAACACGTCATTAGTGCTTAATAAATTATCAATTAATTTATTGCTTCCTTCATTCATTGTCTTTGTATTCCCAGTGGTGGCACATAGTAGGTGCTCAATAATTTTTTTCTGGATTAAATTGGGAAGTTGCTGATCAGTCTATTCACTTCCATGGGGACAAATGTCCCAATGCAAGCTTGTTCTGAAAAATCAGAGCCTAGGGGTATTTTCCCAGCTTGGGGATATCTTCTTCTTCTTCTTCTTCTTCTTCTTCTTCTTCTTCTTCTTCTTCTTCTTCTTCTTCTTCTTCTTTCTTCTTCTTCTTCTTCTTCTTCTTCTTCTTCTTCTTCTCCTTCTCCTTCTCCTTCTTTTCTTCTTCTTCTTCTTCTCCTTCTCCTTCTTCTCCTTCTCCTTCTTCTCCTTCTCCTTCTCCTCCTCCTCCTCCTCTTCCTCCTCCTCCTCCTCCTTCTCCTCCTCCTCCTTCTCCTTTTCTTCCTCTTCCCCTTCCTCTTTTTCTCTTCCTCTTCTTTCTCTTCCTCTTCTTCCTCCTCCTTCTCCTCCTCCTCCTCTTCTTCTTCTTCTTCTTCTTCTTCTATTTCTTCTTCTTCTTCTTCTCCTCCTCCTCCTCTTCCTCCTTCTTCTCTTTCTCCTTCTTCTCCTTCTCCTCCTTCTCCTTCTCCTCCTCCTCCTCCTCTTCCTCCTCCTCCTTTTTAAATAGAGGAATGACAAATGTTATACAAATTACACAATCAGTGCAGAATGTAGTTTTTGCCCCCAAACAACACTTGAAGAAAACAAAACAAACAAAAAAAACCCCCACAACCCAACAGCCGAGTGAAGAACAATTTCATTTAGTAGATAATTTAGAATCCTGTAATTATTTTCTTGGTTTTCTTAAAACCAGAAAATGCTAACAGTATTTCAAGGATCTTATTGCCAGCACTAACTAGGAAATGCTTTGCATAATTAGCGATACAGCTCATCACAAGAATAAGACTTTCATTCTATTTGAAATGAGAGGAATGAATGCTCTGTGATGGGGGTGTGGGTGGTTTTTTTTTTTGTTGCTGTTGTTTGTTTGTTCTAAGTGTCATCACTAATATATTTTTGGACTTCAGCCAAATGGTGTCATGTTTGGCTGGCTTATGGTAGGAGAGAGCCCTGGGGATTTAGACTGCTTTTCTGTCACTCCTACTGCTGCTTGGCTCTGTGGCCCTTGGTGAGTCGTGCTCTCTCTTCCCCTTGACTAGCCCCACTTCTCCTTCCTCTCCCCTTCTTTCCAGTTTCCCAGCTTTTGTTTGCCATTGGGACAAGGATCCAAACTGAGATTCTGGAAGGGCACTAGGACATTCTGAGATGTTAGCAGGGTTTTGAAGATGCAATGCTGAGCTTGTAGTAAGTCTGAGATACTTACAGGCAGTGAAAACTTAAGCCCTTTTCTGAGCCTCAGTTTCCTCATCTATAGAATGGAAACAATAATATCTGCATCATGTACTTCCTAGGGTTATTTTGCAGATGGAATGAGACAGTGGATATAAAGGTTCTGCTAACTCTGATTCAATCCATTAACCATTTATTATGTACCTCTTGAGGGATATAGAAAGGTTGAATGAATGAAAATGGTTTTTATTAAATACTTCCTATGTACCAAGTGCTGAGCTCGGTGCAGAGGCTCCAAAGACAAAAACAGCTGGAGATGTAAGTGATCAATATCCCAGATTGGAGAGCCAAAGAGAATCGGTACAATCTTCTGCCCTGGAAGCAGAGGTGTGAGAACCCTTTTCAATTATCATTGTGGGCATTGGAAATTCACACCCATTTCCAATGTTTCCAAAGTTTCCAAGCCTTGGAAACTCATAAAGTCTAAAGTAAATGAAATTCAGGATTTCATTTACTGTTTTATTAATTGTCTAGCCTAAAGAAAGTGATAGAGAAAATGTGAATGATGTTCTGGATACATATTTTTTTTCTTCAGAGAGCTGGTCATTAAATATCCCCTAGTATACTCCTGTACAGGTGTAAATTAAGTGTACATGGGCAGGGAGTTGGGTAGCTGAGACATAATAATTTGGTGAGGTTCTTAAATTCAGTTTCTCACAGTTAGGGTTTAGAATGGGGGCCTAGGACTAGAAGAGTGGTTTACTTCCTAGGACTTGGGACAATCATCAAGGATTTTTCTTAAAAATTATAGATGCTGAGAATGAAAAGGGACCTCAGTGACCATCTATTCCAACCTGTACATGAAATGAATTCTTGATTCCTTGCATGGTGCACTCTGAAGTAACTCATTATCTTTTATCCCCAAAGCCTCTTCCTTTCTAAACTTCCATATTCTATTGAGGGCACCAACATTCTCCCAAGTTCCTCATCTTGATAGCTAAACTCCTCACTATCTCATTCCCACCCCTGTCTCAATATCCAATCTATTGGAAAGTCCTGTCATTTCTACCCTCACACCATCTTTCATTTATGCCCCCCTTCTCTCCTCTGACACCTCCGGCCCTTATTACCTCACATCCGAACTATTGCCATTGCTGACTAGTTGGGTCTACCTACAAGTCTCTTTTCATTCCAGTCCCTCCTCCACTCATATGTCAAAATGATCTCAAAGCATTTATCATTGTTCAGTCATTTCAGTCATGTCTAACTCTTTGTGACCCCATTTAGGATTTTCTTGGCAAAGATCCTAGAATGGTTTGGCATTTTCTTCTCCAACTTATTTGACAGATGAGGAAACTGAGGCAAACAAATTTAAGTGACTTGCCTAAGGTCACACAGCTAGCAAGTGTCTCAGGTCAGATTTGACCTCAGGAAGATGAGTTCAACACTCTATTGTGCCACCTGGCTGCCCTCTTAAGGCATAGGTCTAACCATTTGACTTCTCTGCTCAATAAACTCTAGTGGTTATGTATCACCTCCAGGATCAAATATAGTATCCTCTGTGTGTCATTCAAAGCTCTTCATTTCCTGTCATCCCCGCCTTCTTACACCTTACACCTTCCCCACCCCACTCATAAATCCTTTGATGAAGTGATACTGTCCTCTTCGTGGTTCTTTCAATAATACTCACCATCTTCCAACTCTGGACATTTTCCCTGGCTGTTTCCCTATGTGTTGAATGCTCTCCTTCCTCATCCTTACCTCTTGTTTTCCCCTGCTTCCTTCATGTGTCCATTAAAATCTCACTTTCTAGAGGAAGTCTTTCCCAGTCTCTTAATTCTAGTGCCTTTCTTCTGTTGATGTTTCCTATTTATCCTGTATATAGTTTGGATATCGATTTTTGCATGTTGTCTTCCCCTTTAGAGTATAAGTCCCTTAAAGGCAGGAACTGGCTTTTGCCTTTCTTTGTATCCACTGGAGCTTAATACAGTGCCTGACAGCTATGTGCATAGTGAGTAGATTGCTGGACCTCGAGTCAGGGAGACCTGAGTTCAAATGCAGCCTGAGACATTTACTGTGTGACCCTGGGCAAGTCACTTAACATCTTTGTTTCAGTTTCCTCAGCTGAAAAATGAGAATAATTATTTCACCTGCCTCCTGGTAGTGACGATCAACTGAGATAATATTGTAAAGTGCTTAGCCCAATGTCTAGCACTAAGTAAGTACTTAATAAATGCTTGGTTCCTTCCTGGTACACAGGAAATACTTAATGATTGTTTATTGACTTGGTACACAGTGGGTACTTACTGGTTGTTTAGTGACTCATTTAAAAGAATGGGTTTCAACTTACTCTTCATTGCCACGGTTATGTTCAGTACCAAAGGGACCAGGGGATATTTTAGGATCCAATACTTTCTGGGAGTCAGGATTCTTCAAGCATGGCCACCTCCGGAGTCCGTGAAAACATTTTGTCCTCCCCAGGACTGAGTTAAAGCTGATATATAAACATGGGTTTACAAATAAAGAGAAATTAGGAGACGATTCCTATTGTAGAATGTCAGAGCTGGGAGGGCCCTCAGAACAGGGAATGTTGGAGCTGGAGGGCCTTTTGCAGCACCAAGTCCAACCTTCTTATTTAACTGAGGAGGAATCTGAGGATTCTAAAGGGCAGATGACTTTGTCCAAGATCACATTAATATGTCTAATCAAAGCCATGGGATTGGATCCCCAGGTTTCCTGATTCCTAATCCCATGATCCAATGTTGTTTAGCCTCAGAAGATCAGAGGATTTAGTCTAGGAAGGGGGTTTGAGATAGTTTTCAGTCTAGTTCTTCTCATTTTGCGTTTTGGCAGATGAGGAAACTGAGCTCCAGAGAGAGTCAGGGACATAGCTAAGCTCACACTTGGCAGAAGCTGGTCTGAGGTTCAAATTCTTTCCCTTAGACTCACTACCATGCAGTCTTCAGGGGTCCTTCTGATCCCAGGTCAGACCAATCCTATCAGGAATGGGGTCACCATTTCTGTGGTACCCTTTGACACTCCATGCCCCCTCAATCCTCTTCCCCTTCCTCCCCAGGAGAAACCTCAGGGCTTTTTTGCTCTTGATGCAATACCGAGCACAGTTCTGAGTCAGAATCCAGCCTTAAAGAGTGTGCAGCCTGCCACACTTCCAGCAAGACTAGGGAAGGAGGTGGGGGGTGGGAGGACTGCAAACAGTACTAAGTTGGATAAACTAATGGAGAGAACAGATCCTGGGTTAACCCAGAAAGAATCTGGGCTGCTCCAACTTTGCTGTTTTCCCACCTTTCTGGAGTAAGTTCCTCCCCTACATATACCAAGCAGCTTGCACTAGGGTTGGAGGTGGGTGGGGGGGAGAGGGAGAATTAGGGAGACAGGAAAGAGAAACCAGGATTTGGGAGGGAGGTTGTTGGGGGTGGGGGGAAGAGATTTTCCCATCAATTAACACGAGCTTCATAGAAACGGAAAGTATTTCTGGCAATCTTGGCCTCTTAATACATCATATCTCTAATCCCCGCTGGCCTCTGACCTTACCCATAATCCCTGCTCCTTTGTGCTGTGGCCTAAAGTCTTCCTCACCCAGAATCGAGTATTACATACATGGTGGGGTTTGAACAGAAGAAAGGGAAGGGGTCGGGAATAGCGGGGGAGGGATGGGGGAATGATGGGGGGAGGGGGAAGAATAGACATGCCTAAGTGTTTGACCAACAAAACCTAGCTAAATTCCCGGGGGCTCCGAGAGCTGGGAGGCTCACCCCTCCCTCGGTGCTACTCCCCAGTCCCCCGCCCCCTCCCGTCCCCCCTCGGCCCCCAGCTCCCTCCTTGCTCCCGCTGCCGCTTCGGAGCATACAAAGCTGGGCCTTGGATTATCTTCATTTCCATATGGAGAGCTGTGTAAGCCAGTGCAATGCACGGCCGGTCATTTTGTTCGCAACTTTCCAGAAAGTCGGGACCGAAAGCCGCTGGGAAATTAGCCATTCATCTCATCTCACCTTGTGTGCGCATGCATAGATCAGTAAATACATCAACTGGGAGGAAATAAAGTCCCCTTTGTTAATTACTGCAAAGAGGCCCCCTCATTTTCCAGGGTCCTTGCCTCCTCCCCATCCTCCTCCCCGGCCCAGAGATTTCTGCCCTTGGACAGCGTGGGGAGGGGGGTGGGTGAGGAGAAGGAATGAGAAGGGGAGGGGGCTTGAGGTCCGTGTCCTGGGGTCTGACACCCCCTGGAGGAAGGGATGGCGGTGGCGGGTGGTGATGCCTCCATCCCTACCCACACTGCACCCTTCGCCCAACTGCCCTTCCATCGAAATGCCTTTTATTAATAGTAGCACCCTGCTCCCACTCCCCTGGAGGCCCCCCGCCATTCTTTCCTTTTTCCAAACCTACACTCTTCTATTAGTGAATGATCCTCAATACCAGCTAGCCCAGGCCCCAACCTCCAGGCCTGCCTTGTAGCACCCCCTGCTGTTGGCAGGGTTTCCTGCATCGGGGTTCACTACTGTCAGGTTTTTTTGGGGGGGGAGGGTGCCCTAATCAGGGATTAGATTTCGAGCTGGAAGGGACCTCAGAAGCCATCTAGCCCAATCCCTTATTTTGCAGATGAGAAAACTGAAGCCCAGAAAATTGTGATTTACCCAAGGTCACACAGGGCAGCAGGATTTGAACTCAATTCCTTTGACTCCAGAGCCAGAGTTCTTTCCCCAGTAGAATCATACCTAGAAGAATCACAGGTTTATAGGTTTACAAATGGGAGAGTCCTTAAAGGCAGTCCAGGTCACAGAGATGACCTCACTGCTCCCCTCCCCCCAATAGTCATGGGAATGAGATGAGTTTCTGACTGGAGGTAACTATCAGCACCCAGCCAGTTGAGATTCTTATTGCTTAGGCACTAAGGGCTTTAGGAAGGCAGCTCAACACAATTGGAGGGCAAAGAATTAGCCCTGCCTTTCACTGGATATTGTAAAATGCAACATAGTGTTAAAATAACCTGCTTTAATTTTTTCCCAACTGAACTGTTAGGGGGTGAGGACAATTAGAAAAGCCAAAAAGAAACAAACAAAACAAAACAAAACAAAACAAAACAACAACAACAACAACAACCCCTTCCGTTTGTTTCCCTCATAGAATGTAAGCTCCTAGAGGTCAGAGACTTTCATTTATGTCTCTCCCTCTCCCTCAGGGGCAGCACAGTGCCTGCCTTAATAACAGAGGCTTAATAAATGCTCATTGATTGATTACAGATGAGAAAATGGGTTACTTGGTGGCAATTGCCTTCTGGGTATCGCCTGCTCCCATTCCCTGGAGGGCCCCCTAGTATTCTTTTCTGTTGTCCAAACCTAATAAGTGGTCCTCAATACCAGCTCTCCCAGGCTCCAACCTCCATGATTGCCTTGCAGGGAGTTTCATAACTTTTACCAAGTTATAGGGGTTGGCTTTGGACCCAAGGCTTTGGATTCCAGAGCTAGTCTTCTTTCCACTGCATTGGGAAGGTTCCAGGTTGATTGGACCTAGATCTAGAACTGGAAGGAGAACTCAGAAGCCACCTAGTCCAATCCTTTTATTTCACAGATAAGGAAAATGATGGAGAGCTGTGTAAGCCAGTGCAATGCAGGAAAAATCAGATGACTTGTTTGAGGTTTACAGGTAACTAGTCAGTGAGCTGGGATTTGGGCTCTCTGGTCCAATCAGTGTGGTTATAGGTCTTTCTGAGGTTTCCAGGAAGCCCACAGCCTTTACCAATGGGACCCACACCTTGCAAGTAGAAGGAGTAAGGGGGAAGTTGAGGGGATTCAGCTAGCAGAATGAAGAGAAAGAAAAGATAGGTCAAAAAACAATCCTCCCAAAACAAAACAGAAAAGCAACCTCACCAGTAAATAAGGAATGAACAATAGTGGTAGAAAGGCAGAAAAAAAGGGAGAAGAGACATTAAGACAATGTAGAGAAAAAAAAAACAGGAGGGTAGAAGGTGAGCTTATATTTATTATGAGTTATTATGTGTATCTGTGTAACCTTAGATTAATCATTTCACTTCCGTGAAACTCAGTATTCTTATCTGTAAAATAGGGAGAGTAATATGAAGGGATTGGGTTAAAAGGTCTCGATTACAGCTCTAAAATTCTATCAGATTTCCCCCTTCAAAATAGGAGCACTATTTTGATGAGGGATGAGGGAGTGGGGTCCCTACCTTCCAGAGTTCAGGCAGAGGGGCAGATCTCCTGGCATATCCAGAGGAAATACCAAAGCCAGATTCCCTTGTGCAGTTAAGAGAGGGGAGAATCAGTGTAGTTTCGACAAAATTAGTGGTACAACTTGGACATCAGAGAGGAAGGGAAGAAGAGCCAGTGAGAAGAACACAAAGCCCAGGAAAACAAAAGCGGTCTCCTAATGTTACTGCTAGCACTTGCCTTCAGAAATGGCTCAGGAGCCTGACTGCCATTCATAAGATGAATAAGCTTAGGTCAAGAATCTCAAGTCCCTAAACCTCAGTCTCTTCATCGATAAAACAGGGGTGGTAATAGTTGTCTTATCTAATTAAATAATATGCATAATCTAATCCAATGGCATTTATTAAGGCACAGTACTAGGCAGAAATGACAAAAGTGACCTCATGTTCTACTATTTTCCAGATACTCTGCTAAGCTTAGAGAAAAAAGAACGAAGAGTTTCTGTCCTCACAAAGCCTTACATTCTACTTGGGAGAAGAAGCTTGAGTACAGGTAACTAAAAACAGAAAGGAAGAGGAGACTCTCAACTGCCTAAAGCAATCCTGGGTCTTCTCCTTCTAGAAAGTTGCCCCGGGGCATTTAGAAATTGTGACCTATCCAAGGTCACACAACATGAGTCATAGTTGAAACCTGAACCCAGGTCTTCTTCTCTCTGAGGGCAGTTTTCTTTTATCCTCTCCATTATTTTAAAGTAATTATAAATTATTTAGATATGATTTTATTATATAAAAATTATAATATACATTAGTGCTTATAAATGTATTAATAAACAGCATGTAATCAATAAAATACAAAATATGTAAATATATTAAAAGATGAATTTTAAATTCTAATATGCATATATTTTATAGAAAATTTTAATGTGCATATATTATATAGAAAATATAGCATAATATAATTTGTTACATATTATATATAAGTAATATACAGAGGTATATGTTATATGGGAAATAATAATATTGTATATGTTTATAGATTATATATAAAATACTATATTTATATTTTATGGATAAAATATACACTAAATAAATATTTATATGTTATATATAATTTTATAATTTAAAATTTAAATATAATTTAAAATAATCATAAAACAATATGGGAGGGGACATTAACAAGTATGTGGAAGGGAATGAAGAAAAGCTTCTTATACAATAAAATATTTAAACTGATTCTTTAAAGGAGAAGTGGTTCCCAGAATGTGGGGGCAGGGTACAAGAGGACAGAGGGCATCTCTGTTAGTCCCCTTTGCAGGGAACAGAGGGTGTGTATGATAGAGTAATTTGTGATTGGTTTGGAAAGGCAGATTGGAGTCAAATTGTGGAGGATTTTCAATGTCAAATTGTGGAGGATTTTCAACTTTCAACAGAAGCGTTTGTGTTTTACCTATCTAGTAGGGAGACAAAGTTGCTTTTTGAGGAGGGGAGGGATTCGGTCAGAATTGTACTTTAGAAATAACCCTTTTGGTAGCTGTGTCAAGGATGGACTAGAGAGAGGAGAGACTGGAAGAAGAGAGATTAATTAGGGTTTTGTGAATTGTCGAGCCCCAGATACAAAGTCCTACACTGAGGCTGGTGGTGAAGAGCAGCACCACAGGCTAGAAGAAAGGGTTGATCTTGGTCGTTTCTGCTTGGGATCACCTGAGTTTGAGTTGGACCCTGAGTCTGAATCCCATTTCTACCACCCACGTGACCTTGGACAAGTTAAACTTTGGGCCTTGGTTTCCTCATCTGTAAAATGAGGGGATTGAACAGAGATTCTTGTCCTGGGGACGTCGAACTTTTTTTTTTCATAGTTTGATAACTACATTTCAATACCATTGATTTCCTTTGTAATCCTATATTTCTTATTTTATGCATTTAAAAACATTCCTTAAAACCATTAGATTTCATCAGATTGCCATGATATTAAAAAAAAAAAAGGATTAACAATCCCCACCCTAAGGCAATTTGTGTTTGGCTTGCTCTCCAGTACACCTTTCCCCAAAACACAGCTTTCTATCCAAACTGATTTATAATCCGGTTGCTCAGCAAAACACAGTCCAAAAACTCCCCTTAGATTCTGGGTCATTTTTTGGAGTTCACCAGTACATCTGGGAATGTCTCTGAGTTGCTTATGGGAATTCCAAAAACACAATTTTGATCATACCCATCACATACTCAAACATCTTTAATAACTCATAACTACCTAGAAGATAAACTTTAAACTCCTGACCCTGACATTCAAAGCTTTCTGTAATATGTCCCTAACCTACCTTTCCAGTTTTGTCTCCCACTACTCCCCAGTGTGGACCTTTTAATTCAGCCAGAATGGATTGGATAGTAAGTCCATCAACAAGAATTTATTAAATGCCTACTGTGCGTCAGTCCCTGTGCTAAAGGCTGGGAATAAGAAGGAAGACAAAAATAGTCCCTGCCCTTGAGCAGCTCAGTTCTAATAGGGGAGATGACATGCACATAAGTAGACAAATAATTATTTTGTTGTTGTTCAGTTGTGTCCAGCCCTTCATGGTCCCATTTGGGGGTTTCTTGGCAAAGATACTGGAGTGATTTGCCATTTCCTTCTACAGTCCCTTTTATATATGAAGAAACTGAAGCAAACAGGTGACTTGCCCAGGGTCATGCAGTTGGTAAATGATTTCAGATTTCAACTCAGGAAGATGAGTCTTCCTGGTTCTTAGCCCCAGTGTTCTACCCTGAGTGTTCTACACTGTGCCACCTAGCTACACTAGGCATATTATTATACAAGATAAAGGTAGATGATTGGGGCAGTTAGGTGGTGCAGGGAATAGAGCCCTGGCCCTGGAGTCAGGAGGATCTGAGTTCAAATGTGACCTCAGACACTTAGCACTTACTAGCTCTGTGACCTCAGGCAAGTCACTTAACCCCAATTGCCTTGCCTTCTCCCCTCCAAAAAAAAAAAAAAGATAAGGATAGATTGAAGGTCATCTGAGAAGGAAGTTGCTAATAATGGGAGAGACTGAGAAAAGCCTCCTGCACAAGGTGGGATTTGGGCTCCTGAAAAGAGCCAGGAAGGCTAAGAGGATGAATATCTTCCTCCTCTCTGGTAATAAACATATTTCCTATTCTTTAATTAGTCATTCAGTCAACAAGCATTTATTATGTGTCATTTTACTGGGTACTGAGAATGCAAAGACAAAATAATGGAATAAGCCTTGCTCCCCTTGTGTTTACTTTCTATTGGGGGAGACAACACAGCATGCACACATAAATATGCACAACATATACAATACACATATAAACGTAACATACACATATACATGTAAATAAAATATACAAGTATAATTGATTAATAATTTTAATATAAATAAATAATGAAATAAGTCTATAAATAACCAAATAGATACAAGGTAATTTATGGGTTAGAAATCACAGCTGTAGAGATCAGCAAAAGTTTCATGAAAAAGGGCATACATCAACTAAGCTTTGAAAGAAACTAGGGATTCTAACAGTGGAGGTTAGCAGGGAGGGCATTATGGCATGGGGGCAGCCTATGTAAAGGCTTGGAGGTGGGAGATGTCGAGTTTGAGGGGAGCAAGAAGGCCAGTTTGGCTAAACCTTCGAGGTCAGAAAGGGAGCTAAGATCCAGGTGAAATGCTATCTGAGCCAGGAGGCCTTCGCTGGCCACTTCAGCTGGAAGCAATACTCTGGCTTCTGATAGCACTAATTTTCTGTACCACTAGTTACAAACATCCATTAAAATGTACACTTTTGAGAAGCATGATTTCTTGTCTTTGTTGCCTCTGTCTCCTAGCATAGGGATCATCCCATTATAAATGCTTATCATTCAGTCTGCCAGCCAATAAACGTTTATTAAGTACCTACTATGTGCTCACCTCCAATTGTTAGTTATCTGTGTGTATGAGTTGTCACCCTGTGTAGACTGGATATGAGCTACTGAAAGGCATAGACTTTCTGATGAAGCCCTGTGATGGTGACATGGGAAGAGCTCTGGATTGGGAGACAGAGGAACTACCCTTCCAATCCTGCTCCTTATTAGCTGTGTGACCTTAGGCAAATCTTTTCTGGATCTCAGTTTCCACCTTTGTAAAATGAAGGGTCTGGACCAAATGGTTTTTAAGGTTTGGTCTAATCTTCATTTTGTCTAACTCTCACAATCAATTGATCCATTGACAAGCATTTGTTAAGTATATCTATGTAACAAACATGATGCCACACCATCTATGTAACAGGCATTTTGCTATATATGATCATATGTGTATTAAGTGTCACCTAAGTAACAAGAATGATGCTATTTATGATCATCTATGTTATTAAATATCATCCATGTAGCAAGCATGGTACTCTGTGTGTGCATGGGTAGATGTGAGGTGCAGGGGTTCAAAGACAAGAAACCATGTCCTTTAGAGCCTTGCATTCTGACAGTGGTGATAGCATTCACATTTGGAGCTACACACGTCTGTACACAGAACCAACACAAAGTAAGCTGGCAGGGAATGGGGGTGTTTTAGGGGGGGTCTCATGGAGAAGATGGTGCTCTGAGTTTTGAAGGAATCCAGAGCTTCTAAGAGACTGACATCAGGAGGGGAAGCATTCCAGACATGGGACATGGTCATCGAAAAGGTGCAGATAGTGGAGATGACTCATATGGCTGGGTACCCTAAGTACCTATTCTATGCTACATGCTTTGCTGAGGCTACAGAGACAAAAATGGAGCAGTCATACAGAGCATATGCTTACAAAAATGGCCAAAGCCTGAGGTTTGTGGCTTTTGTTGCTTCTATAGAATTCTCTGTTTAATAAATAGGAGCATATTCTGTTAATAAATATATCTGCATATTTATGGTTATTTCCTTGGCCTCATTTGAGGGTAGGCTCAAAAAGGCTGGAAGAGAATGTTCACTTCTTTCCTTCTCTCCTCCTGGTGCCTAAGGTGTTGCAAAGGGCAACCACCCAATGCTGTTGACTAAATAGAAGACTTCATGTTCCTGTATCCTAAGAACATTAGATCAGTGCAAGGAAGCCCTCCATGTGCCAGAGGCCTGGAATTTGGTCTTTCTGGTGAGGATGGAGGATGGAGCCAGTCGGGATGGGGGTAGGCTGCATAAGACAGCCCCCACCTCAGGCACACACACAAAAGCAAGTGAATAAATAGCCCCCCTTCCCCCCTGAGTTCTAGCTGGGAGCAAGGAGGAAGGATATGGGGGGGGGCGGGTGTCCCAGCATCAGCCCCCCTGGGGATGCTGGGGAGCTGAGATTTGCAATCTGGCTGTGTGTATGCATGTTTTCTTGCTTCATCCCCATCCCCACCTGGGTGTCAGCGCCGCCCGGGTGATAGGACACGGTGATAGGTCTGCCTCGGACACAGTCTACAATAGCTCTCAGACAGTCTATTAGCTTGTGATTGTGTGCTCGGCAGCCCTGCCGGCCCGTGCACCGGCACAGATAATGGGAGAGAACAAAGATGGCAGCTGCTTTGTAGGAGAACAGATTTGTGGCAAGTTGAGATAAAATAAAGAGGAAGGAGAAAGGCTAGAGGAGAGGGGAGCTAACAAAAACGAGAGAGGGAAGAAAAAGACCAGAGAGAGAAAGAGAGAAAGGAGGGGATTGGATCGGAGATGTCAGCGGCGGGCTGAGTCTCAGAGCTGGGAAAAGAGAAAGGACGGGGGAAGAGGAGGCTTTGTTACAAATAATCATAACCATTTTCAGGGCTTTGGGGTCAGGGGTGGAGATAAGCCTCAACAGAGAGTCTGTGGGGAATTTGAGTGGAAGGAGCTGTATCTTGGGCTATATCTGGATCACATTGCATGTATCTCTCTGTTGCCTCCTATTCTGGGCTCACCGAGGCTGGAAGGGAGCTGGGTGCACACACTGGGCCAGTGGCAGAAACGGATCTAGGGTGGGGCAACCTGGGCCTTTGCCCCAGGCGCTGGCCTGGGATGCTAGGATGATATATTTTCTCCTGAGGGTGACGGTGGGACATGGAGGCAGCCTTACAGCCTGTTGGCTCTTGGCCCCCTGTAGTGGCGATTGCAAATGAAAAGGTGGGCTCTGGGTTCACAGAGTCATAGGTTTAGAGCTGGAAGGGACTTAGACGTTAGTGAGTTTTTTCTCATTTGACAGAAGACCAGTGGGACGGAGGGAGAAGAAAGGGACATGCCCGAGCTTCCTCCAGCAGTAAGTGCCAGGGCCAGGATTCAAACACAGATCTTTTGATTCAAAATCCAGTGCTTTTCTGATGTGTGACCCCAGGCAAGTTACTTAACTGCTGCCTGCCTCAGTTCCTTAGCTATTAAATGGAGAAAATAAGAGCACCTACGTTCCAGGGTTGTGGGGAGGATCAAATGAGAAAATTTTCAAATTTTCTTTTCAAAGTATAAAATGTTATCTAAATTCTAGCTATTATTGTATCAAGCTAGTCCAGAGGATAAGGGATTGGGCAGTGTGGAGGACCTGTGGAGAGTGAGCATAGCTCTCTCCTAAAGCATCCCTGGTCAGAATGTCCTCCACACATACTTCCTACTCCAACCAGATTGTTCTCTGAACCACCTTTCCCAGCCCCAGCCCTCCCCTCCCTCCCACTACCATCCTACCACCTGTTTTAGTCCCATAGTAATGCCTCAGGTAAATGAGGGTCCTTTAGGGCAGGACTTTTTCAGCACCTGGGACAGGGAAGGCTGAATTGGATTTATCCCTGGATGTTGCTGTTGATCTTGAGATCCTTTTGAAGAATGAATTTCCTGTTTCTCTTCCAAAGAACCTGGATTAAGGAAAAATGTTCTATTATCCTAATGAAGTTGTAGTGGGGGTGGGGGGAACGAGAGTGAGTGAGCCCCATGGCTTCAGTAGATAAGAATTCAGGGTCAATTCCCAGGCTGCCACTTAAAGAAAGAGCCAACACAGATAGGAATCACATTTCAGTTTCACTCAACAAACACTAGTTAAGTATCTACTATGTGCCAGATGGTTGGCTAGGCTGTGGAGATACAAAGTTAAAAATGAAACAATGTCCTCAAGTAGCTTCTAGTTTACCGAGGTGATACAACATGTTTACAATTATTCAACAAATATTTACTAATTACCTACTTAATATTCCCTGTGCTGGGGATACAAAGTGAATCAACCTCTGCCTGTAAGGGAGCTTACACTCTATCAGGAGAGTCAATAAATGCACATATAGGTATATACAAAATGCACACGAGGTGATGGGGGTGCTTAGCAGTTGAGAGGAAAGATTTCATGGAAATAAATTTAGGATATACACAAAAGAAATACACATATATAGAAATTAAATAAATTTTAAAAATGTACACGCAATTAGTTAGTATAGTCTGTCAAGTGCTGAATTTGGAGGAAGGAAGACCTGATTTCAAATCCTTCATCAGATATTTACTTACTATGACAAGTCACTCTGCTGCCTCAGTTTCTCCAACTGTAAAATGAAGGATAATAATAACACCTACCTCTCAGGATTGTTGTGAAAATCATGTGAAATGACATGGGTAAAGTATTTTGCAAATCTTAAAGTTTAAGTCACAACACCCATGTGAGCTAGGAAGCTTAGATGACATTCTCCCCATTGTACAGATGAGAAAACTGTGACCTGCAGAGATAAAGTCACAGAGTCACAGACTCTCAGAATTGGAAGGGACTTTAGGGGCCATCAAGTCCAACTTAAAACTCTCCTAGAATCTCTTCTTTTTTTGGAGTAGTTTCTCCCCCTCCAGGGCAATTGGGGTTTAGTCACACTGCTAGTAAGCGTTAAGGGTCTGAGGCGGGGTTTGAACTCAGTTCCTCCTGACTCCAAGGCCGGTGCTCTATTCACTGTGCCACCTAGCCGCCCCTAGAATCTCTTCTACAACATCCCGGACAAGTGGACATCCAGGTAGTGGACTTGCAGTTAGAAAGATCTGAATTTGAATCCTGCCTTAGCCATTTACCAACTATGCAACTCTGAGAAAGTCTCAACCCCAGTATCTCCGTCCGTAAAATGTTGGGTTGTAGAGGAAGAACAAATTAAATAATATATACAAAAGTTCTTAGCAAACCTTAAAGTCTTATGTAAAGATGCTACCTATTATTATTTGAAGACCTCTGGTGAGGGAAAGCCCAGAATCTCCAGAGGTGACCCATTCCACATAGGCAACTCTAATTGTTAGGAAGTTTTCCTGACATCAAACTGAAATTTGTCTCAGATTTAACCAGCCAGAGGAGGGGGCTTGACCATCCTGTCTGACCTGAGAAAAGCCCTGGCCTGTGGTACCTTCAGAAGGCTAGTCCATTTCCAAGAGAGGCCAGTGAACCAGATATGCTTTCTACCCCTATGTCCCTATCCCCGAAAGACACCTTTCTATGGTTCTCAGCTATTATGATTTCATCTTGTGAAGAAAATTTAAAAACAAAACTGCTATGGAAGCATGAATTATTATAGCTATGATTTCATTGTTTCTGGGCACGACCTTTCTTCTTCCTTATCTAATAAGATCATATAATGACAGTACTGGGATTAGAACCAGGAGGTTAATGATTCCCTAATCAGTCAATTCACAAGGATTTATTAAGCATCCATTATATGATAATGTTTAGCAGTGGGCATGTGAACACTAAACTAAAACAGTTCCTGCCCTCAAGGAGCTCATATTCAACACAAAATCAATCCATTCAACAAGCATTTATTAAGCACCTACTATATACTGGGTACTTTGCTAGGATCTAGGAATGTAAGTAAACCATCCTGGACCTTCAGGAGCTGACATTCTAACAAAGGAGACACCACTGTGTGTCAATTTATATTATTATATATATAATAATATATATAATATATATGTAAATATACATATAATATATATATATATATGTAAAATAGACATAAAATGAATACAAGCTAATTTGAGGGGAATGGCAGTAGCAACTGAAGAGATCAGGAAAGGCTTCATGAAGAGGAAAGTGTTGTTGGGATGGGGCATATCTAGTGAAAAGGTATGCAGATGGGTGATGCAGCTCTCCATGACTGTGGCTGTGGATATGCATCTCCCTCTCTCCTCCAACCCCACTAAGTGCTTAGTGTACCACTAAGCCCTCCCCACCTCCTTTCCAGCTCTCCTTATAGAGTGACTTCTTCCATTATAATGTGAGCTTCCTGAGGGCAGGGACTGTCTGGCTTGTGTTTGTATCGACAATGCTTAGCGCCCTCTCTCTCTCTCTCTCTCTCTCTCTCTCTCTCTCTCTCTCTCTCTGTCTCTGTCTCTGTCTCTCTCTCTCTCACACACACACACATACACACAAACACACATAAACACACTCACTCACTCTGCCTGCTTTATCTAGTTATGATATAAAGGGAAAAGAGTTAAAGAGAGTTTGAGACAGCCTTGGATCAGGGTTTGACAAAGGGATCTTCAAATGCAGAAGCATCATCCCTGCTCCTCAGTCCCCAACTCTTTCTTCTGGGCAATGCAAGGGATGCCCTGACAGCTCCTGTATTTTTAGATGGTTTTAGACCACAGACATTCTTATCCCGCTACCAAGTTTCCATCACCACTTCCCATGCTGTGCAGGGAACAGCTGGAAGAAGCATGGTGCCACATCTGGGTTCCAGACTGGATTCTCAGTTTCTTTTAAAATCCTGACAGGTTGAAAACCTGCGCCTTCAGGGTCACTGCAGTTGATTGAATGGATGTGTTATTTCCCTTTGGTATCCACCTCTTAAGCTCTTGGAGTGGCAGGAGTAGCAGGAAGTAGTCTTCATTCTTTTTGATGATCCCCTTCCCCCAAGTACCTAGCATTCATCTCTGTATCCAGTGGGTTTTGACTAAGTTCATTCTGACAGATGGACAGACTGATATCTCCAAGCTGAACCCTCTCCTCTAGACCAGACTCAAAGTAGGATAAACGGAAAGTTATACTTGGGTTAAAAAACCTGCACCCAAACCAACTTCATTTGTAAAAGATGGGAAAGGCACAGCTTTTTCTCCCAGAGCATGCTGTTCTCCAGACAGCAGTTCTTTTGAAAAGGACCTAGGCATTTTAGTGGACTTCAGTCTCCATATGGGGAGGCTATGGCAGCCAAGAATGCTGATGGGATCTTAGGCTCCATTAAGAAAGGTAGTTTCCAAGACTAAGGAGATCATTTTTCTCTGCCCTCCTGGGCAGAGCACATGTGGAGCACTGTGCACATCTGGGCACCACAGTTTAGGAAGGATATTAATGTACTGGCCCTTACCCAAAGGAGGGTGATCAACATGGTGAAGGGCCTGCAATTCATCATACCACATGAGACTGGTTCCTCCTCCCCCCTTAGTTATGCTCTGTGAGTAAAATGAAACAAGGGATAGTTCTTGAAGCTAGCTACTACATGTGTGTCTCTCTTCCTCCGCCACCCCTCCAAAAGCTTCTTTTCTTTAGGTTAAAAATTTTCTGATCTCAAATCCAGCCTCACAAACCTACTAGCTGTGTGACTCTGGGCAAATCATTTAACTGTTGTTTGCCTCAGTTTACTTAACTATTAAATAGGGATAATAATAGCCTCTATCTCTGAGGATGTCATTGTGAGGATCAGTTTGTAAAGATACTATTTGTAAAACATTTAGCATAGTGCCTGGCACATAAGTACTTAATAAATGCTTTACTGTTTATTTCTCCTTCCTTCCTCCCTCCCTCCCCTCCCTCTCTCCTTCCCCCTGTCCTTCTTTCTTTCTTTTCCTTCTTTCCTTTCTTCCTTCTTTATTTCTTTTCTTTTTCTACTCCTTTTCTCCTCTCTCCCCCTTTCTTTCCTTCTTCATTCCTCCTTCCCTCTTTCTTTCTTTTCTTCCTTTTTGTTTTCTTTCCTTCCTTTCCCCCTCCCTCTCTCCTTCCTTCCTTTCCCCCTCCCTTCCTTCCTTTTCCCCTTCCTTCCTTCCTTCCTTCCTTCCTTCCTTCCTTCTCCTCCTCCTTTTCCTCCTCCTCTTCCTTCTTCTTCTTCTTCTTCTTCTTCTTCTTCTTCTTCTTCTTCTTCTTCTTCTTCTTCTTCTTCTCCTCCTTCTCCTTCTTCTTCTTCTTCTTCTTCTTCTTCTTCTTCTTCTTCTTCTTCTTCTTCTTCTTCTCCTCCTCCTCCTCCTCCTCCTCCTCCTCCTCCTCCTCCTCCTTCTTCTTCCTTTCTTTGATTTGGGGACACACCTGGTGTTCAGCCTCCCTCTGCTGGTGCAGCCCAAGGGCTATATATATTATATAGTCCTAGAGAATTGGGAAGGATGTTGGGAGGTTAAGTAAATTGCCCAAGGTCACACAGCTCTTACTCATCAGAGGTCAGATTAGAAAATCAGAGACCTAGAGCTGGAAGTGACTCAAAAAGCATTTGAATCCAGGTCTTTTGGACTCTAGGGCAGGCAGTCCTCTGTCCGTTCTACCATTATAGTATGCCTCATTATAGTGTGTCCCAAAAATCTTGGTGCACTTTTCAGCTTTAAGAGCTAAGAAACTGTCTATGCCAGATCATACGTGATATAATAATTTTGGAAACTACCAAACCAGAACCAGACCAGGGTAAGGCAACATTCTCCAAACCTTCCCTAAACAGAAAGCCTTATTCCTTCATTTCCAGCCACAGGTTTTGAGACAGAGGCAGGCAGACCCAATTCAAAGGGAACCCAGGCATCCCTCATGTCCCCTCCTCCCTAGCCCTGAGTCCCCGGGGCACTGGCTCCCCCTTCGGAAGAGTGAGCTGTATAATGGGGAGGGCTGTGAAATTTGCTTCTCCGCTGTGAGAACAGCTAATTCTTCACACCCAAGCGGACTGGCTGGGTTTGTTAAAACCCAGGATAATCAAATAATCATTATAACTCATCGGTCTCCCTCCTGTCTCTCCCTCTTTGTACCATTAATGCCCCAGCGGGGAGCAGCTCTGGGTTAGTTCAAGTCTAGCCTATTTAGATAACCTTCTGGTTGGTCTACAGAGAGCAAAATGTCTCTCCTCGAGGATCTTACAACAAATGAAGCAATCCGCTCTAATCTTCTTATCGTTGTAGGCCCCAGCCTTGAGGCCTGGTTATCTACTCGGATTGGAGAAAGAAATAGATATATTTATGTGTGTGTGTGTTCGTGTGTGTGCATTTGCACACGTGTGTATGTGTAATTAAAAGAGCACCCTGGGAACACCCATCCTGGCTGAGACACCTCCCCCTTGGAACCTAGCAAGTCTCTTTCCTCCTTTATTTCTGCCTCCCCCCACCCCCAGCCACTGAAAGCCCTTGGGGAGGAGTTGCCCTCCCTCCCTCCCCCAGCCCCAATCCTCTTCTCCCTGGTCCATTCATGCCTGGCCAGGGAGGCAGAAGAGATGCAGCTGGCCTGAACAAGCCGGGCCAACACCTGGAGTGTGAAAAGGAAAAGAAAAGGGGGGGGGGGAATTCCTGCCGCCCCCCTGCTGCTCTCCCCTCCCCCCAGCCCTGAGAGTTCCCTCTGCAGACCTGACCACCACTAAGATGAACACCTAGCTCTGGGCAAAGGGTTGTGAGCCGCTGCCTCAGGGCTGAACAAGTGGGGCATCTGTCTGTCTGTATGTCTGTCTGTGTCTCCCCCATTCCTTTCTCCCTCTCTCATATCTCCCTTTCCCTCTCTCTTAGCCTCTCTTCTTCCCCTCTCCCTCCCCTTCTCTTCCCTCCTTTTCTCCATCTCTCACTCCTCACCCTTAGCTTTTTTTTTTTTCTTTCCTCACCTCCGCATCCCTCACTATCAATCCTCCCCACCCCCACTCCATCCCCTTGCCTGGTCTTACCTCCCTCTCTTTTCACAATTGCTGACGTGAATTTCTCTCTCCCCAGGCCTCTTAACAGAAGCTCTGTTCTCTTCCTTGGCATTGTGGTTCTGTCTCACTCAGTTCTTGCTGAACTTTCCACCCTCTCTGCCATCCCGGTTTTATGGCACAAGGACTTTATTCTACAGTTTCATTCTCTTTCTGTCTCTTCTTTTCTTTTTGTTGCTCCCTTTTTCTCTCCCTTTCTTTCTCTTTCCTTTCTCCTTTTCTCCCCACTCCTCCCTGTCACCTCCCTCCCTCTTTTTTCTCTCTCTTCTTTCTACTTCTCTACTTTTTTCCATGTTCTTCTTCAGCTTTTCTCTCTTCCCTTCTCTACATTTTCCTTTCTCCTTTTCCCTTTTCTGCCCTCCTCCTAATTCCTCTCTTCTGTCTCTCTTTCTCCCATTCCCCTTCCCCCCCCCCCATTCCTCTGTCTTCTCTTTCTAGCACTAGCTCTTCGAGTTTCCCTTTATTTTTTTCCTCTTTTCTCCTTCCTTGTCTCATCCTCTATTCCTCTGCTCCCTCCTCTCTTCTCCCTCTTTCTTTCCCTTCACCTCTCTCCCTCCTTCTTTCTTCTTTTTCACTTTCTTCTTCACCTCTTTTCCCCCTTTCTCCCTCTATCCTTCCATTACTTACTTCACCTCTTTTCTTCCCCCTTTCCTTTTTTAAATCATTCTTCCTTCATCCCTCACTCAGCCTTAATTTCTGATTAATATGTTCTTAGCCAAGGAATAAAAAAAGGGAAGGAATCTTCTAAATAAATCATTTAGTCATGTGAAGAGGTAATCTCCAAATGACGGCCTGTGTTTATCTAGTTTTTAGCAGTGCATGTTAAATAGTGATATGGGGACTAAATTTTTTTTTAAACATTGGAGCTGCTGTGAAGGGATTTTTAACTTCATTTCCCAGAAAGAAAAATGGGGAAAGCCAAGATAAGACCTGTGAGCAGCTTTCCTCCTGAACTGTTAGCCTGCACAATTAAGCAACGTGAGGAAGAAAGGGCTGGATAATTCTGGCTGCCAATTATGGACAATTCACTGGCTGAAAGAGACCTGAGACTCTTCTCTCTCCAGTGGCCAAATGGACATGGCTCCTATGCCTCACCCACTTCTATTCCAGCTCACTTAACTTTCCCCGGAATGCCTTATTACTCTCTCCATCCCCACCCACAGCACCTTGGCTTACCCATTCTTTGAGTCTCAAAACCTGCCCATCCCCCACCTTCACTTACCTAGCAGCATCAATTTAGAGCAGGGACAAACCTTAGTATATGAAATGTTAGAGCAGGGAGGACCCCAGAACAGAAACTGTTGGAGTCAGGAGAGGCTTAGAACACAAAATGTCAGATGAAAGGGGACGTAGAGTGTCTGAATTTGGAGGGAGCTTAGGAAATAGAATGTCAGAGCTGGGAAGGACCTTAGAACAGGGAATGTCAGGGCTGGGAGAGGCCTTAGAACAGAGAGTGTCAGAGGTAGGCAGGGCCTTAGAACATAGACTGCTAAAAATAGAGAGAGGGAGAATATCAGAACGGGAAAACCATTGAATCCAACTCCTTCATTTCACCTAATGTGGATTTCCTTAAGACCAGACAGGAGACTTTTTCATACACTGTCTCAGTGACAGAGCATTTGGGTCTCAGCCCTCCATCTCCATTTCCAACTTTCTTTTCCTCTGTCTGAACTATCCCAGGAAACTCTTCATTCTTCTTCTATGAAATTATCCCCCCAAATTGTGACCTTTTAGTGATTAATAATTATTGATATTTATGTCAACACATAACTTTTAAGGTGAGAGGGATTGTATGTCACATAATCAAACCATGGGATGGTGACCATTGGTTTAAGTCCCATGCTTTGGGAAGCTTGGAGTTCCCCTGAATGAAGAGGTCATAGGATTCAGAGTTAAAAGGGACATTAGAGGGGATTTAATCTAAATTGCAAATTTTACAGATGAGGAAATTGAGGCCCAGGAAGAGAAAGTTACTCAGGCCCTCTGATCCCACATCCAGCATTTTTTAAACTACACCTTATTGCCCCTTAGCAAAGCATTACATTTGGTGCCAGAGATAGATGATAGATAGATTTATATATATATGTATATATATATGTGTATATATATACATATATATGTATATACATATATATGTATATATATATGATAGATAGATGAATGATATATGGGTGATAGATGAGAAATGGATGAGTAATAGATGATAAATGATAGATGATAGGTGATAGATAGCATAGATAGACAGATAGACAGACAGATAGACAGACATAGATAGATAGATAGACAGAAAGACAGACAGAAGACAGACATAGATAGATAGATAGATAGATAGATAGATAGATAGATAGATAGATAGATAGATAGATGATGGAATGGATTGATAAATAAATGGAAGAATGGATAGAGAGCTAGATAGGAAAGAGTATTTATTAAGTGCTTCTTATATTCCAGGTACCATGCTAAACATTGGGAATAAAAATATAAGCAGAAGGAAAGCACAATCCCTAGCCCTAAAGAAGCTTTCATTCTAATGGGGCTAAAGAAGATATCTCCAGGGTAAAAAGGATGCTGAGGCATAAGTGGAAATGACTGGAGATTCAGGTGTGGATCTGGGAGACCTGTCCTCAAATCCTGCCTTTGTCACTTACTCCCTCTGTTACCTTAGGCAAATCACTTGGGTCTTGGTTTACTCATCTGTAAAGCTGTGGAAGCAGTGTCAAATTTAGAATCTGTCCATGGACGCCAGCTTTGCTAAATTGCCTGAGTGATCTTGGACAAGTCACTTCTTTAGCTCAGTTACTCATCCATAAAACAAGAGGGCTGGGCTTGACAATGCCTAAGATCTCCTCCATCTATGTGCCAATGATCCAGTTACGAGATGACCCCTGACTTTCATTCCATCTTGAAATATATAATGCTTTATGATGCTGTATTCAAACATGAACTCTTCTCATTATTGTTATTATCTTGATATTTTAACATTATTGTCCCACCAGTTTTTTTTTAAAGCAACCTATTGGTCATATTAGAATTTTACCTTCCTATGCCTGAGGCCTTTGGGGAAAATAATATGAACACTGAAAAAAAAGAATAGAATCAAAGATCTGGAAACATCCACACCTTGGCTCATCAGCCCTTAAACAGTCCAAATCTGGCAAGACCACTTTAGTGGTTGGAACACAGTACCTAGAAATAACTATGTGTGTGTGGATAAGAAATTCCAGCTAAGCTGGCCTGCTTGCCCTGCCTCAAATCCTGTTGGATTTCAGTTTTTGTGCTTTTGCATGGGCAGTTTGATCTTCAGTTTTTATGCTTTTGCATGGGCTATCCCCCTCATGTCTAGAAGGCTCTCTCTGCTCACTGCTGTCTCTTAGAGTTCCTAGCTTTCTTTAAGGCTCAGCTCACATGCCTTCTGCCATTGGAAGCCTTACCTAGAATGTTCTCCATTCTTCTCTCCTCTTTTTCCAGTCCTAAACTTCTTCCAAAGGTCAGAGACTTCACATATAAAGCATTCATCAATGAAATGTTGAGTTTCATATTTTTAAGCATTTTAACGCAATAAAATTTGTTTTCATTTAAAAAAAATCAAGGACAGCCCCTCAAGGTCTTTCCTAAGTCTTCAAGCTACTAGCTGCCCATTAGATTGTAAGCTTCTTGAGGACAGAGATCATCTTTGGACTCTTTTTGTATCTCTAGTACATAGTAGGTGTGGTTGTGGTTTGTCTTTTGTTCTTGAAAAGGACCATGATATTAGGAAGCCGATGCCATAACTTGCAGATGAATTAAATGTGAGGGAGGGCTATGCAAAGTCATTGTCTCTTCCAGAGTCATCTGGGTCCAGTAATCAGATATAGATCAGGACAACTGATGGCCCAGTGCTTAATAAATGTTTATTGATTGATTGATTGATACTAACCTTCCAAACTTACCTAGTATTTATTTTTATATACTCATGTGTGTGCACCTTTTCCATGGTAAAGTATGCACACTTTGAAAG
Source organism: Gymnobelideus leadbeateri (assembly GCA_011680675.1). Classification (NCBI taxonomy): domain Eukaryota; kingdom Metazoa; phylum Chordata; class Mammalia; order Diprotodontia; family Petauridae; genus Gymnobelideus; species Gymnobelideus leadbeateri. Next base: position 221,493 of record WOXC01007094.1, read on the forward strand.
CAGGGATTGTCTCATTTGTGTGTGTGTGTGTGTGTGTGTGTGTGTGTGTGTGTGTGTGTGTTTGGATCTTTATCCATTAGCACAGTGCCTGGCATACAGGAGGTACTTAATAAATGTTTGTTGGCTGATTAATGGCCTGGTACTTTCCCTTCTCACATAAGCTTGCAGTTACTAGAATTTAAGCTCCTTTTGGACAGGAATGGTTTCATTCTAATGACAAGCACATTACTATAGGTGCTTAATAAATGATTGTTACCTGAATGATCTGAGAAAATGTTGCCTCCCTCTAGATTGTGGGCTCCTTGAAGGCAGGAACTGTTTTTTGTATCTCCAGCATCTGGCTCAAGTTTTGCCATATGATATTTTGTTGTTAGTTGCTTTTTTTTAAAGTCGTGTCTAAAGTGACCCTATTTGGGGTTTTCTTGGCAAAGATCCTGGAGTGTTTTCCATTTCCTTCTCCAGCTCATTTGACAGATGAGGAAACTGAGGCCAACAGGGTTAAATGACTTGCCCTGGATCACACAGCTAGTAAGTGTCTGAGGCTGGATTTGAACTCAGGAAGATGAGTTCCTGACTCCAGCCCTGGCACAATGGTGCCACTTTGCCACCCTGAGGTTAGATTAGATGACTGCTACAGTTCCTTCCAATTCCAATTCAATCTAAAACCTACCCCATCTTTTCAAGCTCAGGGAAGATTCTCCCCTACATGATCCCTCTTCTATTCATGCTAGCACACGCCAGTCTCTCTTCTCTGAATTTATTTAGCACTTAACAGTTCTTATCACACAGTGTCCTGTCTAATGCTGTTTCACAGAATCACAGAATTTTATAGAGGGACCTCAGCAACCATCCAGTCCTACTCATATCTTAAGATGAATTCCCACTCTAAAATCCAAGTGCTCATCCAGAATGTCTGGACACCTCTGAGGGAGTGGAGTGCGAGAAGCCACTCTTCCCCAAGCCTGCCCATTTTGTTTCAGGACATTGTTGAGGAGTTCTTCTTTAAAGTAAGCTTAAACTTTCCTATTTAAAACATTGCTCTGTTCCTTCTAACTCTTTCCTTTAATATTAGACAGAGATAGTCTGATGATCTGACTTCCACAAGGTGGTCCTTCAAAGACTGGAACTCAGATGCTATGTCTCCCCTGAGTCTTCTCTCCTCTGAGCTAAATATTCCCAGTCTTTACATATCAACTCAAGGGCCTTTGTCCTTCTGGTTCCTCCCTTCTGGGCACTTTCCAATGCATTTGTGTCTTTCTTCAACTGTGGCACCAAGAACTCCCAGGTCTCCAGATATGGTTTGATCGGGGCAGAGCATAGCAGGATCCTCAACTCTTCCCTCTTGGAAGCTCTGCCTCTTAATGCAACCTAAGATGGTGTTATGTGGTTTTGTTTTTTTTTTTTGAGTAGTCACATCCGACCCTCAGATAATTTTTTCATTATATACATTTCTTTGCATGTTGTCTTTCCTAATAACTCCTTGAAGGGAGGGACTGTCTTTTGCCTCTTTCATATCCTTAGCACTTAATACAGTGCCTGGCACATAAGTAGGTGCTTAATAAATGCTTAGTGATTGATTAGGAGTAATAGGACCTGAGTTCACATCCCCCCTTTGGCACATGTTATCTCTGTGACCCTGAGTAAGTCACTTACTCTCTCTAGACCTCAGTTTCCTCATCTGTAAAATGAAGGGATTGAACTAGATCATTTTAAAAGGTCCTTTCCACCTCTAAGTACATAATTCTATGACTTTTCAGATAAACATTTTTCCTGCATGTCAGGAAAATTTTCCTAACTATTATCTGTCTAGCTCTAGAATGAGTTCTCTCAAGAGGTGGTCAGCTTCTTATTACTGAAAGTATTCAAAGAGGAAGGGGAGATGAACTCTTGTCAGGGATTTTGAAGAAGGTATTTGTGTTCTGGTACAGATCCCTTCTACCTCTGAAATTCTGTGATTAAGAGGAGAGGAAAGAGAGGAGGAAGGGCAGAGGGCAAAGGAAAGAGAGAACAAGGAAGAGGAAGGGGAAGAGTATGACTTAAGAGATCTCTAGGTCCTGATCAGCCCTAAAATCCTCTAATCCTGAGGGGAAAGGGAAGGAGGGGCAGTCAGGACTTCATAACCCCAATCTCTGTCCTCTAGTCAGCCTGCATTAAGGGTTCCAAGAAGAGAGAGAGAACTAAGTTCTTCAGGGACCATGTGGGGATTGAATCTAATCTTGAATCCTAGAATGATTTACCTGCACAGAGAGGGGAGAGGAGAACATTGTCAAACACCTAGTCTTCACTCAGTCCAATAAAGCTCTGCCTGGATGCTCAGTGTCTTGTCAATCTGCAAAGTATGCCTAGTCTTTTCTTTTTCTTTTAATAGTAGTTAACCTTTACATAGAAAATTTTCAAATATATACATATGTGTATATATGTATACGCACATGAATGTGTGCGTGCACATGTGTGTAATTTAATTTGATTCTTAGAAAAGACCTAGCTGGTAGGTACTAATATTATCCCCATTTTACTAATGAGGAAACTGAGGCAAACAGTGGTTAAGTGATTTGCCCAGGGTCACACAGCTGGTAAGTGTTCTCAGCATGATTCAAACTCAGGTCTTCTTCGTTACAAGTCCAGTGCTTTATTTGTCCTTGGCGACAGCCATCAAAGGAAGGAGACTGTTCAGTTCATACCAATAATAATAAGCGTAGTCTATATTTTAGAGCATGGAACCACTTGCAAAAAACTTTTCTCCCAGGAGACTAGTGAGGGAGGTGGTATAGTATTAATGAAACAGTCTATGGCTATGGAATCATAAGCAACTTTGTGATGTAGAAAATAAAACACTGAGCTGATCTGAGTGCAAATCCTACCTTGGAGCACCTCCCAATTGTGTGACCCTGGCAAATCACTTAAACCTGTTTGCCTCTATTTCCTAATTTTCAAAATGGGGATAATACTAGGAAAGTCCCTTATGTTCTCCTTGCCTCAGTTCTATCATTTGTAAAATGGGCATAATTAGAATAATATGAGGTAATATTTTTAAAGTGCTTTGAAACCTTAAAGTGTTATGTACATATTAACTATTACTTTTGGAAAGAGAATTGGCTCTGGACAGAGGGGACGTGCCTCTGATGCTCACCATCTCTGTGACCTTGGACAAGTAATAGCCTTCCTGGAACTCAATTTTTCTCATCTGTACAAAATGGAACCTTACTAGACAGCCTTCTAGACCCTTTCTAGACCTCAGGTCAGCTACCAGGGGGTCATGATAGAGTGTGGAATTTAGAGTTAGGAAATCCTGAATTCAAATTCAACTGCAGATGCTTGCTAGCTTTGTTATCCTGAGGCTAGGTATTTAACCTTTCTCAGTTCCCATTTCCTTTTCTATAAAATGGGGTAATAGCTTAATAATACCTTAAAAAGGTTGTCACAAAATTAAGTGAGATAATATGTGTGTAGTGCTTTGCCAACCATAAAGTGATATATAAAGGCTAGCTTTTATCATCTGTTCCATTTTACAGATGGAGGTTTAGAATATTAGAATTTAGAACTTTGCCCACAGACTGTCTCTAGGGAGATGAGCTAGAATGGCATTCCAGGTATCTTGTGCTGGTCCTCAAGCTGGTGGTACTGATGGACTTTTATGCTGCAGGATACAGTGGGAAAGGCTGACTTGGGAGCTGGAGGATTGGGCTCAAATCCTGATTCTGCCACATACTTCCTGTGTGACCTTGGATGAGTCTTCAATTTCCTCATCAGTAAATCAAGGAGGTCAAGCTAGACAGCATCATTTTTCTTCTTCCTCTAAATCCTCCATCCTCCAATTTCTTCTCTTTTAGACACTCAGATGGTGTTTCTTATATTTTGGGGCCAAGTTGGGCCAACATGGTGTTATACCATCTCCAAGTATAATAAGAAAATTCATACTTATTTGTTTCCATAAGCCAAGTCTGATACAACCCAATTCTGTAAGCCTTTATTAATCACTTACTGTGTACAATTCACTGTTAGGTGTTGGAGATACAAAGAAAAACAAAAAAAAAACCTGCCCCATGCCCTCAAGGAACAAAGAATACCTCTATGTCTTGGGGGAGGGGTGCTGAAAAAGGCACTGTTAATTAAGAGAAACACCACTAGATTTGGACTCAGAAGACCTGAGTTTGAGTCTAGAATCTGGCACTAAGTTGTGTGACTTTGGGAAAGTCACTCCCATGCTCTGGATCTCAGTTTTCTTGTCTGTAAAATGGGAGGGTTAAACTAGATTGTCTAAGTTTCCTTCCAGCATTGGCATTCAGTATTGTTTATTCTACATTCTAACATTTGATGTTCCAGAGACCAGTCTCCTCTGAATTCTATATTCTAAGAGTAGGAAGGCTTTTTGTAAGTTTTCCTACCTTTTGGCAGCCATACATGCATGACAAAGATAGCAATTTAGAATAAAAGACTGAGGTGGAGGCAATACCTCAAGTAGCTCCAAATGATCTTTTTTTTTTCTTGCCTTCTGGTCCCCTTTATTTGAAAAGATTTTGGGAGGAGGGAAGAGGAAGAAAACCTCTTAACCTCATACCCAGACAGCTATTTTATTTTTGTTGAAGATGAATGAAATGAGAAGCAGATTGGCAAGCAAGAATTAAACAAAAGTCCCGAGAACTTTCTAACCCTAAATCAGATATATGCTTGGTACAGAGGTATTGATCCTTGGCAGTAAAAGGAAGTTGGTCCCACAAAAGACTAACTGCTAGCTTGCTCTGTTTGATTAACTGTTCTACATTCCATATTACTAAGACTCTGGGATTCCTCAGAAAGATAAAACAAGTGATACTTGGGTATATAGAGATTTTGTCTCTTTGGTGAAAGGATATGGTATATAAGCTAAAAGTAATAGAGGAACTGATCTCTCTCTTGGGGAAAAGGTAGTATTTCTTCTGAGGACCGCAATTGAAGCCAGTAGCTCTTAGCCCAGGGAATATTTGCAACTGTGGAGAAGTCACAATAATGGACACCCAACATTGATGATGAGACTAATGGATCAATGCCCAGTAGAGACTATATGCCAGGCATGACTATGAGATTAGAATGAGAAATGCAATAACCAGAAGGCTATAGCCCTGCAGCAGACTTTTTTTTTTTTAAAGCAATTGGGGTTAAGTAACTTGCTCAAGGTTACATGGCTAGTCATTATTTTTGTGTGGGTGTTCATTTTCTGAGGCCGGATTCGATCCCGGGTCATCCCAACTCCGAGGCTGGCGCTCTTACTCACTGCGCCACCTAGCTGCCCCTGCAGCAGACTTTTTATGTGTACCTCCTAACCTTTTGAGTTCTGTATGTAGGTGTACTTATACACATGTTGACTAGATGTGTCTGCTCATCCCACAGATAGGGCACTATTTGTGGGAAAATGTGCCCCAGATTTATAGTGTATGTGTGTGTGTATGTGTGTTTGTGTGTGTGTATGTGAATATTCTATTGTGACATTTCTTATACTTTTTCTATCAACTAATTATGCTCTTGGGAAGAACAGTAAAAATGAACACATTAGTGGGGGCTCATGAGCTTTGGTTTCAAATGGAAATGGACAGAGTAGCTCCAGCCTAGAGTTGCTTTTCTGGGTCCCACATGTAGGAGGAGTATGTCTCAGCTGCTTTATATGTTCTAATACTCTATTTTTCAAGATGTCTCTTCCCTCTGAAAATCTATATGCTAAAATTCCTCATAGCTCTGACATTCTGTTTTTGGAGGGTCCCTTTCAGCTCTGAATTCTGTTTTACAGTCCCTCCCAGCACTTAGCACAATGACCGGAACATAGTAGGTACTTAATAAATGCTTTGTTAACTGACTCTTACAGGTTATGTCCTGTGATTCCTAGTCTTTAATCTTTCAATACCTCAGTTTCCTTATCCTCCAGTTTGGCATAATAATATCTGCTCTCCCATGATGTCAGGAGGATTAAATATGATAGCAGTTATTAAATTGTTAAAAAAAAGTTAATAAAAAGCAGGTTAATGAAAATAACTCTCCCCATGTACCCCAAATATCCTTCCCTACATTAGTAGATTGGGATGTTGGGGATCCAGCCTCCTTTTCCCTTTATTTTCCTCTCTGCTACCTTTCCCCATTCCTCCCATGTCCATAGCTCCTCTTTCTGCTCTGCCTGGCAGCATGATGGCCCAGCCCTAGGCTGTGAAGGGGGCACGTGGCAGCAATGGCCAGATAATAAGTGGGCAGGAAAGCTTGGCTAATTTCCACAAGAGCTCCCGGGTAAAGGCTGTGGTGATGGCAATTAAGCCGGGAGCATTAAAAACATGGTAATAAGGGGCTAGAGTGAGGGGAGGCAGAACAGTAATTTAAATGATATCCAGCTCAAATATGGAGTGTCTAAATGTTCTTTCAGAGAGATTTATATCCACATAGACCTACCTAATTCATTTATTTAGCTAACTAGCTACTTATTGGTATGTCCTCTCAGCCTCCCTTCTGTTTTGACAGCTAGATCAGAAGACAGAAGACCTGATCAAGCAGCCCGAGGAAGCCTGGCTATCAAAAGGGAATGGTTATCAGCCTCATTGAATATCAGTGTCTTGGGGAGGTGTGTGTATGTCAGGATTTGAGCCTGGCATTCAAGGCCCTCTATAATACCTACCTCTGTTCCTAAATTTTCTCTCTTGCTACCATTGCATAGAGGAAGCAGCTGGATTGTTTTTGAAGCATTGCAAAGTTCCTTTAATGATCTGCATTCTTCTTGAAATAAAGGACCCATCTTTTTCATACCCATATCCTCATAGTGTATGGCCGGGGATCATGGAACACTACAGTTTTTGCTGGGTTTAAAGATGGACATCACACCAGATGGCAATGGATGGGGGCATGAACAGGCAGCAATAAATTAGAAATGAAAAATTATGATGAGATCAGGAGTAAAAAATGCCATCAATGAAATGTTATCACTAAAAAAAGATGGGGGCCTCATGTCACAAGAAGGAAGGTTAGCTGATGCTTTAATCTCATTCTGGAGATATCAAAAGAAATGCAGGAAGATCCCCAACATGTTGGATGACCCCCTTTTGATGAACTTATCAGTAAACAGACAAAAATCATGAAGTATGAGCAGGCACAGATGGATTGCAATCTGCAATTTCCCTCATTAGAAGGAAGACTGTCTTCAAGGAGGTGACAGAATCTTTGGAGAACTGGAGTTTCTCGAGTTCCCTTTTAGAAACCTACCCCTACAATGACACTGGGATCCTGGTAGTTCTCCTCCCATTCCTGACCATGTATTTGCTCATCTGATGCTTTGTGATTTGGGGCAAGTAAGTACCTATTTCAGAATGTTAGCTAGGAATACCCTCTTTTTCCTTTCCTCTTTCATTATCCAAAGCCTAGTCAAATTTCAAGACTAGGTTCGAAGCTCCCTTCTTCCACAAAGCCAGACATCTCAGCTCTGAAAGCTGTTGCCCCCCACCCCTATTCCCTCTTTCTCCCTTCTTTTTTAACCAACTTTTATATAAATTACTGGAATAACAATTCTATAATAATTAGATCAAATTCCTTGAGTGCAAGGAATGTTTTTTTTAAACTTTCTTTGTATCCCCAGACCTTAGAATAACAATTGGCACATAGTAGGTACTAATAAGTGCATGTTGACTTGGCCCAACCTGATTGTAGAATTTACCATTTTTCACTCCCTCCTCATGGGTCATATTCTCACACACCTTCACATAATAAAAACTAATTAATCAGTCAATCAATAAAGTTTTATTAAGTGGTAGGCACTCTATTATGGCAGCTAGGTAGCACAGCGGATAGGACACTGACTGGATCTGGAGTCAGAAAGACCTGAGTTCAAATCTAGCTTCAGACACCTACTAGCTATGTGATGCTGGGCAGGTCACTTAACCCTCTTTGCCTCAGTTTCCTCATCTCTCATGTGAGCTGGAGAAGGAAATGACAAAACACTCTATGATCTCTGTCAAGAAAACTTCAAATGGCACCAGAAGAGTCAGATAGGACTGAAACAACTCAACAACAACAACAATATAAAAAGATATAAATATAAATATAAAAACAATATAAAAATAAATTTGAATGGATAAATGCATGAATTAATTTAGACTGGTACCTACTGGGTAGGGGCAGGTAGGATGAAGGTATGGAAAGAAATTAGGCTACAAGACAGGACCTGGTAAATAGTAAGGCTTGCCCTGAGGGACCTTACACACTAATGGGGGAGACTGCATATGGGGGAGCATGTATATGTATGTTTATGTGTGTGTGTGTATGTGTGTGCTGTAGTAGTAGTAGTAGTAGTAGTAGTAGTAGTAGTAGTAGTAGTAGTAGCAGTAGTCGTCGTCGTCGTCAGACATTCTATAAATATTTATTAAGCCACTATATGTTCCAGGATCTCTGTGTTTATGTGTATCTGAATATGTATGGGCAGGTGCTGTATCTATACTTACACTCATATGCAGTGGAAATAGAAGACAGTCTATAATAGGTCACTCAAGAGCAAGATTTATTCTATACAATATTTTTAAAATAACAGTAGCTACTTTTAAGGTTGACAAAGTGGTTCCCCGGAAGTGAGATGGGATGAAAAAGTATCCTTCTCTACATTTGAAGATGAGGGAACTTGGGCTTAGAGGAAGGATTCTTTCAAGGTCACATGACCACCAAGTGTCTGAGTTGAGATCTCAGGTCTCCTGACTCCAAGTCCAGTATGTTTCTGATGCCTTTAAACTACCCCCCACCTTTATATAGTAGGGCACTTTCTTGTGAAGTGTTTGCTGTTCCTGCTGAAAGGATTGATGATCGGAGTGACCCATTACTCAAGAACCTTCAGGGATTCCCTATTACTATTAGAACAAAGTAGAAAGTTCTATTTGACATTTAAAGCTCCCCTTCTCCCCCCACTTTCATGTCACCTGATATTTCCAAGTTTATTTCTCATTCTAAACCTACAGGCACTCTAGGCTCCAGCTGCTGGATTAACCTCCTTGTTGCTCCCCAAACTCAGTATTCTATTTCCTCCCTCTATTCTTATGAACAGGTTGTGCCCCACGCCTACAAATTACACCTGTTCCTCATCATTACCTCCTAGAACCCCCTGGCTTCCTTTGAGACACAGCTAATGTAGCATTTCCTACAGGTAGCTTTTTCAGATTCCCTTAGCTATTAATAATCTATCCCAGCCTCAGATTATCACATAGATACTTAGGTATTGCTTCTCCCCAAAAGAAACTAGGTTCCTTGTGGGCAGGCATTGTTTTCCTTTTTTTTCTTTTCTTTGAATCCGTTATACCTAAGCAGAGTGTTTGATACAGAGAAGTTACTTCAGGAGAGAAGACCTGTTGAATTGAATTAAACTGAATGTGAACAATGTTTCGTATGCAGTCCACATTCCAAAAACATTTGAATGGATAAATGCATGAATTAATTTAGACTGGTACCTACTGGGTAGGGGCAGGTAGGATGAAGGTATGGAAAGAAATTAGGCTACAAGACAGGACCTGGTAAATAGTAAGTGCTTAATAAATGCTGTATCTATATCTAGATATTCATTCATACTTCAATCCATCAGAGGGGTCCAACAGATCCAAAAGATCAGCTCTCAGCCTAATCGGATATTAGACTGGGTAACTTGATTTGGTGAAACTCAGCTTGACAAAGAGCTTGCTACAATTTTCTATTTTTAGATAATGTTCAATAAACCATAAAAAACATTTTCACTGTAAAATAAACACTTTTTGCTTTCATTCAGGTAATAAAGTGATTTTCTTGAAGTGCAAGTTCAATTAGGTCAAATCTAACCCCACTCTCCCCACTCAATAAACTCCAATGGCTCCCTATTGCCTTCAAGATCAAATAGAAAATGCCCTGTCATTCAAATCCCTTCATAAATTAGCCTGCTACTGCCTTTCCTGTCTTCTTCCCTTACTCCCCAAAACGTACTCTTCTTGGCCTCCTCACTGTTCCACAAATAAGATGCCCCATCTCTCTGCTCCAGGCATTTTCTCTGGCCTTCCCCATGCCTAGAACACTCTTCCTCCTTTGCCCCAATCACTGATCTCCCCAATTTCCTTTAAGTCCCAAATAAAATCCCACTTCTTATAGGAAACCTTCCCCAACCCCTTTTAATTCCACTTCCTTCTCTCTGTTAATTATTTCCTACTTATCCTATATATAGCTTGCTTTGAATATATGTCTGTTCTTCATTAAAATGTTTGTTCCCCTGTTAGAATGTAAGCTCCTTGAGGGCAGGGATTGTCTTTTGCCTGTTTTTTTTTTACCCTAGAACTTAGCAGTTTTTTGGTCATGTCCTGTGACCCCATTTGGAGTTCTCTTGGCAATGATACTAGAGTGGTTGCCATTTCTGTCTCCAGCTCATTTTACAGATGAGGAAACCAAAGCAAACAGGGCAAAGTGACTTGCCCAAGGTCACACAGTGAGTGTCTGAGGTCAGATTTGAACTCACAAAGATGAGTCTTCCTGACTCCAGAACTGGCACTATACATACAGTAGGTGCTTATTAAATGCTTATTAAATTATCAGTTGATTAAGCACCTGCTCCGTGCCTGTGACCATGCTAGTTGTTGAGGATAGAAAGACAAAAAACAAACCCTGTCCCTGTGCTCAAGGAGCTTACATTCTTACTTATAGAGAAGTAGCACTATGTAGGCACCAATTTTAAGGAGGGATAGAGTGCTACCCATTGGTGGGGTCCAGAGAGGTCTGTTATAGGAGGCAGAGCTTGGAAGGAAGTTAAGGAGTGTTCCAGGCCTGGAGGCAGAAGAATGCATGTCTTGTATAAGGAGCTGCTAGCAGGGCTGGCTAACCAGAACAGAAAGTGTAAGAAAGAGAAGTCTGTAATAAGACTGAGAAGGGTGATAGGGGACCAGATAGTGGAACATTTTAATGAGACCAGAGATTTTATATTCTATCAGAGTGGTGAAAGAAAGGCCCTGAAGAGTGTTCATCTCTATTACTCAATTCAGTAAGACTCATGGATTGCTTATGATGTACAAAGCCCTGTGCTAGGCACAGAGGGTACAAAGATGAAAGTGAAAATACTGTCCCTCTAACAGCCTACATTATACTGGGGTAGTGGAGTGATATGGTCAGATCCATGTTATAGGAATATTACCTTGGTAACTATGTAGATGGTGGGTTAGAGAGACAAGGGACTGGAAGCCAAGACAGCCGTGTAGTAAGCAGGGTGGGCAGAGGGGGACATGCACATCACTCTGGGTTTTCTGTAGTACATCCCCTAAATTTCTGAGCTTTCCTTGACTTCTGCACACACACACACACACACACACACACACACACACACACACACACACAAAACTCATTTCTTCAGCCTTGTTGTACATTATTCTCCTTCATGTGTACTCTCCCATCCCAATCAAATTCCTACTTCCTGTTTCTCGCCCTTTACATCCCATTTCCAATCTCTGAGTCTTTGTATAGACTCTCTCCCATGCCTACTGTGCCCTCCTTCCTCACCTCTGTCTGGCAGAATCCTTAGCTCCCTTCAAAGCTAAGTTCAAGGGCCTTCTCCTACATGAGGTCCGTCCAGGTTGTGAGAATCTTTCCCCTTATCTCTTTTTATTTAGTTTGTGAATTATTTCTTTCTGGGAAATTATTAGTTTCTTGAGGGCAGAGACTGTGTTGCATTTTTGGCTTTGTATCCTTAGCATCTGGCACAGTCAATTTATTATATGTGTTGCTCATCACTTCTATTAGAGTGTAAACTCTTTGAGGGCAGGGGCTACATCATTTTTCATCTTTGAATCAAAGAGCATAGCTCCCTGCACATAAATGCTTGTTGAATGGATGAGTGAGTGAGTGAATGAATCTAGGACTGGCCCGGTCCATTTCTAGTCTAAAGTAATAAAATCATTAGGTCCAAATATGCACACCTTTACCTACAGGATCATTGGACCATAAATCTTGGGCTGAGGGGGACCTCAGAAGTCATCCAATGTAATACCTTCATTTTTAAGTGAAGTAATTTGCCTAAGGCAATAGGACTATAGCTTGAAAACCCAAAGGAACTTCCAAGTCCCCATAGTTCAGCCCTCTAAGCCCAGTCTGTCTTGAGCATTCCCATACCAGAGGCAGGGTCTGAGAAACTCCCTCTAAAGAGCTCAAGTCTCAATTCCATCCAGAAAAACCTTTCTTTCACATCTGATCTGTTCAATGTTCTGTCTTGGTACCCTCTAGGTATCCAAGCTCTTCCCACTTGATGGGTGTTACATAGAATGAGGCTAGCCAGTGACTCCTCTGACTTGGGGAAGAGTTCTTGGAGGCAATCACCAAACCCTGGCAGCTCCTCAGCCCATCACCCTGCCCCGCTGCATCCTTTTCTCCTTAGATGCTGGCCTCACACCAAGAAAAGTTCATTTCAAGTCAAGTCAACAAACATTCAGTAAGTGCCTACTATTTTAAGAAGAAAACAACATGGAAACAACAATGTGCTAACAAGATATTTGTTTCTCAGTTATATGTGACTCTCCACGGTCCTTTTTGGAGTTTTCTTGGCAGAGGCACTGGAGGGGTTGGCCATTTCCTTCTCCAACTCATTTTACAGGTGAGGAAACTGAGGCAAACAGGGTTAAGTAACTTGCCCAGGGTCACCCAGCTCATAAGCGTCTGAGGCCAGATTTGAACTCAGGAAGATGAGTCTTCCTAACTCCAGGTCCAGTGCAGTATCCACTGCTCCACCCAACTGCCCATACTACCAGGTATAGACAGGATAAATTGGAGATAATCAACAGAGGGAAGGCAGTAGAATTAGGGGAAGTTGGGAAAGGCTTCTTGTAAAAGGTGGGATTTCAGCTGGGACTTGAAAGAAGCCAGGGGAGCCAGGGGCAGATGTGAGGATAAAGAGAGTTTCAGCCATGGTGGATAGCCATGAAAATGCCTGGAGTCAGAAGGTGGGTTCAGATCCCAGCTCCCATCCTTGGGTAATCGCTCTGGGAGGCCTCAGTTTCCTCAACTATAAAACAAGGAGGTTGCCCTAGATGGCCTCTGAGGTCCCTTTCAGTCTAGGACCCTTTGATTCCATTATGAATTTCCCAAGCCCCTCAAAGAGATGGTAGCAGTGTCTGTAGTCTATAGGGGGGGCCCCAGCATTACAGATATAATAGGTATCAGACTTATCTGATCACATTTTACACATGGTACAAAGTAGAATCTGATAAGAGTGTTGGATATGTCTTAACATGTTCTGGGAAAGTTTGAGGAAGGAGAATTCCCTTCCACTGGGAGGTAGGGGTGGGGGACTCAGGGAAAGCTTCCTTGTAGGGAATCTTGCATTGAAGGGTGATAGAAATTATAACCTAAGGAGATGGGAAGGGAGTACCTGGCAGGCATGGTAAATGGGAGGCACAAACTGTATGGAGGTGGGAGACAGCAGGGCAAGCTCAGGGAAAAGGGAATACTCTAGTTTTCCTGGAATGAAAAACATCTTGAAAGGAAGTACAGGAAAACCAATGAGACTGGGGCCAGATCGTGGAGGGCTTTGAACGCCAGGCTAAGGAAAGGGGGGTTCCTTGTCTCCTGGCATCCCTCCAACTGTCCCCCTCATTGCTCTTGCTGCTCCCCATCTTTGTCTGGCCTCTCTTCCATCCTTCCAACTGCCCCTGCCCACCCCCTTTGCCAATGGATTCCTTGGGTAGGTTTGAATGAACAGCTGTCAGAGAGCTGAGAGCTAATGACTGCCTGGAGAGTAGTTAGCAGATAATTAATATTTGCAGCACAGAGTCGGGATTGCTGTGTCTGTGTGTCTCCCTCCTGACAGCTGAGCATAGACCGGGCCAAGGGGAATCACATGGTCGAAGCACACACACTTTTCTTGGGCCACTGGACTGGAACGAGGGCGGGGGACCAGGCATATTGGCCGTCCTCCTCCTTCTCCCCATTCCTCCTCCCCCTGGCAGTAATCACATCCTTACAGGGGTTGAATGTGGCTGTGGATGCCACAGAAAGAATGGTCCATGGGGGCCACAGGCCTGCTGCCCTGCTGGGATAGGAGCCATGCATTCTGATTCATGAGGGTGCCAGCACAGAGACTCTCCCAGCTGGTGGTGGGACAGGTCTGCTGCTCCCTGTGGGTACTTGGGGCTAATGGCTTCTGTGGAAGAGTGTGGTCTTCCCAAGCCTGGGGACCAGCCTCCATTGGTGGTTACCATGGTGATGCTCCCCCCAGCAGTTGGATAAGGACAATTTCTGGTGTGTGTGTGTGTGTGTGTGTGTGTGTGTGTGTGTGTGTGTGTGTGTGTGTGTGTGTTTGCATATGGATGTTCAGGTGGGTTGCTCCTGGCTTCAATCTCTGCTCCCCTCTGGCTACCTCCCTGTGACACACCAGACCCCATTCTTGCCCTCTCCTTTTCAGACAGAAAGAACATTGTCAAGCTGGGAAAAAGTCTGCTGCAGGTTCCCTGCCCCTGAACTCTAAGCTCTCAAAGGTTAGGTCAAAAATGATGTAGTGCAGGAGAACTCAGAGACCTGGGTTCTAATCCTGATTCTGCTAATTTCATCTCTCCAGGTCTCAGTTTACCTATCTGTGAAAGAATTCGATTAGACTACCTGATACTTAATTAGCCTTCTGAGGTCAGTGAGAGACAGAATAAATACAGTCAGGGTGGGTGGATGGGGAAACACAATACTAGCTATGGAGTAAAAAGAGGTCCATTCTAACTGTTTTTTCCTAGCCCTCTAATTTTCTTATCTGTAATATAATGGGTTTGACTTAATGTACTCTTAAGTTTTCCTGTAGCTTTAAAGTTGTGATTCTGTGACTATGGGAAAGCAATTTAACTCTCAGAGCCAATTTTATCATCTGTAAAATGGGACTGGAGTCAGTAAGACCTGAGTTCAAATCAAACCTCAATGACTTTCTAGCTGTGTGACTCTGGGCCACTTTACCTCTGCCTACCTTAGTTTTTCCATCTGTCAGATGGGGATAATAAGAGCCCCTACCTCCCAGGGTTGTTGTGAGGATTAAATGAGATCATAATTATTATAAACACTTAGCATAGTGCCCAATACACAGTAGGTGCCATAAGAACATTAGCTATTATTACCTGTCTCTCAGAATGGAGATCAGTAAAGTACCTTTTCAACTTTAAAGTGTTAGAGGAAGGGGAGTTTTAGCTGACGCCGACTCCAGGGGCTGGCTCTCGTCTACCTTCAGAATAAAATAGAAACTCCTTTGTCTGGCCTTGACAGCTCCACATAGACTGGCTTCCACTGGCCTTTTCAGCCTGATTAGGCATTAGTTTCTTTCATGTGTTTTATGGTCCAGCTAACTTGGACTCCATGCTGTTCCTCACACACGAGATGCCATCACCTACCTCTGAGTTCTTTGAAGTGCTTGTGCCCCGTGCCTGGAACAGACTCCCTTCTTATCTTCTCTGTCTCTTCAAATTTCTGGTTGCCTTCAAAACTCAACTCAAGCTCAGCTATTTGAAACTTTTCCTGTTCTCCCTTCCCTGTCTTTCCCACCCCCAACGTCTCCCTGCCCTATCACCTTGCTGCAAATTACCTTGTAATTAATATGCGGATGTTTTGTGTCTACTTAGACACATACATGTTATCTATCCCAACAGAATGTGAGGCATTTTTGTCTTTGTATACTCAACACCAAGCCTGGTGCTTTGGACATAGACACTTAATAAATACTCCCTCTTCCTCTCCTGCTTATTCCTCTTCCTTTTCCTCCTCTTTTCCCTCCTCCTCTTCCTCCTCCTTTTCCTCTTCTTCCTTTTCTTCCTTCTCCTCCTCCTCCTCCTCTCTCTCATCTTCTTCCTCTTCCTCCCTCTTATCTTTTTCCTCCTCCTCTTCTTCCTCCTCTTCCTTCTCCTCTTCCTCCTGTTCCACCTGACTTGCTAAAGAAAAGTCACTTGACTCTGGTTTAGTAGAAAGAGTCTCTGCAATAGAGTGTAAGAAGACTGGCAAGTTAGGAAGGGACAAAGTAGTGAAGAGTTTTAAATGTCAGAGGCCATGGTCACCCAGGCACTAAGTGGTAGTTGGGGTTTCATAGCTGGTCTCTTGACTCCCAATCCATTGCTCCCCTGTGCAGGTCCCTGCAGTCATATTGGGATTTTAGAACTGGGAGGGACCTCAGGTCACCCAGCTCACCTGCACAGAAAACTCACCTATAACACCCATCCACCAATCACCTTGTAACATTCATGTGAGCTCAAGAAAAGTTCTTGGGAAAAAATCATGAAAACCATTTCCCAGCAGACTAATGCCTTTGGAGGCTCAAAGTGAAGGCCCTCATGCTGCTTCACTTAGCCCTGATCTCTGGCACTTCCTACTGGTCTGGTCTTGACCCCCATATGGCCACTGGGGCCAGTCTCCATTCTGCCTGAGCTAATGACAATAACTGATTTTTTCTTATCTCACTTGATTCTTACTATGGTTCCAACGGGTGGTCAGTTTAGGGTATTTTTCTCCCCATCTTACAGATGAGGACCCTGAGGCTCTGAGAGGAGAGGTAACTTGCTAGGATCACACAACGAATAAGGGGAAAAACCAGGTCTTCTGATGATAAGTTTACCGTTGTGCCCATTTTGCATATGGGTAGGTAAGATCACACATGTAGAGTTGAAAGGAAATTTGGAGCTCATTTAATCCACCCCCTAATTTTATAAATAAGGAAACTGAGTCACAGAGGGGGTAAATAACTTGACTAAGGTTACCCGGACAGAACATGAATATAGATACTATGAGTTCAAATCTAACATTCTTTCTACATACCATAAGAGGAAAGTCAAGTGATGGTGGATACCCAAGGAGTGTGCTTTAGTTAAATGGGGAGGGTGTGACAAAGAAGTATCCAAGCTCTATGCTCAGGGTTAAAGCATCTTGTTTTGTTTTGTTTTTTTTTTTCCTTAAATGAACCTATGCTGGGACACTGTATTCCTTTTTCCCACTTTTTCAGAGTTTCACAATAGCCCTGGGAGATAAGAGATAAATGCTACAAGCATGTTCACCCCCATTTTACAGATGAGGAAACTGAGACTTAGAGAGTCTCAAAGTGTGGGATTAGAAGGGAGGGATGAAGCATGAATAATTCTATTGATATTCACTCTGGAATTTAAAGAATATTTAAGTTAAAAATAACCATGATTCAATGCCCATCTGTGACATTGCTGTCCCCAGGAATGGAGCATTACCACCCAAAGATAGATCTGAGCTGTCCCTTGGGAGGAATCTAAGGCAGGTGGATTAAAAGGCATCATAGCACTGCCAAGGGAAAAATCGCCTTTGGTAGGAGTGGACAGGGATGTGCTTCTAGAAAATTCTGGACAAAAGGGGAAAATGAAATTTCATGTTCTGGTTAATGACAGAATGCAAGTCCTTCCCAGGGCAGGGCTTGTGTCTTTGGTCTCCTCATCACCCAGCACAGTGCCTGGCACTCCGAGACCCTTAATGAAAGTCAATTGACTGATTGCCTGGAAAGAATTTTTGCAGTGGATACCATTCCAAAGAGATCTGCAAACCTGCTACCCTCTAAATGGGACCAGACTTCAGAATGGCTTTCCCCCTGGCCTGACTCTCCTAAACAGACTTTACCGACAAAGGACAGCAGCATGCTAGGGGCAGACATGCCGTGAATTAGGAATCAGAAAACCTGGGTTCCAATCCCAGAATTCCACTTTAACGCTGTAGGATCTTGAAGAAGTTATCTCACCTTTCTTGGTTTCCTCTGTGATGATAATATTAATCATAGCAAATAATAATGACATTCCTACAATTCCTAGCACTTTCCCCCACCAAAAATAAAACTGCCTTGTTTGTATTTTGGGTCCACATATATGTTGTGTCCCCTGAGAGAAGGTAAGCAGTTTGAGGACAGGAACTCTTGTTTCTGTTACTGGATACTCATTGCCTAGCACAGTGCCTGGTATACAGTAGGTGCTTAATAAATGCTTCTTGATTGATAATTGATTGAGAGTTCGAGATGAACAAAAACTCAGTGAGGCAGGTTTTTTTTTTGTTTGTTTATTAGTTGTGTCTGATTGTCCATGGCCCCATTTGGGGTTTTCTTGGAAAGATACTGGAGTGGTTTGCCATTTCCTTCTTCAGATCATTTTAGAAATGAGAAAACAGAGGCAAATAGGGTTAAATGACTTGCCCAGGGTCACACAGCTAGTAAATGTCTGAGTCTGGATCTGAACTTAGGTCCTCCTGACTCCAAGGCTGGCATTCTATTCACTGTGCCATGTAAGGCACATACTGGAGAGATTATTATTTTCATTTTACAGGAGAGGAAACTGATACCTATAAAGATTAAATAGATTGTCAAAGGTCACAAAGGTAGCAAGTGGCAAAGCAGGGCTCCCTACCACTGAGTGGAGGACTTTTTCTCTTATGCCATCCTGTCCCTCAAAATGACCAGCTGGGAGAGGGGAATGAAAAGGTTAACAGTCTCTCCCTTTTATATAATACTATAAAATTTTCATAATATTTTACAAACATCATCTCTGTGAGGTAGGTGCTATTATCATCTTCATTTTATAGATAAACTGAGTCACAGGGAAGTCACACACACACACACACACACATGCGCACACACACACACACACACACACACACACACCCAGTAAATGCCTGAAGTGTGACTTAAACCCAAGACTTGCTGATTTCCAGGTCACTGTTTTATCCACTATAGGACACTGAAGTCTGGGGCCAGGTGTCAATGTATGAATTAGGTGGTCTGTAAGTAAGATCTCTTCCGGCTTTTCAATCTCAGGGATTACTAGGAAACATCCTAGAAGTGGCTGCATTTTAGTGATGGGGATGGGGAGGTGTCGTGTGCCTTGGATTGGAAGGAATGCCAGTCTCCCAGAAAGCATTTACTAAATGCTCAGCTCAACACGGCAGGAGCGCTGGATTCTGACAGCAGCCTTATCATCAATGATTAATGGTGAATGTGTATTCTTCTCGGTTCTATCCTTCCAGGCCACGAGGATCAAGCATTCCACTGGAGATGAGAGGCATATAATGTTTCCGTCTTTTTGTTTTAAAAGTCCAAGGTTGATGAATTTTGAGTAAGTGAATCTGAATTCTAATCCGAATGTGTTTCACCCTGGGTAAGTAACTTCATTTCCTCTGTAAAAATGAAGGAATTGGATTCAGTTTCCAGGGTCTCTTTAGCTTTTAAACAGAGCCAGAGGGCACCTGAACAGTCATCTAAGCTAGTAGTTCTTCAAGTGTGGTCCGGGGACCTCCATGGGTCCTTGAGACCCTTTCAGGGCATCTGAGAGGTCAAAACTATTTTCATAATAACACAACTCCTTGGGTGTGGGGTCTTAATAATTGTTTAGTGTAAAAGAGTCCAGATACCCGAATATTCGAGAAATACTGATCTAATCCCCTCCCCATTTTACAGATGGGGAAATAGAAGCCCAGAGAGGTTGTGGGGCTGTCCAAATCAGGATCATACAGTGGCCAAGTGGGGATTCGAACTCAGGTTCAATGACTCCAACTTCATCAATCTCTCCACAGATTGAATTTATATAGAGCTTAAAGATGTGGTAATTGGTTTATGGGAACATTCTCATTTGCTCCATCCTTCCTAGTTCTCTCCTGTAAAGCCAAGCAGAATAAATCCAAACCTTCTTCCCTTTCACTCACCTGTTTTAAATTTGGTTATAGCATACCATAAATATTTTGGTACACAGAGTAATAGGTAGCATTTATATAGCACTTGGAGGCTTATAAAGCACTTTACAAACATTTTTTCACTGTATCCTTACAACAGCCCTGAGAGGTAGATGCTATTGTCATCTCTAATGTCTAGTTGGGGAAACTGAGGCAGGGGAGGATTTGCCCAGGGTTACACAGCTAGTAAGTGTCCAAGGTGGATTTGAATTCAGGTCTTTCTCATTTCAGGACTGGGGCTCTATCCACTGGGCCACCTAGCCACCTCCTCAAGATTCCTTTTCTTCTATCTGATCTCTCAGAGATATAAGCCTAATAGAGGGATTGCTGAACCAAAGGGTATGTACGGTTTAGTAACTTTTGGAGCACAGTTCCAAACTGCTTCCTATCAATTCACAGCTCCAACAATAGCATGTTAAGGTACCTTGCCTATAGCAAGAACAACTTTGAAAACAAAACTTCATCAGAAATCACTTAACCTCTCTCTTTCCTCATATGTAAAATGGGAATAATCAGGGTACCTGCTGCCATGAGGATCTAACAAGCTGCCAGAAGTAAACCTTCAGGGCCTTATACATGCATATGAGCCATTGTTATTATTATGAATCAATGATTTATCATTTGTGTCCCCTTTTGTGTCCTCTGACCATCTATGCTCTCATATTGAATGTTTTCAGAGCCCAAAGCATCTGGTTTTGAGGCAGGTCTAAATCCTAGCCTTGCTAATTCCTACATGCATGACCTTGAGTAAGTCATTTGATTTTTTTTAATCTTCAGTTTCCTCATCTATAGATTTAGTTGGGCTAGTTGATTTCAGAGGTTCCTTCCAGTTCTAGTTCTTAAGCTAGGTGGTGCAGTGGGTAGAGGGCTAGTCCTGAAGTCAGGAGGACCTGAGTTTGAATCTGGTTTCAGACACTCACTAACAGTGTGACCCTGGGCAAGTTACTTCGCCCTTTTTGCCTCAGTTTTCTCATCTGTAAAATGAGCTAGAGAAGGAAATGGCAAAAACCAGTCCAATATCTTTGCTGAGAAAACACTAAACGGGGTGATAAAGAGTCAGTCATGACTGAAAGGACTGTACACTGATAAAAGCTACTATCAGGGCATCAGTTTTCTCCTATTCAAATAAATAGCCATGGGACGTGCCCTTCAGATTCCAGTGCCCTATAATCTCCCCAATGAACTCATTAAATTGAGCAGGGCCCCCCTTATCCACATTCTTCTTACTCTGCTATAGTAAATAAGGGCTTTGAACCAAATGATCCTAAGATACCTTCTAGCTGTGATTACCAGGGCCTCTAGAACTCTTCCTGCTCTTTCTTGCCCTCAGTGGGGGGCAAGATCCCTTGTTTTTTGGACAGGGCCCTGAGCTCAGTGAAGCAGTAGAAGGAGTGTTGGAGTGAAGTCAGATCACCTGGGTTTGAATCCCCTCTCTGCCTCTTAAAACCTGGGCGGGGGCGTTGGAAAATTCATTTCCTCCATCCAGTCTTGAGTCGAGTCTGCCTCTCCATGACGCCATTTGGGGTTTTCTCAGCATAGAGACTGGAGTGGCTTGCCATTTCCT
Source organism: Gymnobelideus leadbeateri (assembly GCA_011680675.1). NCBI lineage: Eukaryota > Metazoa > Chordata > Mammalia > Diprotodontia > Petauridae > Gymnobelideus > Gymnobelideus leadbeateri. The sequence goes on from WOXC01007094.1 coordinate 242,722, forward strand.
TCTCCAGCTCATTTGACAGATGAGGAAACTGCGATAAACAGGGTGAAGTGAATTTGCTACAAAGGACTGGATTTGAACTCATGAAGCAGAGTCTTCCTGACTCCAGGCCTGGTGCTTTATTCACTGAGCTTCCCTGGCCTTCATCTAACTACTCTGTTAAATGCCTCCAACTAAATATGGCTCTAAACCTATAATCTCATCATTTAACCTTTGTGACCTTGGACAAGGAAATTCTTTTCTGGGTCTCACTTTCCTCTTCTCTAAAATAAGGAGCTTGGATTAGATGCTCTTCAAAGTCCTTTCCAGTTCTCAATGTACGGTCCTGATACTATTTTGTGTGACCTTGGACAAGTCATTTCCCCCAATTTGGACCTTCATTTGGGGTTTTGGCCAGATGACCTCCAAGGTCCCTGCCAGCTCTGGCCCAGGGCTCCTCTGATCTTGTGACTCCCCCTCCCCAGTCCCAGTTACCCCCATGCCAGCCCTCGGCTGTCTTGTTTCTGGAAGGTACCCGAGGGCTGAACGAACCTCCGTGCCCCTCTTGGGTCGTGTCTCCTGATTCCTTGGCTGTTTTCCTCGCTGTTCTAGCCACGCAGCATTAAGCAGAGTATGGCAGCACAGGGTGGGGAGGGGGGAGCAGGAAGAGGAGGGGGAGCCAGGCTGCATTCTCCCCGTGAGCGTGCCTTCTGTCTCTGGGTAAACAAACACACAGCACCCAATCTAGCATTGAAATGGAGCGATTCTTTAAATACAAACAAACAGTACTGGCGGCTGTTGGGGGCGGGCGGGGGGAGGCAGACCCGGCAGCAGCAGCTGCTCCCCAGTCCAATCACGTCTCCCCTTGCCTGCAGGCCTCTGCCTGGTGCTGACCCAGAGGCCTTCTGGGCAGCTCTGCCGGAGCGCTATTATTCAGCCTTCCAGGGCTGGCATCTGTCGTTTCCAAAAAGGTCTCCTACCCAAGGGCCAGGCTAGGTGGGGAGGGACTTTAGGGAGGTCAGAGAGTCCAGCCCCTGCCCCTTGGTGGGATGCGCTTTGACTGGACCAGCCAGATGTGTCTGCATCTGTGTCCTTCTGAAAAGATAAGCCAGAGGCTCCTTTGGAGGCAAGAGTTTCTGTCTCACCGGCTTCCATAGTCGGGCTAATGGAGACACTGCGTATGGGTCTGTGTGCTGGCCATTGAACTTTTCTATGTCTGGCCTCTAAAGACCCTTCTAGATCTTGGGCTCCTGTTGGATTTCGTTGTCTAACCATACTGAAGCCTGATATGTGTGTTTGTGTGTGTATACATATATAGACACACACATATGCATACACACAACACATGTACATATCGAATATGCACAACACACATATACACATGTATACACACATACATTTTTGTATATACAAATATACACATACACATATATACAAATACATATACACATCTATACAAATACACACATATACGTAGATAAATATATGTGGGTATATCTATCTATATGTCTGTATCTGTCTATCTATCTATGTTTGTATCTATCAATCTATCTACCTGTCTATCTATCCATCATCCATCCATCTATCCATTTATCTATCTATCCATCCATCTATCTATCACACCTCAGCATAGCCAGAGAATTGCAGAATCACAAAATTTCAGTTGGCTGAGGCCTCAGGGATCATCTAATTTAGCCAATACCTGAAAGAGGAATCCTTTCTACAGTGGCCCTGACAAGAGGTCAATCAACCTCTGCTTGGTTCTCTCCAGGGTGGGGGATCCTGCAGTCTCTCAAGGAAACTGGGTTTGCTTTGGGAGAGCCCTAAGCCTTCAGGGACTCTTCCATAACTTCTAGTCAAAATCTGTCTCTGTAGTTTCTACCCATTGCTTCTGGCTCTGCCTTTTGGGGCTTAGCAGAACAAGGTTAGTTTTTCTCCTGAAGTAGAGGCATCCAAGGCCCAGCCCACAATACTCCTGAGGACTGCCCCAGCTGGATTAAAATGTAATTGGGAAATATTTAAATAAAATACAATAAAACATAGATGATATTAAATGATTACATTTAACTAATTAATTAAAGTCAATATGTGGCCCACAGGCTCTTTTATGTAAGATTTAGTGACTCTTTGTTTCTTACACTAGACTATAAGTGTCTTGAGGGTAGGTGCTGTTTCATTTCTGGCTTTATAGGAGATTAAAAAATGCTTCTCAGTGGTAGCGAGGTGGCACAGTGAATAGAGTATTGATCCTGGAGTCAGGAAGAACTGAGTTCAAATCCAGCCTCTGATACTTACTTGCTGTGTGACCCTGGGGAAAGTCAGATTGCCTAAAAAAAAATTTCTCCCCAGTTACTATGTCTTCTTTTATATTATGGTCTACATCTTTTCTGTATCTACCTATCACTGTATCCACCGCCATTAGAATGTCAGCTTCTTGAAGGCAGAGATTGCTTTTTCCAGTGTGCTTAGTGCAGTGTGTGGCAGTGTTAGCATTTGATAAATATTTGTTGACTGACTATCGAAACAAAGCAATGCCCATTGATCGGGGAACATGTCTTGGTACATGAATGTGATGAAATAATGGTGTGCTCTAGGAACTGAGAAATGTAGAGAAGGCAGTAAACCATTGGAACCCTTGTTGCTGTTGTGGTGGTGGTGGTGATGGTTGGGCAGCTAGGTGGTGAAGTGCGTAGAGTACTGGGCCTGGAGTCTGGAAAACTTAAACTCAACCCAGCCTCAAATGCTTACCAGCTGTATGACCCTGGGTAAGTCACTTAATGCTGTTTGCCTCATCTGTAAAATGAACTGGATAAGGAAATGGCAAAGTGCTCCAGTATCTTTGCCAAGAAAACCCCAAATGGGGTCAACAGGCATAAGACATATTTGAAAATGACTGAATGGCAACAAATATTTGTTGAGAAACTATTAAAACAATGTTCATTGATTAGAGAATGGTTAAACATAATGTAGTACATGGATGGGATGGAATAGTCATATGCCCTAAGAATGTGCAATGAATATGGAGAGGACAGTCTTCAATGAGCTTAAATGAATGAAGTAAGCAAAACCAGGAAAGCAATACATTCAATGATTACAGCAATGTAAATGGGGAAAAAACCCAGCAAAAACAGAAATGGAGCTCAGTTCTGGGTCATGCTAATGGCCAAGCTTGACCCTGTGTGAGCTGTGAGAATGTGCCTTCCATTTGTATAGATAGTTATTAACGTAAAAATAATTTGCAGAGCCTAGGGTTATGGATATGAAACACTGTGTATACTGTTGGACTTGGTAGATGTGCTGGTTTTGCTGGATTGTTTTTTTAAAAATATGTTATAAGGAATGGTTCAATGGCTGTAGATGGGGAAAGGAGATACAGGGTGTCTCCAAAGCCTTAGTCCAGTTTCAAGCTTTAATATTGGGAAATGAAGGTGCTTTTAAGAAGATATCAGTATGTTTTTTTTAAATGCTTGTTAATGGATTGATAGCCTTTTAAGTATTTGAAGATAACTAACAAGCTCCTTCCAAGTCTTCTCTTTTGCAGGTTAGACAACTTGCAATTACTTTTCACCATGGTCCTAGATCTGTGGACCATTACTACTCTTCCTCATCGTCTGATTTATTTTGGTAGCTTAAGGCATAAGGTAACAAATTCAAAGTCCTGGTTTCAGGTCCTGAGTATGTAGGTAAGGGCTCCCCTCTCTGGAAAATTGGTGAGTGTGTCCAATCACAAAAAGGAGGAAGGGGGAGGGAGAGAGAGAGGGAGAGGGAGAGAGAAGGGGAGAGAGAGAGAGAGAGAGAGAGAGAGAGAGAGAGAGAGAGAGAGAGAGAGAGAGAGAGAGAGAGAGAGAAGGAAGGAGGAAGGGAAGGAGAGAGAGGAGAGAAGAAGAAAAAGAAGAATATGAAGAAGAAGGAGGAGGAGGAGGAGGAGGAGATGACGAAGAAGGAGGAGAAGGAGGAAAAGGAGGAGGAAGGGGAGGAGGAGGAAGAAGAAAAGGAGGAGAGAGGGAGGGAGATGTAAAAGCTTATCACTCCAGAGTACAGCCCTGTGTCAGCAGCAACAACAGCATCACCTGGCATAACATTAAGTTCCCAGGAGATGCTTAATGAAGGTGGGTGGATCAATATACTGATTATTATAGTGATTGTAATGAAATAATTATCGCAGAAGGAGAAGCAGAGTCTGTGGAGTGGAGGGAGGCAGAAGAAGGAGGTACCGAGATGAGGGAGGGCATTGCCTGTGGTTTAGATCTCAGAGTTTCTGACCTTGGTCTAATCTCCACCTTCTATCCCTGTAGCAGAAGGAATGTGGCCGCACCTGTCAGGATAGGGGGAAAAGGTCTAAACCTAAGGTAGGGAAAGACAGACCATAAATAAAGATGGTGATTAGAGAAACAAGCTCTGGAATTTCAGATTTGGGAGGGGCCTTAGAACAAGTCTATATTCTAAGTTAAATGTTCTAACTCTAATGAGAGTTAAGTGGGATTTTAGAAGATGCAATGGTTTCTAAGTGGAGACTCTCCATTAATTGAGTTGAGTTGAATTCAAGTCAATTCAGTTCACATTTATTTTCTTTCTCTGTCTCACATCTGTCTTATCATTCATCTCTGTTTCTCTCCCCCTTTTCTTTTCCCCTTTCCATTCCTTCCCCCCCATTTCTCTCCTATCCACCTATCTCCATACGCAGAAATTGGATAGGTAGATAGACACACATATAAGCACACACACACACACACAAAACACACACATATATACACATATAATATTGTTGTTCAGTCGTTTTTTAATTGTGCCCAACTCTTCATGATCTTATTTTTTTGGCAAAGATACTGGAATGGTTTGCCATTTCCTTCTCTTGTTCATTTTGCAGATGAGGAAACTGAGGCAAACAGGTTTAAGTGACTTTCCCAGGGTCACAGAGCTAGTAAGTGTCTGAAGCTGGATTTGAACTCAGGAAGATGTGTCTTCCTAACTCCAGGTCTGCTGCTCTATGCACTATGGAGCCACCTAGCTGTCCATTTTATCTACTTGTCTCTCTGTCTTTCTGTCTGTCCAACTATCTATTATCTATCATCTTTCTCTATCTGTATCTATATCTATATTTACTGATTTATAAAGCCATGTTTGGCACTAGGGCAGACACAAACATAGTATAAATCATTAACTCTCACTTCCAAATCTCTTTAGCGTCTACAGAGGACTTTTTCTACATCTACCCTACTTGATTGGTTATTAGTATACCTATTTAACAGATGAGCAAGTAAAGTTCAGAGATTTGAAGTAACTTACCCATGGTCATATAGCTAATATGAGAGCCAGACCATAAGCTCAGGACTTTCCCCACTGAACTATGCTGTTACTACCCATGTATTAGTAAGAATAGGTAAGTAGTAAAAATAAGAGTAATAAAGGTCTAGAATGTAATAGGGAATCCTATCTGGACTGTTGCAATGACCTTCCTGCCTCAAGTCTCTTCCTACTCCAATCCATCCTCCCCTCGGCTGCCAGAGATGTTCTTTAAGCACACATGGGACTTTGTCATTGCTCCACTTAACCCCTCTGCCTCCCTTTTGCTCTAGGATCATGGATAGTCTCCTCTTGTTGGCATTTAAAGCTCTTAAGTCATCTCAAGCTGCTTGTACACTTCTTCCCCTTGCAAACTCTAGGGTCCAAACAAACTGACCCATTTGCTGTTCCTCATGAGGACAATGCATCATGTCCTATGGATCACCCCCCACACCTTGAATCCAATTCCTCTTATGTGCCTCTTGGAATTCCTTGCTCACTTAATATTCCAGTTGAAAGCATCACCTTGTACACAAAAGCTTTTTCATCCTTCTCCTTCTCCTAGCTGCTCATGGTCTCCTCTCAAAGTTACTTATTTATTCCGGGAATATTTGATGGATAACTTATACAAGTATATGTTATCTTTGGTATAATGTAACATAATGGATAGGGTATTGGACATGGAGTTAGGAAAACCTGGGTTTCAATCTTGCCTCTGGCATCTCTTAGCTGTGTGACCCTGGACATGTCACTTCTTCTCTCTGTGCCTCAGTTTCCTTCCATGTAAATGAAGGGGCTGCACTCAATGGCCTCTAAGTTCCCTTCTATGGGAACTTTCAGGGCAAGGACAATTTAACTTTGGTCATTGTGTACCTAGAACAGTGTGGCCCACATGTTGCTGTTGTTCAGTTTTCTTGGCAAAGATGCTGGAGTGGTTTGCCATTTCCTCTTCCAGCTTATTTTATAGATAAGGAAACAGAGGCAAACAGAGGGAAGTGACTTGCTCAGGGTCACACAGCTAAGAAGTTTCTGAGGCTGAATTTGAACTACATGTAGTTGATGCCTTGTGATCCATGTATCTTTCATTATAATATATGATATATAAATAATATAAGCTCTTTGAAAGCAGGCACTGGATTTAATTTTTGTCTTCTTATCCTCTAAGCTCAGTGTAAGAACTTGTTCCTCGTAGATATATTTAATAAATGCTTGTTGATTGACTGATTGAAGTCGCCAGACCTTCCCCTAATAGTGTGCCTGGGGAGGCAGACTGGTTGCTAGGTGGGAAGGCACCCTTCTGGGCACTGCTGATGGAAAATGTCTTCTCATTCTTTACGGTATGGCCAGAAATAGTCTGGCAGAGAGGAATTGGTTTGTGCCTTGCTTAGTGCATTATTTAAAAAAAGTGAGAGAGAGTCTTGACCAGGCCCTGCCAGGAGAGGAGAGAAGACTCAGATGCCCTCTGACATCACAGAGTGAGCCAGTAAGGGAGGGGGAGGAAGAAGAGTGATCTAAAGTGGAAAAAACCCCCTCTAATGGACTAGAGCCTGGGCAAGGCCTTCATGATGCCCATGCAAGGTTAGAGAATTAAGTCTCTGTGTGTGTTACCATTGTTACCATCCCTGGAGGCTTTGAGCCTTCCCTGCCCAGCATGCCCCTTGACTTATCACAGAATAAATCCCTATGGGCTGTGAAGAATAGGATTTTCTTGCAATAGCAATATGTGAAATTATTTAAAAAAAAAGTCAGATGAAGAGTTTCCCTCTTGTGCTCCTTGTTCCTTTGCCCTGGAAGGCTACTGGCTTGACTTTCCTGTAGTCCTTGCTCGGTGTCTGCTCGTGGATCTCAAGCCAGAAGGAAACTTAGATGTTAATTAGTCCCATATTTTCATTTCATAGAGGAAGAAACTGAGGCAAAGGGAAATTAGAAGGTCCTACTCCTTGTGTCCCGGGAGGCTTAGCATAGTGCTTGGCACAAAGTAAATTAGTCAGTTAATAAGCATTTATTAAACACATAGAATGTCCTGGAAATTATGCTAAATAATGTGGACCTATAGAAAGAAATAGAGATGTAGACCCTGCCCCTCAGGGAGCTTAATTTCAAAAGGAGGCAGATACCATGTAAGTATTTAGGTAGGCACAAGAAATCTTAGTGTATATAAAAGTAATCTGAGATGAGAAGGCATTAGTAGCTGGGAGGAACCAGTAAAGGTCCCTTGAAGAAGGTAGGATTTGAGCTGAATCCTAAAGGAAACCAGGTGAAGGTAAAGGACCAGAGCATTCCAGCCATGGGGAACAGCCAATGCAAAGGCAGGGAGGTGGGAAATGGAGGGTGACAGTAGAATTACAAGTAGACCAGTAATGGCGGATGTTTGTTGTTGTGTCAGACTTGTGACCCCATTTTGGGGCTTTCTTTGTAACATTCATTTTTAATAAAACTTTGAGTTCCAAATTTTATCTCTCTCTACCTCCCCTCCCTTCCCTAAGATGGTAAGCAATTTGATATAGATTATATATGTGCAACATTTGGGGTTTTCTTAGCAGATATACTGGAATAGTTTTCCATTTACTTGCTCATTTGACAGATGAGGAAACTGAGGTAAACAGGACTAAGTGACTTGCTCAAAGTCACATAAGCAGTAAGTGTCTGAGGCTAGATTTGAACTCAGTAAGATGAGTCTTCCTAACTCCAGACCTGATGCTCTATCCATTGCAGCACCACCTAGTTGTTCCAATGATGGATACCAGAGTGTGAGTGAGGCATAAAAAGTCTGGAATAGGATAAAGAGACCAAGTTATGAAGAACTGTCAAGGTCAAACAGGAGTTTCTGTTTGGTCCTGGAGATAATAGGTAGCTATCAGTTAGAAAGTGCTTCAGGACTGATTAGTTTGTTGACTTGTCCAGGTTCGTTCATGACTTGGGCTTGTCCTACATCACTTGCTCTCATGCATTCTGGTTTTTAGCCAAGCTACTGTACTTCCTGTTCTTGGGATTTGACATTCTATCCTCCACCCCAGAAACTCTGCATCAGCCTGGAATGCACTTCTTCTTCACTTCTGAGTCTTGGCATCCCCACCTTCCATCATGACCCAGCTCCATTGCCACTTCCTTCAGGAAGTCTAGCCTAGTTGTTAGAACCCTCTAGTTTTTTTTAATGGGAACTGTGATTTCTTCACAGGAAGGGAGCTCTCATCAGAAATTTCCTCTACCAGTATAGCTTGGCATCTAACTCTGCAGCTGTCTCATCTTACAGATGAGGACATTAAGGCTCAAAGAGTTTAATGAACTTGCCGAAGATTCTCTCTCTATCTATTATACCATGAACACCTCTAAGACCCTGTAAGGGTTATGGGATTTAAAGATCTTCCATGCCCCATTGGACTTGCTGACATAGCAGGAAGGGGAGGGGCAAGAGGAAGCGGAAGAAGAGTTAGAGTTCCGTTGGGGACTGTTGGTGGCCACAGCAACAGCAGTAACTGCCAAGGTAGAGGTCGAGGCCCAAATCTCTTTTTAAGCCAGCCAGAATTTCTGCTAAGGACTCTTGTTGGGGGCTGCCGGGAACTGGAACTGCGGGGGGCCGGAGCTGTTGTGAGCACGCTTCCTGGACGCTGAGCAGTTGCTGAGAGTCGGGAGAGAAGGACCTTTGCCTGAAGTAGCCTGTTCTGTTTTGAAGGCTTAAGAATGTGGTTGTTTACTATGTTAACTACTTGTGCCAATTTCATAACTACCCTGATGGCTTTGACTTTCTGGTTTTGGGACTGGGTTATTTGGTATTTTAATAAATTCTCTGGCTTTATCCCCCATATAGAGAGACTGATATATTTTGGGATTAATAACCACATAAGCCTATTTATAATTGCCATAGGCATAGTGAATATTGCATTGTTAATACAGACCCACTCCCCCACCCTTTTACTTTGCACTATTTTTAATTTGCTTATCTGTGCAAGTAGCACAGTGGATGGGGTAGCTAGGTGGTAGAGAGTCAGCCCTGGAGTCACAAGAACCTGAGTTCAAATCCAGCCTTAGACACTTACTAGCTGTGTGACCCTGGACAAGTCACTTTGCCTCAGTTTCCTCACCTGTCAAATGAGCTGGAAAAGGAAATGGCAAAACCACTGTAGTATCTCTGTCAAGAAAACACCAAATAAGGTCATGAAGAGTTGGACATGACTGAACAACAAGGAAAAGCACAGTGGATAAAGCTCTGGGCCTGAAGTCAGGAAAACTTGGGTTCAAAATCTACCTTGGACACTTACTAGCTGTATGACCCTGGGCAAGTTACCTAACTTCTGTTTTCCTCAGTTGCCCCAAATGTAAAGTTTAGATAAGGCACAAAGTGGTTGCCTTGATAGGGCTTGCAGCTTAGTAGGAAGTAGCTGGTGCTTACCTGACTGGGTCAAAAAGACCTGTGTTCAGGTCCTACCTAGGACACACATTAGCCACATAATCACTCAACCAATCAACAAACATTCCTTAAGCACTTACTACAAACCAGGCACTGTGCTAAATTCCACAGATTATAAAAGGGGTAAAATAACCCTTGCCCAGGTTCTAAGGCAACTCCAAAAGACTCATGATGGAAAAGGCTATCCACATCCAGGAAAAGAACTAGAGTCTAAATGCAGATTGAAATAAACTACTTGCTCTATCTCTCTTTTGTATTTTGTTCCTTCTTTCTCATTGTTAACCCCATTAGTTATAGTTTTTCTTTATAACTTGACTAATGTTTAATGCAAAGGTGTTCGTAGAACCTATATCGGATTGCATGCCATTGTGGGGGGGTGTGGAGAGGAGGGAGGAGAGAGATGGGAGAAAATTTGGAACTTAAGGCATTATGGAACTGAATGTTGTAAACTAAAAATAAATAAACAAATTAAATTTAAAAAATCCTTTCCCTCAAGGTGTTTACATTCTAAAGGGGGAGAGAGAGTATATAAATGAAAAGGTACATACAAGATACATACAAGTAACCTTATTAGGGAGGACACTAATGGCTGGGGGGCCCAGGAAAAGCCTCCCATAACTTTCTAAGACTTTAAGGTAGTTGGTTTTCCTAAATATCTCACCCCTTCCCTTTTTTCTCTTTATTATAAGACATAACTCACTGGGAATGAGAGGGCATATATTGGGTTACATTAATGATGACAAGAAGCCAAAAGATAATAGCAAAAAATGATCTTAAAAAAAGCCTTCTGAAAAATGGCTCCCACTTGCTTTTCCTTATTTCATATAGCTCCCCTTTACTCACCCTCTATTCCAGTCAAACTGGCCTGCTTTGTTCCCAAGACATGCACAGAATCTCCCACCTCCATGCCTTTGCAGAAGCAGTTTGTCCATGTCCAGAGTAGACTATTCCCACACCTCTCTCTCATAGAAGATTTAGCTTCCTTCAAGGCATAGCCCAAATGCTGGCTCCTTCTTTCCTTCTTTTCCTTCTTTTCTGACTTACTTCTTTAACAGCTGGGGAGTTGTTATCTTTCTTTTCTCTTGAAATCATTCAGTCTTGTATCGTGTATACTTGTAGGGAAGATTTTTGTTTTTGTATCCTCAGGGTCTTGTATTTAGTAGGCATTTAATAGATGCTTGTATTGGATTGAATTGAAGAATTGGTTATAATTTAAAGGGGAAAGCTGGGAAAAGGCAGAAGGAATTAGTAACTAATTGTCTAAGGAAAACAGTGCAGGTTTCTGCAACCATATGAGACTGATGATAAAGAGAAAGTTAAGACAGAGGAGTTAGTAGAAAGAAAATAGAGGGAATTATTGATGATTTGAAAAGGCACTTGTCTCTCTTTTGTCTCTGTCTCTCCCTGTTTTCTTTGTCTCTCTCTGTCTCTGTCTCTGTCTCTCTCCAGCCTTCCTGTCTCTGTCTCCTCCCTCCTTCAATCTGTCTCTCCCTCTCTCTCTGTCTGTATCTGTCTCTCTCAAATCAGTCTTTTAAATTTTTTTTTATTTTTCTGTATTAAGTATGATTTATTGTAATCACTTTTTAATGAACATTTGTTTTTTGAAACAGTTATCAAAATATTTTTTTAGTTTATATCATTCATTTCCACAAGATTTTGAGTTACAGATTTTCTCCCCAATTTTCCCTACACACCACCCCAAAACAGCATTCCCACTGAATATCCCCTCCCCCAATTTTCTGTCTTCCATATCTTCTCTCATTCCCCCTTCAACTTTCCAGTAGGGCACGATGGATCTCTATGCCCCAGTGCCTGTATATCTCACTTCCAAGTTACATGTAAAATATTAATAATAACATGTATATAAACATTTTTAAACATTTGATTTTAAAACTTTGGATTCCAGATTCTTTCCCTTCCTCCCTTGTCACCCACCTTCACTGCAAAGATAAGCAAGTCAATATAGGTTGTACTTGAGTAGCTATGTAAAACATTTCCATAGTGGATGTATTGTGGAAGACTGACTATATTTCCCTTTATCCTATTCCATCCCCCACTTGTTCTATTCTCTACTTTGATCCTTTCCCTTTTCAAAAGTGGGTGCTTCCAACTTCCCCCCCCCAGCTGACCCTCCCTTCCATTATCCTCCCTCTCTTCCCCTTCCCCTCTATTCTCCTGTAGGATGAGATACCCTATTTAGTGTGTGTGTCATTCCCTCCCTAAGCCAAATTCAATGAGAGTAAGGTTGACTCATTCCCTTTTGCCTTCCTATTCTTCCTCTCCATTATAACAATTTTCCCTTGCCTCTTCTATATGAGATAATTTACCCCATTCTGTCTCTCCCCATCTCCTCTCATTATATTCCTCTCTCACCTCTTAATTTTACCTTTTAAGTATCATCCCTTCCTATTCAATTGGTCCTGTGCCCTCTGTCTATGTATACCTATAGACATATTGTATTAACACTGCAATATTCACTATGCCTATGGCAATTATAAACAGGCTTATGTGGTTATTAATCCCAAAATATATCAGGCTCTCTATATAGGGGATAAAACCAGAGAATTTATTAAAATACCAAATAACTGAGTCCCAAAACCAGAAAGTCAAAGCCATCAGAGTAGTTATGAAATTGGCACAAGTAGTTAACGTAGTAACCAACCACATTCTCAAGCTTTCAAAACAGAACAGGCTACCTCAGGCAAAGGTCTTTCTCTCCCCACTCACAGCAACTGCTCAGTGTCCAGGAATCGTGCTCACAACAGCTCCGGCCCCCCGAAGTTTCAGTCCTCGGCAGTCCCCAACAAGAGTCCTTAGCAGAAATTCCGGCTGGCTAAAAAAGGGGTTTGCGCTTCCACCTCTACCTTGGCAGTTACTGCTGCTGCTGCTGTTGCCTTGACCACCAACAGTCCCCAACAGTCCCCAATGGAACTCTAGCTTTTTTTTCCCTCTTACTCTTGCCCCGCCCCCTCCTGCTATGTCAGCAAGTCCAATGGGACATGGAAGATCTTTAAATCCCATAACCCTTACACATATATACACACACTCACATATGTATTCATACGCCTCTATACCCACGTATATAGACATGTATATGTATGTATATACACACACATATACACACACATATATATGCACATACATACATATGTATATATACATATATATGTGTATGTGTGTGTGTATATACACACACACACACACACACACACATACACACATATACATTTCTATTCCCTTCAACTATTCTCATACTGAGAAAAGTTTCATAAGCTACAATTATCATTTTTTCCATGTAGGAATATAAGTAGTTGGGGCCGCTAGGTGGCGCAGTGAGTAGAAAGTTGGCCCTGGAGTCAGAAGGACCTGAGTTCGGATCCGGCCTCAGACACTTAACGCACACACAAACAAAAACCTAGCCGTGTGACCTTGGGCAAGTTACTTAACCCCAGTTGCCCTCCCAAAAAAAAAAAAAAAAAAAAGGAATATAAGTAGTTCAACTTTGATAAGTTCCTTATGATTTCTTTTCCCTGTTGTTTACCTTCTCAAGCTTCTCTTGTTTCTTGTATCTGAATATCAAATTTTCTATTCAACTTTGGTTTTTTCATCAAGAATGCTTGAAAGTCCTCTATTCCACTGAATGACCATATTTTCCCCTGAATCATGATATTCATTTTTGCTCAGTAGGTGATTCTTGGTTTTAATCCCAGCTCTTTTGACCTCCAGAATATCATATTCCAAGCCCTTCGATCCCTCAATGTAGAAGCTGCCACGTCCTGAGTTATCCTGATTGTGTTTTCACAATATTGAAATTGTTTCTTCCTGGCTGTTTGTAATATTTTCTCCTTAATCTGGGGACTCCAGAACCTGGCTATAATATTCCTAAGGAGTTTTCTTTTTGGGATCTTTTTCAGGAGATGATCGGTGGACTCTTTCAACCTCTATTTTGCCCTCTGGTTCTAAAATACCAGGGAAATTTTCCTTCAGAATTTCTTGAAGGATGATTTCTAGGTTCTTCTTTTGATCAAGGTTTTCAGGTAGTCCAATGATTTTTAATGATCTCTCCTGGATCTATTTTCCAGGTCAGTGGCTTTTTTTCCAATGATACATTTCACATTGCCTTCTATTTTTTCATTTGTTTGGATTTGTTTAATAGTATCTTGATTTCTAATAAAGTCACTAGCTTCCATTTGCTCCAATCTAATTCTGAAGAAATTATTCTCTTCAGTGAGCTTTTGAGATTTTTTTTTCCATCTGGCAAATTTCGCCTTCTAAGGCATTCTTCTCCTCATTGCCTTTTTGAGCATCTTTTGCCATCTGAGTTATTCTATTTTTAAGGTGTTATTTTCTTGTTGTTGATTCTCATTTCATAATTTTCTTGCATCATTCTCATTTCTCTTCCCAATTTTTCCTCCACTTCTCTTATTTGATTTTCAAAATCCTTTTTTAAGCTCCTCTATGGCCTGTAACCAGCTTGTAATTTTCTTGGAAGCTTTTGGTGCAGGCGTTCTGACTTTGCTGCTTCCTCCTGTTCCATGCTTTGATCCTTTTTGTCCCCCAAATAGGAGGGCAAAGTTGGGTTGCTCTGTTTATTTTGTTTACTTTGCCTGTTCATGTTGCCACTCAATTACTTGACCCCTGGGCTTTTTTGCCACAGTAGGACTCTGCCACCAGACAGGAGCTTCCATACCAAATGCTAGGGTTTTCTCAGTTTTCTCAGTTGTCCAAGGTATTAGTTGGGTGCCCTCTCTGAAGCCTCCACACTCTCTGGCACACTGGTCCCTCATCCCAGGTGACCCTAGACAGCAATCGAGATCCAAGCAGGTTAAAGCAAGAGTGATTACCCTCAGACTGGTTGCTTGGTCCCCCTACCATCTGAAGACCAGGAGCTGAAGCTGCCATGTGACGACGGCTGCAGGGCAGCATGCCCAGCTGCTTCTCATCCCGGGGGCAAAGGTCAGATCACTAAAAATTCCCAGGTACTAAAGTCCACACTGCACTGACCTCTCACTTTGTCCTTGGCATCTATGGGTTGATAATTCTGGAAACCGCCACAGCTACTGGTGATCTAAAGTCCCTCCAGCAGGTGGCTGGTCAGGCCACCCTGGGGCTAAGACCTCCAGCTCAGGGTTGACTCCCAGAGCGCTTCGCTGGCCACTTGCTGCCAGCTTTGCTGCCAGTCCTCAGTGGGAGGTTAGCTTCTCTGTGTCATTTTGTGGGTTCTGTAGCTCCAAAGTTTGTCTAGAGTCATTTGTTACATAAATTGGGGGAGGTGGGAGCCAGAGCCGTGAGGAAGTCCTGTTTCTACTCTGCCATCTTGATTCTGTCCCCTCAAATCAGTCTTTAACAAGAAAAGGTAGTGGGAAAAAGGAGAAAAGCAGTTTGTTCAATTATGCAGGCACTGAGATCCTACAAAAATAGCTTTTGCCAAAAGAAGAGAGGAGTGGGGAGGTGACCTTCTCAGATTTCTAAAACCACTGGTCCGGATGTGAAGCAGGTCTATGTCTGCAGAGCTGAAGGAGAGGGGGTGTGGAGTCTCTGCAGCAGAGGCTTGGGGGTGGGAGTGAGGATGGGGTGGAAGGTGGGCAGTATGGGAGCTCATTCACACCCATTGACAGAATGAAGTTGGTACTGAAATGTATATGATGGTGATAGTTGTAACAATCATGATAATTCATTTCTATGATACTTAGTATAAGTAAGAGCCCAGTGTCCAGAGAAGGGTGGCCAGGAGAGTGAGGGAACTTGAGGTTCATCCATAAGAAAATCAGTTCAGAGAATCAATCTATCAACAAGCTTTTACTTAGCATTTACTGTATGTATTCTGTGCACTGTGAAAGGCACTGAGAATATAAAGGAAAAAATGAAGTTGTACCTGCTTATATTCTAAAAGGGGAGAGAACATGTAAACATTTAAGTGTACTGAGTCAATATTGGGTAACTTGCCCGGAGTGGCACTAGGAGATGTGGGCAGGGGGATGAAGAGAAGTTTCCCAAAAGAGGTGGTATTGAGTTGAGGGTTGAAGGAAATTAGGCATTCTTAGAGGCAGAGATGAGATGGAAGAACCTTCCAGGCATGGAGAGCAACCAGTGCAAAAGCACGGAGAAGGGAGGTGGCATTCTGTGAAATACTGAAATGTCAAGTTTAGGAAGGAAAGTAATATATAATAACTCTGAAAAAAGTAGAGTGGGGCTGAGTCATGAAGAGCTTTAAACACCAAAGAAAAGGAATTTGTATTTGATCCTAGAGGTGGTAGCAGGCCATTGTAGTTTACTGAATGGAAGAGAGGTCTGTGTTTTAGGTTATGATATGGGATGTGTTGGGGCACCTAGGTGGCACCATAGTATATACACTACCAGGAGTCAGGAACACTTGAGTTCAAATCCTGCCTTCTCCTAGCTGAATAACCCTGGGCAAGTCATGTAATCTTTCCAAGCCTCAGTTTCCTCACCTGTACAATGGGGATAATGAGAATTTCCAGTGCTTTCCTCACAGTGTTGTTGAGGTACCAATTAGGTAAAGATGTAAAGTGCTTTTCAAAATTTAATGGCATTCTATAAATGTCAGTGTTTTTTATGCCCCAGGCTAATTTTACATGGTTGATATCTCAGCAGAGGAACATGTCTTAAGGTATTAGAATTACCAGCAATAAACAGACTGAGGAGGGTTGGGGGAGGGAGTTAGACTCTTTAGTCAAGGCCAGAAACATGAAATATCAAAATAACCAAATTAAACCAAACCAAAACGTTGCAGATGGTTCTAGAATTTTTGATAGAGAATCAAGTCATCAAAAGAGTATGTGAAAGAGCTGCTGGGGCTCTCTGAGGGCTGGTTGGAGATAATTTTGGACCAAGAGCCACTTACCAGCTTGGCTCATACTTGGGACAGCTACCCAGATGGAGAAGGGAATGTAGACCAAAGTAATGATCAGTTATGGAGAAGCAGTGCTGTGTAGGGGAAACGACATTGGGTGTGGAGTCACTGGGCTGGCGTTCAGTTTCTGCCCCATTGCTTACCATCAGTGTGACCTCAGCAAGTTATTCAATATCACTGAATCTGAGTTTACACCTCTTTAAGGTGAAAGACCTGGACTAGAGAAGAGTGTTAGACTTAATGTTAGTCAGAAGACCCAGGTTCTAATCCTGATCCTGCTACTTGCCACCTGTGTGAATTTTTGAAGAGTTTCACAGATCATTTTTTTAGAAGAAATGGAGGGAACCTCTGGAACCTGCTAGACTAAGAGGTAAAGTCACTTCACCTCTCTGGGTCTCAGTTTGCTCATCTGTGAAATGGAGGTGGGAACTGGACAAGATATCTCTTATGATCTCTTCCAGTTTTAAGTGATGCAGTGGATAGAGAACACTAGCCTGAATTCAAATCTGGCTTTAGATACTTACTAGCTGTGTGACCCTGGGCAACTCCTTTATCCTCTGATTGCCTCAGTTTCCTAATCTGTAAAATATGGATAATAATAGTATCTACCTCTTAGGATTGCTGTGAGGATCAAATGAGACAATAATTGTAAAGCACTTAGCACAGTTCCTGGCATGTAGTAAGCACTCTATAAATGTTACCTTCTTCTTCTTCCTCTTCCTCTTCTTCTTCTTCTTCTTCTTCTTCTTCTTCTTCTTCTTCTTCTTCTTCTTCTTCTTCTTCTTCTTCTTCTTCTTCTTCTTCTTCTTCTTCTTCTTCTTCTTCGTTTTCCTCTTCTTCTGATCCTACTATTAGTAGCCTAACTTCCACTGCTATTAGTAGGTTGGGTCCACAGAGAGCAGTCACTACTTTCCCCCTAAAGAATCTAAGATATCTTGAGGGGTTGAGGTGATTTCTAGTACTGGTGCTCATGAGCCCCTAACATATATGTTCCTTATTGGTTGCCAGCCAACTAGACTTAATTAGCTTTTAGAAATGGGGACTTTAAACTATTAATGACAGTACAAAAACATCTCTTCCCCCTACCCCACCAAAAAAAAGATCTGCGACAAACTTTTCCCCTTCTACACATAAGGTCCTCTGGGAGAGTGGACAAAAGCTAGAAAGTATATATTCTAAAGGTGGCAGTTCACAGCTCCTAGTTTCTAGGAGTCCTTTTCTCCCTTTGTGGAGTCTCCATGAAGTTCCCCTTGGATGTGTGTAACTCTCTGCTAGGCAGTGAAGGTTGGTATTTTTGTAGAGTCCTGAGGTTGACTTTCTTCAGTGGATCTAATTTGTTCTTGACTTCTAAAGAAGATATCACCATTAGTTGCTACTGTTCTGAAAACATTCCTACTGCCAATGGGAAGTTCAAATCTCACCTTCTTAAGTTCACAATGTCATCCTCTGCCCAAGGTAGGGAGGAGAGAGGTTCTTTTCCCCTTCCTTATCAATTCTTGAGTGAGAGATGTTCCTCCATTTGGCTGACCTACCATTGGGTAGTAGAGGAAAAACAGGGATCAGGTAACTTTGCAAGAAAGAGGACATGTAGAACTGAGGTCATAGGTCCATTACTGATGCTTTTTTTTTATCAGTCTCAGAGTTAGAAGGGACAGTCTTGTTTCTAACCAAGAATCAAGAATCCTCCCCACAAAACCCCCAATAAGGGGCCATCCAGGCAGGTAACAAGTATTTACTAAGCAGTTATTGCATGCCAGGATTTGTGCTAAGCAGTATAGATACAAATACAAGGAAAAAAAAGATAATACCTGCCCTGAAGGAGCTTATATTTGAATGAGGGAAGACATTAAAAAGAGCTGAAAAGCACAATCAACTAATCAATAAACATTTATTAAGTGCCTACTATATGACAGGCACAGTACTAAGTGCTGGGATTACAAGAGGCAAAAACAGTCTGTCTTCAATGAGGAAGTGGAAGTGTCCAAGGTACCCATGTGGAAGCATAGCCTCAAAGTCCAGACAATCAGAAGAGCAAATGGCCAGTATGGGCCTCTCCCCAAAATGTAGGCCCATGAAATGAAGTCACCAATGGAAGAAGGGGACTGGCATGGCAGCGAGCTGTTTCAGAGTGAGAGGGCTCCAGGTATTGAGGGAAGTTCCAGGGTGAGAAGGTGGTCAGAGGTGCAATCAGGAAGGATCATCTGCTCAAGAAACACAGGTTCACAGATATATATACATCTCTCTCTCTCTCTCTCTCTCTCTCTCTCTCTCTCTCTCTCTCAAATGCACACACACGCATATATTATCCTCTTATTTGGATAATATTTGTGGATGATCCCTAAGTTCATAGTTAAAAAAAGAAACTTTTAAAAGAGAAATTCAAGGGACAAAATGTTCAACCTCTCACAAGGCAACCTTTTTGTTTTTTATCTACCTCTGATTATTGGCAAGTTTTTCTTTGTGTGGGGTTCTGAAGCTTCCACCCATTGGTCCTTGTTAGCCCCTTTGGGACCATCGAGAACAAGGCAAATCCCTTTTCCAAGTGATTGCCTTTTGAGTACTTAAAAACAGGCACCATGTTTCCCCTCAAATCTTCTCTTCTTCAAGGCAAACATCCCCAGTCCTCTCAACTAATTCTTAAATTTAAATGGTAAGACCCATCAGCATCCAGTTACCTACTTCATAGTGTTTTCTAGTTTATCAATATCCTTTCTGAACTGTGGTATCCATAACTGAGTGCAGATCTCCAGATATGGTCTGACCAGGCTGGAAGACAGCAAGACTGTTACTTCCCTTGTTTGGAGCATGATGCATAGTGGATAAAGTACCAGGTATAGAGTCAAGAAGATTCATCTTCCTGAGTTCGAAACTGGACTTAGACACCTACTACCTGTATGACCTGGGAAGTCACTTAACCTCATTTATCTCAGTTCCCTCATATGTAAAATGAGCTGGAGAAAAAAAATAGGAAAATATTTTGGTATTTTGCCAAGGAAACCCCAAATGGGGTCATGAAAAGTGGGAAGTGACTGAAAAATGACTGATGACAGCAACAAAGACCACATTTGTTTTTAGGGCTGCCATATTCCATTACTGATACTTGGAACTTGCAATTCACTAAGATCCCCAGATTTTCTTCCAGTCATACTTCCCCCATTCTGTACTTGTGAAATTGAGTTTTGAAGATCTCAAAGGCAGGACCTTATTATTTTTCATCTTATTAGATTCAGCCTATCCCTCAAGACTATCTATCTATTTTTGGATCCCAACTCTTGTCCTCCAATAAGTTAGCTTTCCATTCCATGTCACCTGTAAATTTGATAAGTTTTTCTATTAATGACTTGACAAAGGAATGAATGGCATGCTTAATACAAAGGGTCAAGGACAGATTCAATTCAGTGTAATGTGCCAGACATGGGATGCAAAGGCAGAAATGAAACCACCTCTATTTTCAACAAGCTTACATTCTGCTTGGGGCAGAGTAGATGACAAGTACATAGATAAATATATAAAATATATAAAGAGAGTGACTAAAATAATTTTGCAGAAAAATTTGGGGTGAGAGAGAATGAAGTTTTTTTTTTTATCAGGCATAGTTCAATTTATTTGTTTACAAAACATCTATGTGGTTGCCACAGCAGCTGCCTGGGTCCTCTGGACAGACACTCGAGTGTGAGTCTTCACAAGATGGTCGGTGAATTCCTGATAAGGAGATTTAGTGAACACAGTCTCCTTCCATAGGTCTGGGGTTAGATAGCTGTATGTTTTGGAGATGGCATCAAAGGTAGCTTTAGCGAAGTTGCCCAGAGTGGCAGTACAGCCTCTTGCAGAAGTGTAGCAATCATCAATTCCAGCCATCATCAGGAGCTTTTTAGGCACAGGAGCTGAGACAATGCCAGTTCCTCTAGGGGCCGGGATCAGGCGCACCAAAACCGACCCACATCGCCCAGTGACCTTGCAGGGTACTGTGTGAGGCTTGCCAATTTTGTTCCCCCAGTAGCCACGTCTCACGGGAACGATGGACAGCTTGGCCAGAATGATAGCACCACGAATAGCTGTGGCCACTTCCTTGGAGCACTTGACACCCAGACCAACATGGCCATTGTAGTCTCCAATGGCCACAAAAGCCTTGAACCTGGTACGTTGTCCAGCTCTAGTTTGTTTCTGAACAGGCATGATCTTCAAAACCTCATCTTTCAATGAAGATCCCAGGAAAAAATCTATGATCTCAGACTCCTTGATAGGAAGCGAGAAAAGATAGATCTCTTCCAAGGACTTGATCTTCATGTCCTTGACTAACCGGCCCAGCTTAGTGACAGGAACCCACTCCTTGTCTTCAGCCTTTCCTCCCCGGGCCCCACGTCCGCGGCCTCGGCCTCGACCACGGCCCCCACTGCCAAAGCCACCGCGAAAGCCTCCCCGGCCTCCGACGCCGGGGCCCCCGGGGCCTCCCGAACCTCCTGCAGCACCGGCGTCGTCCGCCATTTGGTGTTCACCAGAAGTAGAAGCGAGAATGAAGTTTTAAAAACAAGAAACAGAATGACATATTGGAGGGAGCAAGTGAGCTAGTTCTGTTTCAATGTGTAATGTATGCAGCCAGTCTCTTCTCTCTGTCTGTCTCCCTCCTATAGTCTTGTCATTTTACAGATAAGGAAACTGAGGTTCAGAAATGATAGAGTGTGACTTTGGGTAAATGGTGGTCTAGACTTGAATCCAGGACATCTTAGAAGCATGGAACAATGCAAAGAACCCAGAATTTGGAGTAAAGATCTCAGTTTGAATTCCAATTTTGTAAGTAATACATACATCATCCAGGATAAGTGACTTTCACCTCTCTTGACCTCAGTTTCCTGGTCAATAAAATGAAGATGTTGGACAAAGCCTCAAAAGTCTCCCTTTAGGATCTAAATCTATTGCCTTATGTTTCAAATTCCATATTCTTTGCATTATATCACAATGCTTAATAGGAACAAAGACCTAGAACTGGAAAAGATCTTCAAGGTCTTCAAGTCCACTCCCCTCATTTTACAGATGAGTAAACTGAGACCCAGTGGGTCAAACAGTTGGTAAATGGCAGAGCTGGAATTTGAACAGAGGCCCCTTGACTCCAGTTTGACTCTTTCCACTGGGTCACACTATCTCCCTGTTCTGAATCTTGTGAATCAGAAGCAGGTCTAGGTTTGTCTGTCGGTAAACATTTGTTAAGTGCCTATTATGGTCCATGGTCCACGACTGAATGAATGAACAACAATAATAAATATGCTGATTTATGCTTAACACTAGAGGTAAAAACAGAGGCAAAAGACAGTCACTCACCCTGAGGAGGTCACAGACTATTCAGGGAAGACCATATGTAAATAATTATGTACAAATCAGTTATACATAGCACACATAAGTTATACATAGCACAGAGAAAAGACACTGGAATTAAGAGTGATCAGGAAAAGATTAGAATTCAAAACTCTCAACTTCCGTTAACCAGTGAAGGAATTAATTCTGTGTCACATTCATCCAACAGTTCTGTCTGGGCAGTTAGTGCCAGGGGTAGAGGGATGGACAGAATTACCTCCATATATTAGTAGATTTCCCTAAGCTGAAATTGACAGATGAGCAGACCCCTCAGCTTTTTCAGGCTCAGGCAAGAAGTGGCCTATTCTTCCCAATCTGACCTTAAAAAATAAGGCAGTGATGAGAGTGGCTCTGCTACTTTTACTGAAGGCAGCTCCCCTGACTCGGCTGGCTTGCCTCCTCCCTTGTGTCCTTGGTGAGGACCTTGTTCTCCTGCTAGGAAGCTGCTCTCCTCCTTGATGCTCTGACCCAGCAGATGTGGTTGGCAAGAAGATGGATCAGTGGAAATGATTATTACTGGAGGGCCAAGTGCAGTATGAAGCACTAGGGGCAAGGGAATCTATTTCTGAAGGTCTGCGTCAGCGATCGGCACTGCTTCTTAGTAGCTAAACCACCTGTTACCCATGCCCAGAGGACAATGAGCTGACTAGGCTGGACAGGCTTCTCGAGAACTCATGCCCCAGTCCTCATCTGGTCTCTCACAGGCAGCTGGCCTCCCCCCTTGGAGGGCCATTGCTCTCCCTCTCTAGTCCCTCCACTTCAATCCACTCCTCTGCCAACACTGATCTCCCTTCCCCCAACTCTGATCTCATCTCCTTTATGCTTTTTAATTTCCTCCCTTGCTTTGCTCAAGCAGTACTTTCCAGGGTTTAAGTTGTTCCTCCTTATTTTCAAAGGGCACAGTGACCTAGCCTCCAACCTAGCCCTATCTGTATCCCACGTGTCAGCCCTCACTTCACCAGGGCAACCTCTCCCCTTATCTCCATCTCCATCTCTCTCTCTCTCTCTCTCTCTCTCTCTCTCTCTCTCTCTCTCACATTTTTATTTAAAGTTTTGAGTTCCAAAGTATACTCCACCATCCCTCCCTCCCCCCACCATCCCTCCCTCCCTTCTCCCCTTTCTGAGATGGTAAGCAATCAGATATATATATATATATATATATATACACATATACACACACACACACACACACACACATATATATATGTATGTATGTATATATATGTGTGTGTGTGCAATTACATATAACATTTCAATTTTCATCATCTTGTACAAGAAGATATAAATAAAACAAAAAGAATGAAAGACAGAAAAATAGCATGCTTCAGTCTGTATTCAGACAATATCAGTTCTTTCTCTGGAGATGGATAGCATGCTTCATCATTATTCCTTTGAGATTGTCTTGGATCTCTGTATTGCTGAGAATAGCTCAGTCATTCACAGCTCTTCACTGAACACTATTACTGTTATTGTGTACAGTGTTCTCCTGGTTCTGTTCACTTCACTATGCATCAGTTAATATGTCTTTCCAGGTTTTTACTGAAATCATCTTGCTTGTCATTTCTTATAGTACAATAACATTCCATTACCATCATATACCACAGCTTGTTTAACCATTACCCAATTGATGGGTACCCCTTTGATGGGCAACTTTTTTTTTTTTAAAGCAATTGGGGTTAAGTAACTTGCTCAAGGTTACATGGCTAGTCATTGTTTATGCGTGGGTGCTCATTTTCTGAGGCCGGATCTGATCTTGGATCATCCCAACACCGAGGCCGGCGCTCTTACTCACTGCGCCACCTAGCCACCCCTTTAGGGCAATTGGGGTTAAGTAACTTGCCCAAGGTTACACGGCTAGGTTTTTGTTTATGTGGATTAAGTGTCGGAGGCCGGCTCCGAACTCAGGTCCTTCTGACTCCAGGGCCGGCGCTCTATTCACTGCGCCACCTAGCCGCCCCTGATGGGCAACTTTTTAACCACAACAAAAAGAACTACTATAAATATTTTTGTACAAATAGGTCCTTTCCTCTTTTTTTGGATGTCTTTGGGATATAGTTCTAGCAATGGTATTGCTGGATCAAAGGGTATGCATAGTTTTGTAGCCTTTTGGGCATAGTTCCAAATTGTTGTTCAGAATTGTTGGATCAGTTCACAATTCCACCAACAGTGTTTTAGTGTCCCCATTTTTCTACACCCCCTCCAATATCCAACATTTTCCTTTTGTTTTTTGTCATATTAGCCAATCTGATAGGTGTGAGGTAGTACCTCAGAGTTGTTTTAATTTGCATTTCTCTAATCAATAGTGATTTAGAGCATGTTTTCATATGACTATGGATAGTTTTGACTTCTTTGTCTGAAACTGCCTGTTCATATCCTTTGACCATTTATCAACTGAGAAATGGCTTGTATTCTCATAAATTTGACTCAGTTCTCTATATATTTGAGAAATGATGCCTTTATCAGAGATACTTGTTGCAATACCCCCCCTTCAGTTTCCTGCTTTCCTTATAACTGGTTGCATTGATTTTACTCAATAAAATTTTACTTACAAACAAAGGTGCAAAACCTTTTTAATTTTAAATAATAATAATTATCTATTTTAGATTTTTAAATACTCTATATCTTCTTTAGTGCTAAATTCTTCCCTTTATCTATAAATCTGACAGATAAACTATTCCACGCTATCTTAATTTGCCTAGGGCATCATTCTAGGTGTGACTCATGTACCCATTTTGACATTACCTTGACATATAGTGTTACTCTATACCTAGTTTCTGCCTTACTGTTTTCTAGTTTTCTCAGCAGTTTTTGTCAAATAATGAGTTTTTGTTCCAGAAGCTTAGATCTTTGGCTTTATCATATGCTATATTATTATGGTCATTTACTCTAATGTAATTTGTTGCCTAATCTATTCCACTGATCTACCACTATATTTCTTAGCTAGTTCCAGGTTGTTTCAATAATTACCACTTTATTATACAGTTTGAGATCTAGTATGTCTAGACTATCTTCTTTCATACTTTTTTTCATTAATTCCCTTGATATCTGAGCTTTTGTTCTTCCAGTTGAATTTTGTTATTTTTTCTAGTTCTATAAAATATTTTTTGATAGTTTGATTGGTATAGCACTGAATAAATGGATTAATTTAGGTAAAATTGTCATTTTGTTAAATTGGCTTGCCTACGCATGAACAACTGATATTTTTCCAACTGTTTAGATGTGACTTTATTTGTGTGAGAAGTGTTTTATAGTTATGTCCATATAGTCCCTGGGTTTGTCTTAGCAGGTAGACTTCCAAGCATTTTATATTATCTACAATTATTTTAAATGGGATTTCTCTTTCTATTTCTTGCTACTATACTTTGTAATATATAGAAATGCTGATGATTTATGTGGATTTATTTTATATCCTTCAACTTTGCTAAAGTTGTTAATTATTTGAAGTAGGTTTTTAGCTGATTCTCTAGGATTTTCTAAGTATAACATCATATTATTTCCAAAGAGTGATAGTTTTGCTTCCTCATTGCCTGTTTTAAATCTTTCAATTTCTTTTTCTTCTTATATCTCTCTATAGCTAACATGTCTAGCACAATATTAAATAATAGTAGTGATAATGGTGTAAAGCCAAACATGAAGAGCTTTCCAGAAGAATGCTACTGTGAACAGCTTTCAAGGTTCTGATTGCAAAGTATAGTGGACACTGTATTTATTCAATAAGAAATCAGAGCAAAACATCCACAGTAAATCAAGGTACAGCATTCACAATATTACAGCTTGTCACAGAAAATCAAAATACAGCATTCCCAACAACTTATCACAGAAATGGCCATATAGTTTTCACCACAGTGGTCACATAGTTTTGAACAAAGTACAATAATTTAGTCAATCAATAACTTAGTAACTCAAATCATTCAATCAATTCAATCATTCAATCATCCTTAAGGAGGCTTGTCTCCTTAAGGGACATAAAATACAAAAGTCAAAGTACTCCACCCCTGGGTAATATATTCATTTAGTCAATCAGAGTCCTTAATTCAATCACAAAGTACAATTACAAATAAATTGCACAATTCAGCAGAAAGGGCTTTCAGCTGTCTGACCATTACATGCATACCTAGTTACCAGTGAGAGAAGCACCAACATCTGGGTTTTCAAAGCCAGGGGCTCAACAGCTGCCCAGAGTCTCATCTGGCCACATCACACAACCCTTCTCAAAGTGAGTTCCAAAGCTAAACCTCACATCAGGGTCAGTCACTATTCAGTATTCCCAGAGGGGTCTTTTCATCTTGACCAGAGGTAGGATTTAAGATTCCCTGTATCCCCTTCCATGGTCCCAGCTCCTACCTGGATTCACCAAACTGTCACCTGAATTCAATGGCAGATAGCTCCCAGTTCCTTGTTAAGCTCTCTGTGCAGTTCCTGTACCACACTAAAGCTCACAGTGTCCAGTCCACCTTAAATCCTTCACAGTCTCTTTTCCCTGGAAGTCAAGGCTTAACAAAGCCACAGACAGGTTCATACAAAATACCAGCACCACAGTCATGCTTCCTCAGTCTTCAGCAGCTCCCAGGAGAAGCTGGTAGCTCCCTAGCTGAAGTTCCAGCTGGTTCCCAGGATCAAAATCACTTTACCCAGGTTCCAAAATCAAAACCATTCTCTCCAGTCTGGGTCTTTCCTCCTCAGCCTCCCTGGCAGCAGCTGCTTCCGCCTCCATGAAGCTTAACCCAAGAAGTTTTGACTCTCCCTCTGTGGGGCTTTTCCTTATATACAGTATTGCTCCTCCCTTTTCAGCCCTTTCCTGTTACATCAGCAACAGGAGTTCATACCGTCTGTTTCTTTAACAGAGGCTTAATTTGAACTAGGTGCTAAGTACCTCTCATCTTAGCAATACAAAAGGAACTTCAAATTTCATTACTATTAAAAATGGACATCCTTTCACCCCTAATCTTGTTGAAAATATTTCTTGCTTATTCCCATTATGGATAATGCTTGCTGGTGGCTTTAGATAAATATTACTTATCATTTTAAGGTAAGCTCCATTTATTCCTATGTATTCTAGTGTTTATGATAGGAATAATTATATTTTGTCAAAAGCTTTTTCCATATCTATTGAGATAATCATATGATTTCTGTTGATTTTGTTATTGACATGGTCAATTATGCTGATAGTTTTCTTAATATTGAACCAGCTGTGCATTCCTGGTATAAATCCCACCTGGTCATAGAGCATGATTCTTGTGATATATTGCTGTAATCTCTTTGCTAGTAGTTTATTTAACATTTTTGCATCAATATTAATTAGGGAAATTGGTCTATAATTTTTTCCCTCTGTTTTGGTTCTTCTTGGTTTAGGTATCAGCACCATATTTGTGTCATTTTTTTTAAAGTTCCATGCACAATTCATTGATCTGCTTTTTTTCTATTTTACCAATGTCAGCAATTAGAGATATAACATTTCCCCTGCTTTGTCTTCAACCTATAAATTTTGGTTTGGTGTCTCATTGTTGTCATTTTCTTTAATGAAATTATTGATTGCTTCTATGATTTGTTCTTTGGCTACTTATTTTTTAGGATTAGATTATTTAATTTTCAATTAATTTTAATATCTCTTTCCATTGTCCATGATTGAATTAATTTGTGTTGCATTATGATTTTAAAAGGATGCATTTACTATTTCTGTTTTTCTGTATTTGGTTGTGACGTTTTCATTTTCTAATACATGGTCAAATTTTGGGTAGGTGCCATGTACTGCTGAGAAAAAGGTACATTCCTTTCTATTCCCACTCAATTTTCTCAAGAGATTAATCATATCTAGAATTTTTTTCCAGAATTTTTCAGAATTTTATTTACCTCCTCAACTTCCTTCTTTTTTTGTTAGATTTATCTAATTCTGAAAAGCAAAAGTTGAGGTATAATTTTTAATCTCTATTTCCTACTGTAACATTCACCTTGTCCTTCAGAAATTTAGATGGTATGCCATTTGGTGTGTATATGTTTGGTATTGATGATTTCATTGTCTACGGTATTTTCAGCAAGTTTTGTTTCCTTCCTTCTGTCTCTTAATTAGATCTACTTTTATTTTTGCTTTGTCTGAGATCATGATTGCTACCCCTTCTTTCTTTGATTCAGCTAAAGAATAATACATTCTGCTCTAGTCCCTAACCTTTACTCTGTTGTTTCAGATGTGTTTCTTGTAAACAACATATTATAGGATTCTGGTTTTCAATCTATTCTAATATCCACTTCTGTTTTATGGATGAGTTCATTCCATTTACATTTATAGTGATCATAACTGTGTATTTCCTTCCATGTTATTTTCCCTTATTTATCCCCCCTTTGCTCTTACCTGCCACCCATTTCCCCCCCTCACAAGTGTTTTACTTCTAATCACCACCTTCCCCAATCTACTCTTCCTTTTATCAGTCCCCACTCCCCTTTCTATTATCCCTGTCCTGTTTCTACTTTCTTATAGGGCAAGATAGATTTCTATATCCAACTGAGGGTATGCGTTATTTCTTCTTTGAGCCAATTTTGATAAAGGTAAGGTTTAAGTTTTGCCTGCCACCCTCACCCATTTTCTCCTCCATTATAATAGCTCCTTTATGCCTCTTCTATGTGGTATAATTTAGTCCCATTCAATCTCTCTACTTCTTCCAGTGCAGTTTTCTTTCTTTTTTTTTTAATTTTACTTTATTTTTTGGGAAATAAAGGGAAAAGGGTATCATTCCATCAAAATCACCCTATAAGGGCAGCTAGGTGGTACAGTGGATAGAGCACCAGCCCTTGAGTCAGGAGGACCTGAGTTCAAGTCTGGCCTCAGACACTTAACACTTACTAGCTGTGTGACCAGGGACAATTCACCCCAATTGTCCTGCCATCCCCCCTCCAAAAAGACAAAAAAAAAATCACCTTATATCCACACCTTCTGTCTATATACACTCCTTCTAATTCTTCTTATAGGAATAATGTTACAAATATTATCTTGCCATATAGAAATAAAAAGTTTAACCTTACTGAATTTCTTAGATTTTCTCTTTCTTATTTCTTTTTTACCTTTTTATGTTTCCCTTGAGTTATATATTTGGAGGTCAATTTTTTTTATTAAGCTCTGGTCTTTTAATTAAAGATGCTTGAGAATCCTTTACTTCATTAAATATTAATCCCCCCAGAATGATTATATTCATTTTTGCTGGGTAGGTGATTCTTGGTTGCAATTCTAACTCTTTTGCTTTCTGGTATATCTTATTCCAAGCTCTCTGGGTATTTAATGTGGAAGCTTTGAAATCCTGTGTAATCTTGACTGTAGCTCTACAATATTTGAATGGTTTCTTTTTGACTGCTTGCAGTATTTTCTCCTTGATCTGTAAGCTCTGGAATTTTTCTATCATATCCTGGGAGTTTTCATTTTGCGATTTCTTTCAGGTGGCAATTGGCAGATGCTTTGAATTTTTATTTTGCTCTCTGGTTCTAATATATCAGGGCATTTTTTGATAATTTCTTGAAAGATGTTCAAGTTTTTTTAATCATATCTTTCATGTATTCCAATAACTCTTATATTTTCTCTCCTGGATCTATTTTTCAGGTCAGTTGTTTTTCCAATGAGAAATTTCACATTTTCTTCTTCTTTTTACTTTTTTAAATTTTGTTTTATCATATCTTGATGTCTCATAGAGTCATTAGCTTCCACTTGCTCAATTCTAATTTTTAAGGAACTATTTTCTTTATTGATTATTTGTATTTCCTTTTCCATTTGGTCAATTCTATTTTTTAAACAGTTATTTTCCTTGGCAAATTTTTGTATATCTTTTCCCTTGCTATTGACTTTTTTCATGATTCTCTTCATTACTCTCATCCCCCCTTTTTTCTTCTACTTCCCTAATTTGCTTTTTTAAAAAAGCACTTTTTCTTTTATTTATTTATTTTTGCTTTTTGGAGGGGCAATTGGGGGTAAGTGACTTGCCCAAGGTCATACCACTAATAAGTATTGTGTCTGAGGCCAGATTTGAACTCAGGTTCTCCTGGCTACAGTGCCAGTGCTATATTCACTGCACTATGTAGCTGCCCCATAATTTGCTTTTTAAATTTTTTTTAAAGCTCTTCCACCAGGAATTCTTTGTGGGACTGAGACCAAGTTACATTTTTTGTTGAGGCTTCACATGCAGCCATTTTGACACTATTGTCCTCTTCTAAGTTTATGCCTTGATCTTTCCTGTCAACACAATAACTTCCTATAGTCAAATTTGTCTTGTTTTTGTTTCTGGTCACTTTTTTCTGCCTTTTTTGTGACTTAGTGTTTTAATGTGAGAGTTGGGCTCTGGTCTTGCACTGTCCTAAGGTTTTCATGCTGAAGCTCAAGGTCTTGCTGCTGGCTTTCACTGGGCTTTGGGGTTTAGCTGTTTGCTTTCATTGGAGGGTGGGCTAGCCTTCTGGTTTGTATTGGGGATTGGAGCCTCCTTGTTGACCTCCCCCAGGGGAGGTTTAGCTACTGGCCTCCCCCATGGGTGGGACCTTTCTGCTGGGTTGCTATTGTAACAGCCTTTCTGGTGGCTTGTTCTGAAGAATAGATCTGATTTCTGGTCTGTCCCAGGGGTAGGGTCTTGCTGCTGGGCTGCTATGGAATCAGGATCTCTCTGCTGACAGGCCCCAGAGGTGGGGTCTTGCTATAAATCAGCCCTAGGGTCACTACTAGTTAGCAATAGCTTCAAGGTCTTGCTGGTGGCTTGTGCTGCAGGTGGGGTCTCTGGGATAGGGCCTTGTTGGGCTGCACAGACTGTTCACTTGCCTAAGGAATTGCTGATCTGCAGGAGGGTGGGACCTCACTGGTCGATTGCCCTAGACTTGGAGCCTTGCTGCAGGCCCCTTGCTCTTAGGTTGGCTGCTGCTGCTTTTTGACCTCTCTCCCCTCCCACCCCAGTGATACAGACCTTTCCTGCTGGCCCTGTGAGTGGCTTACTTGCTCCTACATCAATTCTGAGTCAGTTTTCTAGCTATTTGGAGGGAAATTTGGGAGGACTTCAGAGAGTTCTTCCTTACTCTGCCATCTTGGTACAGGAAGTCCTTCATCTCTTCTGATGCTGTGACTCTGTCTGAACTTATTGGCAAACAGGCCATGTCTGTTGCCTTCCTTCTATAACTGTCTCAGGTGCCTAAGTTTGGTCTTCCCACCTAGATCATGGGGTCCTAGATTGAAGGAACCTCAGATCTCAGCTAGTGCAATTATTTTATTTTACAGATGAAGGAACTGAGGTCCAAGGTCATATAATTACTTCATGGGATTGTAGATTCAGAGCTAGGAGGGAATTTAAAGGCTATCTACTCCAATCCCCTCATTTTACAATGCTCTAGCTATGGTAGCCTACTTGCCATTCCTCATAAACATTACTTTTCTGAGCCTTAAGACACACTGTCTTCCTTATGTGGAATCCATTTCCTCCTTACCTCTGCTCCAAGTGAAGGAACTAAGGCTCCTGTCCACCCTCCCCTTGTTTCACATTCCTGCATTTATTATTGTGCCTATCAGCAATGAACTCTTGTCCTCTCTTGTTTGTCACCGTCCAGCACAGCAGTGATGTCCCTACACTACCTTTTACAGGATTATAGATTTGGGACTGGAAGAGATTTCAATGGGATGATGCTTAGTCCAACTCCCTCATTTTACAGATGGAGAAACTGAGACCCAGAGGTTCAGTCATTTGTTCATCTAGTAATTGTCTGAGGTAGGATTTGTGTATTGATTGAGGAGATATTGAAGAGATATTGTGGAATCCACTTCCTCCTCTCCTCTCCTCTCCTTTCCTCTCCTCTCCCCTCTTCCCTTCCCCTTCTCTCCCCCCCCTTCCCTTCTTTTTTCTCTTCTCTTTCTTCTCTTCTCCTCTCCCCTCCTCTCCTCTTCTCCCCTCTGTATCTCTTTTCTCATTTCTGTGTCTCTTTATTTCTCTGACTCTCCTCTTTCTGTCTCTGTCTCTCTCTCTGTAACTCCCACCCATCCCTCCTAGCTCTGCCCTCTGAGATCAGGCAGAACAAAGCTAATCCCTTTTCCCTATGACAGTTCAAGGATTGGAAGTTGGGGACTGGCTTAGGAGATGTGTGAAGACTCTGAGATGAGTGGCCCCATTCATCTTCCACCCAGTAAATGCCATGGGAATGTCGAGGAGGAGGAGAGGCCTTGTGCGGCATCTCTGCAGCTTCTCACACTGACCAAGGTGCCTTGCTGCAGCCTCCACTGACCTTTCCAGCCCCCAGGACTGAGGTATCTGTCAATGCAGGGGTAAACCTGTCTTCTCATACCTGAAGAATGGGGCCATTTCCAATCTTTACAATGTGATGTTTCAGGGTAAGAATGGGGGGGCAGAGAAAAATAAAGAATGGGGTAGGCTCAGAGTGATTAAAGGAGAAGGGAAAGGAACAAGCTTATTATGTACTGAGCATTGTGCTAAGTGCTTTACAAACATCTCATATGATTCTCACAGCATCACGGTGAGGTGGCTACTATTAAGTCCCCATTTTACAGATGAAGAAACGGAGACGGGTAGAGGTTAAGTGATTTGCCCAGGGTCACACAACTAGGATATCCGAGGCTGGATTTGACCTTAAGTCTTCCTTACTCCAGGCTTAGATGTTTAAGAAAACAGTGACTAAGTTGTAAGGATAATAGAGGATGGCATGTAATTCAGCTGCCTTGATTCAAAGATGAGGAAATTGAGACTTGCCCATTGTCACAGAGGTGGTAAGTGGCAGAGTCAGGATTTGAACTCAGGTCCTCTGACTCTTACCTGTTCTTTAGAGGTTTAGGGGCATTTGTACATGTATATTCATGTATGGATGTATGTATAACCCTGGCTCAAAGGGCTGATTGTGTGGGACTATCTCCTTCTTAGTGGGGATTGAATATTCAATGCCCTGATCCCATTTGAAGGGTGGGGAAGAGAAGAGAGACAGACAGACAGATACATAGACAGACAGACAGACAGAGACAAAGAGACAGAGCCAGTCAGAGAGACAGAGAGACAGAAAGACACAGAGAGACAGAAAGAAACAGAGAGAGACAGAGACAAGAAGAGAAAGGGAGAAGAGAAGGGCAGGGATGGGAAGGGAAGGGATGAGGAGAAGAGGTGAGGGGAGGGGAGGAGAGGAGAGAAGAGGAGAAGAGAGGTGAGGAGAGGAGAGGAGAAGAGACGAGAGGAGAGGAGATCAGATCTCTTCAATTTCTTCCTATCAAATTCTTCTAGTTTTAAACTTTGAGAGAAAAGATGAACGATGTCAACCTCTCTCTTCAGGCTGCTGTGGGGAGAGAAGACTCTAGGAAGTAGCTGATATGGAAGGATCTGGTAGGATTTCATCCCTTTTCTTCAGCTTTCTACACTTGAGACTTCAGGGAATTTCCCCTTTGGGTGACATCTGGAACTCTGATGAACTGAGAAATCTTGCTTCCAGTGGGAAAGCTCATTCCTCTGTCTCCCAGGCCAGAGCCCTTTCTGCATTTCTTTGCCTGGTATATATTCTCATATATGTAATTTCTGCATCTGCAATGTCTGCTATATGTATATATATATATATATATATATTAATATACTATATATATATGTATGATTTCTCTGATTTCTGCTTGCTATTGGCTTGAATAAATGAGTGTCTTTTCTATTTGTGGTTGTGTGTGTTTTCATTGTGGAAGTTGCACCTTGTGGGAAGAGAGTGAAGCCTCTGATATTGAGTCTGGGATGCTCCTTTTCCCATTAATGATTATAGACCAGTAGCTTCTCTTAAACCTCTGTTACTTCCCCACCCTACCAATATTTAAGAGAACATATAGATTTAACTCTAGCCCTGTACGTTCTCTCTGAAGAAAGCTGAATAGCCACCCCCCCACACACACCCTCCGATTTCTCCTCCTGGTAGGAATTAAAGTCTCCTTTGAAGAAGAGCAATGGAGGTGATGCCAGAGATGTCTGCTCTCACCTCTCTTGGAACTACAAAGAGATAGTCACATTCTGCACGTTGTGTGTGTGTGTGTGTGTGTGTGTGTGTGTGTGTGTGTGTGAAGTAAAAATAAAAGTGTTTGTGAGAGCAGCAAAAGAGTTTGTGAATAGGCTGGCAAGAGAAAATTAATGGGAAAATCACTTAAGCTCCTGGAGCCACGGTTTGCTTATCTGTCAAATGGGACTAATCATGCCAGGAGCACCTGCTTGGTAGGACTTTTCTCAGGATCAAATGAGATAATGCTCTTAAAGCACATTGCACACTTTAAATGAGTATAGACATGCAGCTAGTGTTATTATTCTTTGTTCCCGTCTGTGGTTTCCTTGGTGTTCCTACGTTCTGGTAAGAAAAGCTCCCTTCTCCAGAGCACAATAGCGCCTCTTCCATCTTAGCTGCCTGAGGCATTGAAAAATACAGTGCATATGTCAGCAACAGGATTTGAACTCACATCTACCTGATTCTGAGGCAGTCTTTGTATCTATTACTTAACACTGTTTTCCTTTTCTATTTCTTATTCTCCCCCTCTCTCGGGGCTTTCATTTTTTCCTCTTTAAGAAGAGAGGATTGGATCTTATGGCCTTTATATTTCTTCCAGCTCTACTTCCTATGATCCAGTTTGATAAAATGGAGAGGGCTCTAATTCAGGAGTCAGAGGGCCAGGGTTCAAATCCAGCCTCTGATGATTTTTACCTTCCTAGGCTTCAGTCTTGTTATCTATGAAATGGGTGGGCTGGACTGGCTGACCTCTGACGTCCTGATTCTAGATATAGGATCCTGTCTGTGATGAGTGTGGCTAAGGAGTGAATGAGGGTAAATGAGGATGTGTCTAATGTTGCCCTCAGGGCAAATGGCCTATCTTTTCCTTCTGCCTCCCCAAAATAACCCCTGATCTAACCTTGGCCAAGCTGCCTGGAATTGCCACTGTTTGGTCTGGGGCCATGTCCCTAGAAGCTGGAGGGGAGGTCATGGGAGGGAGGGAAGGTGGGGCATAGGGACCTAGATCCTCATGGGATATCTTGCCATCTGGCCAGCAAAGTGGGTGCTTGGAGCCACACGAACCCCAGCAGGTGCACTGCCCATCCCTCTTGGCTCCCTTGGGGGCTTCCCAGTTCCTATTCCACCATCATCAAGATGACACCAGCATCTGTAAGGGGCCTAGAACAGAGCAGATGGCCTGGTTCCCTCAGAGTCATGCAGGGGGTGCTGCCCAATGAGAAGGGATGGGGCACACAGCCCACACCCACACCACATGGGCACACACGCTCCTCATAATTGCCCATTGTAGCTGTGTGCATTGCTCCTGTCCACTCCTCTCACCCAGCTAAGGCCCCTCTAGCTGAGAGCTCCAGCAAGGGTACCCACTCTGCTTTGTCTGGTAATTAGCCCATCAGAAGGAGTAAGGAAGCTGTGGGAAGCCTTCCAGTTTAGGAAGAAAAGGAGGCCAGTCTCTGGCTGTCTATTAAGGGACCCAGTCCAAATTTTGGTGTGCAGAGAAAAAGCAAGCTCGGAAATTAGCACCTCTCCAAGTAACAACTGTCATTTTTTCCTTCGGCTTTAAAAAAATTTCTCTTGAAATCTACAGAACAGGGGGGGGGGGCAGGGAAGGAGGGGGACCCTTCTCACCCTTTCAGGCAAGAGAAAAAAATCCAAGTCTCAGGAGGCGGATAGGGTTTTATTCAGTCATAGGAGTTAAAGGTGAAAGCAACTTTATAGGTGATATAGTCCATCCCCCTTATTTTACCGAGAAGGAAACTGAGGCCCAGAGGGAAAAATGACTTGGCAGAGGTCACTTAGGTAGGAGCAGAAAGATCACAGCAGGAAGGAACCTTGGAGTTCAACTGACTCATTCATTTAATTTAATAGAAGAAAAAAAGCTGAAACGCAGAGAAAGAGGTGATTTCCTCAAGGTTGTCCAGAGTTCACCGCAGACCCAGGACATCTGGCTTCAAATCCACTTCTCTTGGCCCTCTCCTCTCCACATGGGTCACCTAGGCAATGATGACTCCAATGCATATTTCTCTGGGGATTTCTAGTTTATAAAGCACTTGCTTCCATGAACAAATGATTTCAAGGGTTTATTGGCATGAAGCATTAGCCCTTTCTGACAGTTGGAGAAACTGAGGCTCAGCTGGGAAAACTGACTTGCTGAAAACAAGTAAATAGAGTCTGGAGGCTTGTGAAGGTCTTCTCTCTTCTCTCTTCTCTCTCTCTCTCTCTCTCTCTCTCTCTCTCTCTCTCTCTCTCTCTCACTCTCTCAGGACAAGGAGCCTTCCATCAGGAACTGGACCAGCTCAGTTGTGACCAGGTTGGGAAAGAGCGTTAGATCCTTATAGAAAAGCTGAGTTTGGACAGGCATCGGCTACAAGTCAGAGCCTTGACTGCTGAGCTCTCCAAGCTGGGCAGAGCACATGCATTTCAAGGATTCTGACATGATAATCACAGAATTGTCAGAGCTAGAAGGGCCTCTGTAAGCTAGGGGTCTAAGATGATGGAGTGGAATAGATGCCCTGTTCCTGAGTCAGGAAGACTAGTTCGAATTCCATTTGAGGCACTTACAAGCTGTGTGACCCCAGGCAAGTCACCTAAACTTTGCCTCAATTTCCTCAGCTGTAAAATGGGCTTCAAAATAGCACTGACCTCACAGGGTTGTTGTAAGGATCAAATGAAGTGATGATATTTGTAGAGTTCATAGCATTCTTAATAAATGCTTGTTATCCTACCTTCTTTAGAACAGAAAGTAATAGAACTGGGAGAGCCTTTGGAACAGGGGATGTCAGGGCTGGGAGGGTCCTTAGAACAGGGGATGGAACAACTGGGAGGGGCTTTAGAACAGGGGATGTCAGGGCTAGAAGGGGCCTTAGACATCATCTAGTCCAACTGCCTCACTTCACAAATGAGGAAACTGAGGGGAAAGTGACTGGGCCAGAGGCCAGCAGGTAGTAGAGCGTGTGTAATGAAAAGCATCCTGGAGTGATGCACTGTGAACAACCTATGGGACCTTGGATGGCTGGCTGCCTTCCCTTCTTTGAGCCCCAGTTTTCTCCTCTGTAAAATGGGTCCCAGCTCTATCTCTCAGTCTTGGATCCTCTGACTAGCTCACCTCTTGGTCCATAACCAGCTGTGATGATAAATGTGTACTGACAATCATAACTGCTGAGAAGGAGGAAGGGAGGTGTTCAGAGTAGGTATCATCACTTCCCTTTGACAACTAAGGAAACTGAGGCATTAAACAGTTGAGAGTCACTTATATTCATAGACCTAGAACTGAGAAAACCTCAGAGGCTATTCAGTCCAATCAGTTCCCTGCCCTCGTTTTATAGTGGAGAAAGCTGATGTGCCCACTGAGGTTAAATGATTGTCAGTAAGTATTAGAGGTGAAACTTGAACTCAGCTCCTGTGACTCAGGAGTCACTGCTTTTCCTACTGTGCCCTACTTTTTCTTTTTTCTTTTTCTTTTTTTTTGAGGGGGGAATTCAGGGCAATTGGGGTTAAGTGACTTGCCCAAGGTCACATGGCTAGTAAGTGTTAAGTGTCTGAGGTCAGATTTGAACTCAGGTCTTCCTGACTCCAGGGCTGGTGCTCTATTCATTGGGTCACCTAGTCGCCCCCACCCCCATTCTTTCTAAGACCAGTTAGTGGTTAAATCAGGGCTTCAGGAATCCTAGCTCAAGACTGCCCTGATGTGGCTATAGCCCAATTAGTAAGATCATTGGTGAAGAAGGAAATGTGTAGGGAGGGGGGTAAGATGCAGGGGGGTAGTAGGCAGACCCACTCACCAATTCCTCCTTGTAGGGGCTGCTGCTTTCAAACAGAAGCGATTGGAGGCTGCTTTTTCAGCCACAAACCAGGCCCAATAATCCTTGTTTGCAAAGCAATTTGACATTCTGTGATAAAAGTGGCCCTATGAAGGATTCTTAGAGATTTACAAGCAGAAGTAAAATTTTATTGACAATTGTTATTTGGGAGACACCTGCTTAGTGGTTTCCATCTTGCCGAAGAGTGAGATTATTCAGACACTGATGGGGCTGGGAGCCCAGAGACTGTAAAGCAGCCGCCCACATCCTGCTTTACAAGCCTGCAGGCCTGGCCAGTCAGCACTTAGTGAACATTTCAATGCAAGTCAGGCACCCTCAGAGATTCACAGTGTGCCTGGAAGCTTAGCCTAAGAGGCCTCTAAACCCCAGTGGAAGGTCCAGATCCCCCCCAGAGGCTCTTGGTCAGAGCAAAGATTACACACAGTTGTCAAGGCCAAATCCTGGCCCTCCTTTTTCTAATCCCCCCTCCCACCCCAGCAAACAGATCGCCAGATGGCTCCGAGGGCCAACGAGAACTGAAAATTTTGCAGGGTTTCCGTCTGCTCAGAGTCAGACCACCACTGCTTGGTGATCCTAGACAAGTCATTTCCTCTGTGGACCACTATCAAAAGGTGGCTGGGCTAGATGGTTTCCATTATTCTTTCTGCTGCTTTATTATTTCTAGCTTTGATGTTTTTTAAAGGACCTCCTAGCCCTGATATTTTTTTTCCTAAGCCTTAGAATCTAAGCACACATTCAGCCTTGACATTCTCTGTTCCAAGGTCCCTCCCAGCTCTGACATCCTTTGTTCTAAGCCTTAGAATCTAAGGACATATCCAGTTCTGACATTCCGTCATACTTTCCCCTCCGTAGCTCTGGTATTCTCTGTTTTAACATCCTCTCTGTCTCTGATATTATCGGTTCTAAACACCCTTTTGGCCCTATATTTTATGATTCTAGGTCTGGGTCTTACAAATTCTCAGCACACTTCCTTGACCTCCATTCTAACATTTATATCTCCCTGAATTTGTGAGTTGGTGTGAATAGCTAAGGTACAAATTCTACCCAAGTAAACCTTGACCCATAAGAAAGCCCCAAAGAGAAAGATTTGGCCCCATTCATTCAGCTATATTGGTTCTTCCACTCCCATGAAATGGCCCACTTCAAACTCTGTATACTTTCCTAATTTCATGCTTTCCCTCTCCCAGTCCCCTTTCTCCAGATGTCCTCTCTCATCCTATTCCCTCCACCTATCCAAAGCATGACCATTTCTCTGGGATAATTTCAAAGGTCCCATGCCCCATTCCCCTTCCCTGAAGACCCTAGCACACAAAGGTCTCTCTTATTTGCCATTCCTTTGGCCTTGGGAGGTATATTCTGCTTGATGGCATCTCTTATATTATTTAAAGAAGCCATATAGTTAAATGGAAGGAACAATAAACTTGATGGCAAGAGACGTGAATTCAAATTCTGACTCATATACTTACTAGCTTTTGGGCAAATAACTTAACCTTGCTGTGGCTCAGCTTTCTCATCTATAGAATGAGTATAATAATCTTGTGTTACCTAGCTCACACAGCTGGTATGAGATATGAGCTGGAGATACAAAAGAAAGCAAACCATATAGCCATTCCTATTGAGGAAGTGATATTATATTGATATTACAAGCTCCATTAATACCACTCAAGGATACTATACTTAAGACTTCTCTATTCCTTTTAATTCTAGGGATTTCCATCTTTTGGTTATTTCCTATTTATTCTGCATATAGCTTCTTTGTATATACCTGTTCGTATGTTGTTTCCCCAAATAGACATAAGCTCTTTGAGGGCAGGAATTATATTTTCGCTCTTTTGTATCCCCAGAATTTAGCATGGTGCCTGGTAGGTAGTAGGCATTTAATAAATATTTATCATTTATTGAATGAATCTCATAC
Source organism: Gymnobelideus leadbeateri (assembly GCA_011680675.1). Classification (NCBI taxonomy): domain Eukaryota; kingdom Metazoa; phylum Chordata; class Mammalia; order Diprotodontia; family Petauridae; genus Gymnobelideus; species Gymnobelideus leadbeateri. Next base: position 282,318 of record WOXC01007094.1, read on the forward strand.
AGCTTACCCTGGATCCTTGTATAGAGCAAGTTAGTAATATGTATTAGATTGGTTAAAATTCTACTAGTAAATTGTTGGTGGAGAAGTGAATTAATACAACCTTTCTGGAAATCATCTTGGAAATGTGCAAATAAAGTAGTTAAAATGTCCATATCCTTTGACCAGAGATTCCAATGTTATTATCTATACCTCAAGGAGATGATTTCTTTGTGTAAAAGTAGAGGCTCCATATAGCCATGAATATTTATAGTAGTCATTTTTTGTGGTAGCAAAGAAATGGAAACAAATCAAATACCTAGCACTTGGGAATGGCTAAACAAATTGTAGTCCAGTCCTTAGCCTGGTGCCTGGTACATTGTAGGCCATTAATAAATGCTCATTGATTATCCCAATGTAAAAACACAACTGTACTATAGTAAATGATGAATATAGTGAAAACAGCAAAGAAAAACAAAGAAAAAATTCACATGATATGATGAAAAGTGAAGTAAGCAGAGCAAGAAAAAAATACATAAAATGGTTTCAACAATAAATAGAAAGAACAACTACCACAAAACCACTGGATAGAAATATGAAATTACAAAAGGTATGTGGTGCCAAGATGGCAGAGTAAAGGCAGGGACTCACTTGAGCTTTCCCAAATTCCCCTCCAAACAATATTAAAATAATTCCTCAAAACAAATTCTGGAGTGGTAGAACCCAGATAGGGGTGAAACAATTTTCCAGCCAAAGACAACTTAGAAGGTCAGCAGGAAAGGTCTATCTCTCTAGGATGGTGGTCATGCCTAAAGTGCAGTGCTACACCCCGGCAAGTCAGGAGCTCTCAGCTCAGGTTAGGAACCTGGTCAAAAGGAGATAACTGGATATGGGCAATGAAACATAGTTCTGGGTTGAAGTCCCAGGGCAAGGACTTGTGGTCACAGAGAGTGGGGACCCTAGTCACAGTTCCCAAGTGGAAAAGAGTGCTTGTGGTCATTCACAGGCCAGAGCACAGATCAAGAGAACAGTGACCACCTATTCTTAGAAAATATTGCTCTGGAAGCACTGAAAACCTATAGACCCCCCCAGAACTAGCTCTAAAAATGGCAGCACAAAAAACTTGAAACTTGGGACAATGCCTCCTCTCCTATAGGAGCAGAGTCCAACTTTAATATAAAGTTAAAAGTGAAGAAATAGACTAGAAAATTATTAAACAACAATAATAACAACAACAAACCATAGAAAGTTGTAGGAAAGATCAAAACACAAACGCAGAAGAATACAACAAAGTCCAAACATCTACATCCAAAACCTCAAAGAAAAAAAAAAGAGATTTGGTCACAGATTCAAAAAGAATTCCTGGAAAAAAAATATGATGGAGGGACATGCACAGTTAGCAGTAATGGCTGTGAATGTGAATGGGATGAACTAACCCATAAAATGGAAGTGGATAGCAAAATGAATTAAAAACTAGAATCTTATTACATATTGTTTACAAGAAACACACTTAACGCAAAAAGACACACACAGAGGTAAGGGATTAGAACAGAATCTACTGTGCTTTCGGCGAAGTAAAAAAAAAAACAGGGATAGCAATCGTGATATCAGACCAAGTAAAATAAAAAAAAATATATGTAAATAAAAGAGACAAGCTAGTAAACACATCTTGCTAAAAAGGTACCATAAAGAGTGAAGTAATATCAATATAAAACATATATGCACCAAATGGTATAACATCCATATTCCTTAAAGTACAATTTAAATTATTTGCAGGAGGAAATAGATAATAAAACTATACTAGTGGGGGACCCCTACTTTCCCTTCCCAGAACTAGATAAATCTAACCCCCAAAAAATAAACAAGAAGGAAATCAATAGAATTTTAGAAAAGTTAGAAATTATAAACCTCTGGGAAAAATTGATGGGAACAGAAAAGAATATACCTTTTTTTCTCAGAGAGATATAACATCTGCACAAAAATTGATCTTATATTAGCATATAAAAACCTCACAATCAAATGCAGAAATATTAAATGTTTTCTTTTCCAGATCATAATATAATAAAAATTCCATTTTATAAAGGGTTGTGAAAATATAGATTAAAAATTAATTGGAAACTAAATAATCTAATCCTAAAGAATGAATGGGTCAAAGAACAAAGCATAGAAACAATAAATAATTTAATTAAAGAGAATGACAACAATAAGACAACGTGCCAAAAATTTATGGAATGCAGTCAAAGCAGAACTTAGGAGAAATTTTATATCTCTAAACACACAAGCCAATAAAATAGAGAAAGAACAGATCAAAGAATTGGGTATGCAACTAAAAAAAAAGTAGAAAAAGAAAAAATTAAAAATCCCCAATCAGACTCCAAATTGGAAATCTTGAAAATCAACAAAGAGATTAATAAAATTGAAAATAAGAAAACCATTAAACTAATAAATAAAACTGGGAGCTGGTTTCATGGAAAAAAATATCATTTAATTTGATTTAAAAAATAAAGGAGAAAACCAAATTACTAGTATAAAAAATAAAAAGGATAAATTCACTACCAATGAACATGAAATTAAAGTAATTATTAGGAACTATTTTGCTCAACTATATGCCAATAAATCTAGCAATCTAAGTGAAATGGATGAATATTTATAAAAATATAAGTTGTGCAGATTAGCAGAAAAGGAAATAAAATGCTTAAATAACCCAATCTTAGAAAAATAAATTGAACAAGCCATAAATGTACTCCCTAAGGAAAAAAAACAACAACAACCAGGACTAGGTAGAATCACAAGTGAATTCTACTGAACATTTAAAATACAAACATTTCCAATACTAGAAAAATTATTTGGAAAAACAGGTGAAGAAAGAGTCCCAATCAAATTTATTTTATGACACAAATATGGCATTACTACCTAAGCCAGGAAGAGCGAAAATGGAGAAGAAAAAGTATAGACCAGTTTTCCTCATGAATATTGATGCAAAAATTTCAAATAAAATACTAGCAAGGTGATTACAGCAATATATCACAAAGATCACATACTATAACTAGGTGAGATTTATACCAGGAATGCAAGGCTGGTTCAATATTAGGAGAACTATCAGAATAATTAACCTTATCAATAACAAAAACAACAAAAATTATATGATTATTTCAAAGATATAGAAAAATATTTTGACAAAAGACTCATTCTTATTAAGACCACTAGAAAACATAAGATTAAATAAAATGTTCCTTTAAATGATACATAATATCTACCTAAAACCATCAGAAATCATTATCCATAACAGGAATAGACTAGAAGTCTTTCCAATAAGGTCAGGGGTGACCCAAGGATGTCCATTATCACCACTATTATTCAATACTGTACTAGATATGCTTGGTATAGCAATAAGAGAAGAAAAATTTGAAGGAACTCGAATAGGCAATGAGGAAACCAAACTATCACTCTTAGCAGATGATATGATGATATATTTAGAGAATCCTACAGAATCAACTAAAAAACTAGTTGAAATAATTAAGAACTTCAGCAAAGTTTCAGGAAATAAAATGAACCTACACAAATCATCAAATTTCTATATATTTCCAACAAGTCCAGAAGTAAGAGAGAAATTCCATTTAAAATAACTGTAGATAATATAAAATATTTGGTAGTCTACTTGCCAAGACAAACCCAAGAACTACATGAACACAATTACAAAACACTTTTTACACAAATAAAACAAGATCTAAACAATTGGAAAAATATTAAATATTCACGGATGAGCTGGACCAATAAAAATTCTACTTAAATTAATTTACTTATTCAATGCCATACCAATCAAACTATCAAAAATTATTTTATAGCACTAGAAAAAACAAAGTTCATTTGGAAGAATAAAATATCAAGAATGTTAAGGGAATCAATATGAAGGAAGGTGGCCTAATAGTATCAAGACATCAAACTTTTATAAAATGGCAATCATCGGAAAAAATATCTGGTACTAGCTAAGAAATACAGTGGTAGATTAATGGAATGGATTAGGTACATAATACACAGTAGTAAATGACCATTGTGATCTAGTGTTTGATAAACCCAAAGACCTAAACTTTTGGGACAAAAAATCACTAACAAAAAATTGCTGGGGAAACTAGAAAGGAGGTTGTCATAAATTAGGTATAGACTAGCATCTTACACCATATAGCAAGATAAGGTCAAAATTAGTACATGGTTTAGACAAAAAGGGTGATGGCATAAGCAAATTAGTGGGGCATGGAAATTTTACCTCTCAGATCCATGGATAAAGGAAGAGGTTATGACCAAATCAGAGATAGAGAGGATAGTGGAAAGTAAAATGGGTAATTTTTATTACAGTAAATTAAAAAAAAATTATTGCACAAACAAAACCAATGAAGCTAAGATTAGAAGCAAAGTAGAAAACTGGGGAATTTTTTTTTACAGCAAGTTTCTCTGATAAAGGCCTCATTTATTAACTATATAGAGAAGAGAGTCAAATTTATAAGAATACAAGTCATTCCCCAATTGATAAATGATCAAAGGGATCAGTTTTCAGAAGAAGAAATCAATGCTATTTATAATCATATGAAAAAAATGCTCCAAATTACTTGATCAGAGAAATCCAAATTAAAACAACTTTGAGGTACTATCTCATATCAATCAGATTGGCAAATATGACAGAAAAAGAAAATGGCAAATGTTGGAGGGGACATGGAAAAATTGGGACAGTTATGCACTGTTGGTTGAGTTAACTCATCTAACCATTCTGGAGGGCAATTTGGAACTATGTCCAAAGGGTTACAAAACTCTGTATACCTTTTGACTCAGTAATACCACTACTAGGTCTGTAGCCCAAAGAGATTTTTTTAAAAAAGGAGAAGGACCTATATCTGCAAAAATAGTTATAGCAGTTCTTTCTGTGGTGGCAAAGAACTAGAAATTGAGGGGTTGCCCATCAATTGAGGAATGGCCGAACAAATCGTGGCATATGACAGTGATGGAATACTATTATTCTATGAGAATTTATGAGCAGAATACTCTCAGAAAAAAACCTGGAAAGATTTATATAAACTGATGCAAAGTGAAGTGAGCAGGATCAGTAGAGCATTGTACACAATAACAGCAATATTACACAATTATCAACTGTGAATGACTTAGCTATTCTCAGCAATACAATGATCCAAGACAATTCTGAAGGACTTATGTTCTCTGTATCCAGAGAAAGAATTGACGCTGTCTAAATGCAGACTAAAATATACTTAAAAAAATAAAACAAACAAAAATCTTTGTTTTTCTTTCTTTTTTTGTTTTTTTTTGTTTGTGTTTTCTTTCACAACATGGATAATACGGAAATAGGTTTTACATGACTGCACAAGTATAATCTCTATCAAATTGCTTGCCTTTTCAAGGAGGGGAGAAAGAAAGGAGGGAGAGAGAGTATTTGAAAGTAAAAATTAAAAAAAACCAAATGTTAAAATTGTTTTTATATGCAATTGGAAAAAATATTTGAAAATTTTTAAAATAAAAAATATTAAATTTCAAAGGCTAAGCTTTATATCAAAGAATAGATATGAAGAGACTTCCTTTTGAAAAACTCTTGCAGAGATGGGGTTTCTGAGTATGGACTTTGCACACAACATTAGATTTTTTTCTTGATGTATTCATTTATTTTGCTAAATTTTTTTTATAAAGAATGACTCTCTGGGAGGGGAAAGAAGAAAAATTATTGGAGGAAATCTCGGAGGTGTAAAAAAAAGATTAATAAATATCTATTAAAATTGATTAAGATCCTAAGAAAATTGGAACTGGAAGAGATTGTAGAGATCTGGTATGACTTTGGTCAAGTCACTTAACCACTCTGGGCCTTGGTTTCCTTCTTTGTAAAAATTTGAGGATTGAACTAGATGAGCTCTGAGGTCTCTTCAAGCTATAAACGTATGAGAAGGTTAAGAACCTAAGACTAACTTGCTTAAGCTCACACAATGAGTCAGGACCATAAGGTCTACATAGGACCACCAATTTAGTGCTCTGTCCACAGGCTTCCCATTGGGGGGGGGGTGGAGAGAACTCTTATGAAAGCACTTGACACTATGGGAAGTAGTGCTTGAACCTGTGCTTGAATCCTGGTTCTGTTCCTTACTACCTGTGTAATATTAGGAAAGTCCTTTCCCTTCTCTGGGTGTCATTCTTCCCTTATATAAAAATGAACATGTTGTTGAGTCCCCTGTATCTCTACTTTGTCATGATTTTAGGTTGAGCTGCCTTAGATACTTCTTTTAGCTGGGGAGTGAAGAATGTGAAGCAGGAGCCCTGCTTTCCCCTTAGAAATTGTCCCTGTCACTTCAGGCTTCTGGCCCCAGGAGGTTAGAGCTGAGTGACCCCACCTTATCAGTCAGACAAGGCCTCTTCCCTAACCCTCTTAGGCATAATCCTGTCTTTTATGCCTCTGGGGAAAGAGGCTTTGAACCTGCATTTGGCAGGGGCTAGCTCTGACCTCTCCCCGGTGTCCACTGGGGAGATCCCATCCTTTCAGAGAGATAAGACCCAGCCAAAGCTGGCTGTAGAGTTAACCCGATTGTCTCGCTTCCCCACCCCTGTTCTAAAAACCATGGAGTGCCTTCCGGAGAAGGATTGGGCTACATAAGGGAAGGAGTAGAGTGGAGCAGTGGACCACAAATTGGGATGGGAAGTTGCCTTAGAGATCATTCAGTCCACCCTCTGCCTAATTTCACAGAAAAGGAAACTAATGGCCAACGGTTTAAATTGGTTTCCCCGAGGTCAAGAAGGTGATAAATAGCTGAGCCAGGATTTGAAACCAACTTCTCTGAAGCACCACAGTATCTGTAGCCTTGTGTTTTAGGTACCATCAGTTTAGAACTGGGAGGTCATCTGGCCTTACTCCCTCATTTTATAGATCAGGAACCTGATACTAAGAGAGGTCAATAGATTTTGCCCAAAGTCAGACATAGACCAAAAGGCAAAGCTGGAATTTGAACCGAGGTCCCCCTACTCCAACTCTGGTGTTCCTTCCATTGCATCACACTGGACCTGGCTAACAAGTTAAGAGAATTATACTCTTATCTTGGGGCAGCCCTAATTTTAGATTTCTGAGATTCTCTTATCGACTTGAGGCAGCACAGAGGACTCTCCTTAGGCTTCTCAGGGAAGGAGAATGGACAAGGGGAGGGACAGAAGCCCAGGTAAGGTTACAGGAAGAATATCTGACTGCATCAACATAGACTCTGCTCCACACTCTGCCACTGATTACTCTTTGGTTTTGGACAAGTGTAGTGGCAGCCACACTGGCATCCCCAGGACAGCTGCTAGCACAGGTTCTTAGATTTGCTTTACTAGGAAAGATAGCTGTTCAAGGGGTCAACAATCTTTTTAAATTACATTCACTAGTTCAGCACCCTGAACTTTAGAGAAAATACAAACACGGAAAATACAGAGAAAATACAAGCAGCAAAAGGGCTCTGGCTGCCTGAATCAAAGCAATATTACTATACACTACATGCATCCCTGGATTGAGAGAGCCTTTACATCTAAGCAGTTGGGGAGCTCTGAACATGACGGTCACTCAGAATCTCAACCAGGGAATCATAAAGTCCTTCTCATAAGCAAACCCCCAAAGCAAAATACTGACTCATAAAATATATATATATATATACACACACATCTCAGGGCCAGAAGGCATCACAACCCTTCAGTGCCTAATCAGAAATTAGTAAAAAGTATGACAGCCTTCCCATAAACAAGCCTCCTCTAAGCAAGGGTCCTTTAATGGGCTTCACCTGAGGCCTATTAATGGGTGGGGAAGATCTTAAATCCTATTAACATCCCAACAAGTGGCTTGACTTCAGCTCAGGAACTCACAAAGGCACATTTTGAAAGTATGCTCTCCCTCTGGGGTCCCTCCCTCTGAATGGAGGGTAGAGGTCTTCTCTAAGAACCTTTGAAGAGGGGGCCTATGTCAATCATCCATTCATTTCCCACTAGGCTACACTCCTATAGATTCCTCCATCATAACCTGAGAGAAAATCCTCCCCTCCACCACATCTCAGCTCTCTCTCATTTGAGATCTTTGTTAGAATATAAGCCCCTTGAGGACAGGGACTGTCTATCTGTTTGCTTTTATTTGGAAATCCCAGTACTTAGCACAGTGGTAGGCATTTAACAAATATTTGTTGACTGATATTTGTACCTTAATTGCCCTTTATGCAAATTGAAGCTATCTACCTTCTAGCATTGTGGTGAGGATCAGTTCAATTCAATTTAATAAGCATTTATTTAGTGTGTATAATGTATCTTCTCTTTGGCACCTTATATTCTCTAGGAGAAACAATGTACTTGAAGAAAAATGAGATAAAATGTGTGAAAGCACTTTGTAAACTATAAAGTACTACATAATTGTCAATTATTGTTTTAAAAATAAATTTTATTGATTTTCCTCATCTTTACATCATCCATATTTCCTGATATATCCATATCCTCTATACTTCCTGTAGGGCTGTCCCTAATAATGAAAAACTTTAAAAAGAGGGGGAGGGAAATTCAGCAAAACTAAGCAACATATCAAATTAATTAGTTATTATTAATGAGAAACACATATACATTTACTTTTTTTTACAAGGATAATATTTATTCCCAACTTTGTGCAAACTGTGTTATATACATTTATTAAATATGCCTGTTATGTAGCAGGGGCTGTGCTACGCCCTGGGGATACAAAGAAAGGCAAAAGACAGTCCCTGCCCTCAAGAAACTGCCAGTCTAATAGGGGAACAAACATGTAAATAATGATATACAAACAAGATATAGACAGGATAAGTTGGAGATAATCAATAGAGGAAAGGTGTTTGAATTAAGGGAGCTAGGGAACCAATGCATCAGGAATGCCTAAGTTCAGGTTTAACTTCTGACACATGCTGACTTCATGACCCTGGGATCTCTCAGCACTCTAGACAAGTTTCCAAGTGGATAATTTGTACAATAGGTACTGACCCACATTGGCAGACAAAGCTTCCTATATCAAGGAAATCATATACCTAGTCCAAAAATGATGATTGTTATTCTTTAACTATTTCATTTCAATTCAATGAATTCTTTGATTTGGAAGCTATCAAAAGCTATCTTCTCTAAACCTATACATTAAAACAAACAAACAAAAGAAGATTTCCAGTCACTGCTTGAAGGCCTCCAATGAAGGTAGTCCATGACCTACCTCTTGAGGGAGCCCATTCCCCTCTTGGACAGAACTCATTGTTAGACACTTTTTCCTGACATCAAACATAAATCAGCTTCTTTTCAACATCTACCAGTTATTCTTGGTTTTGTTCTCTGGGGTACCACAAAGGGCATATCTAATACCTCGTCCATGTGACAGTCTTTTAAATAGTTGAAGATGGCTGTCACGACCCTCATCCTCCATTCCCCCAAGTCTCCTCCTAAACATCCCTATTTCTTTTAACAGCTCCTCTTCTGCCATGACCTCTGGTTAAGGGGTCCTTTCCCTTGGACTCTCTTCAGATGATCAATGTCCTAACCAAAATGTATGCCCCTGATCCCTTCTGGATTGAACCCAATGCCAGATATGGTTTGACCAGGGTAGAATGCAGCAACGAGGGGAAAGAGACAGTAAAGGCTATCCAACAGGGAGCTGGACTGCAGCCAGATCCCCCCCCCCCCCGTCCACCCCACCATGAACCCCCATGACATCTGCTAGCTCTCTGACCCAATGAGCTTCAATTTCCTCATCTGCCATAAAGTTAAGCAATTAGACCAAATCAATCAAGTGAGTGCCTACTATGTGTCAGCACTGTGTTGGTCTCCGGGGATATAAGTACAAAGAACAAACCAATCCCACCTACTATTTGCTGTAAATATATGATTCTATGATTCCTAGCTCTAGTTAGGACTCAATACAACCAAAGATTGCATTAGCTTTTTTTTGGGGGGAGAGGGGGATTATAATCACCACCACAGTAATAGTAGCAGTTACTGTTTATAGTATGTAATATATAAAATGTGATATATTTTAGATGAGTTTACATATTAATCCATTTTATACATGATACATGTTTATATATTTATATATTACATAAAATTTGCACATATGTATATATGTTGTATATATAATGTATGCAAATAACATATTTGCATACACCATTGTATATCACATATTTACATATTTTAATATATTTATTTTGAGGTTTGCAAAGCACCGTGCATGTTATTTCACTTGATGCTCAACAGTAAAGTTATGAGGTGGCTGCTATTATTATCCCCATTTTACAGATGAGGGGAGGGAGGCTGAAAGAAGTTAAGAGATCTGCCCAGGATCATGCAGCTGGTTAGAGTCTGAGGAAGGATTTAAACCCAGATTTTCCTGACTCGCAGGTTCACCATGTATTAAGAATTTGTCCACCAGATATATAAGAGATAGTTCTTGCTCTCAAGAAGCTTATGAGGTTCATAAAAACTATGAAAAACTTTGACATATCTCTTAATATTTATCAAGTGATCACAACATGGACGGTGTGTATCTAGTTCTTTTCATAAGATCATAAATACAGAAGTATATTTCAGAAGCTATCTACTCCAAAAACAGAAAATACCTTCTATACAGTGGTATAGAAGGCTAACCCTCAGAATTCTCCGTGAGATCATTTCCATGTAATTCTAGGAAATTCAATCTCCTAGAACTCACATATTTTTATATACATATTGTTTCCCCTGATAGAATTATAAACATCTTGAGTGCAGGGCTTTATTAATTTTTTTCTTTGTATCCCTACCACTTAGTGTGGTGTTTGGCATATATTAAGTGCTTAATAAATGCATGTTTATTGATTGAGGGTCACCAACAACCCTGTAAGGCAGGGACTTCCCAGCTACAGTTAATCCCATTTTATGTATGTCCCCATAATTCACTTTGTCATATAGAAATTATACTTACTTGTACCTATCTTATCTACACTAATAGATAGTGAGCTTCCTCAGGGCAGTTATTAATTTTTTCATTTTTAAATCTTGAAATCTCTTCATGTCAGAACATATTCCATTCCCTCCTGCAATTTCTAGTGAGTGTAGAATAGTCTTATATTATTTGAATTTTCTTTCCTTTTAGTTGAAAGATTTTCTCCTGGTCACTTGTAGAATGTATTGTTGTCATTGGAATTATTAAATTTAACTATTCTGTATCTTAGAGTTTATAATGTCTCCCAGTTGATCAATGAATTTCTTTGACACTTTGCTTTCTACCTTAAGTTCCAGACAGTTTTCTTATATTATTTCTTGCATTATGGTCCTCAGATTTTTTGATTTGCGTTTTTCTGGGGGATCTATAATACTTATTGTCTCTAGGCATCCTATCTTTCAAATCAACATATTTTGTTGGTGTGAAGGTGTTTTCTTGTAATGTTTTTTACTCTTATTCTTCTAGATTATCCTTCACTTCTATGTCTTTCCTTCCTCAGTGTTCTTCTTTCTGTCTCTGCTCATCTGTCTCTCTTGTGATTCAAGTTTTTCTATTCTGCCAACTATTTCTGCTATGCATGACATCAATTCTTCTTTCACAGTTTGTATTTTAGTTCCATCTCTCCTGTGAATCCACAAGGCCCTTTGCTTCATTAGGTATTGATTCATTTCCCTTTGTTTTACAACATATAGTCAGGGATGGCTGGCATAGTGAATAGTTTAGCTGAGCTCCAGGTAATTTAGTTGATTTGGAAGACACATTCCCTTCTGCTACTAATATGTTTTAGCTAGTTTATCTACTTCTGCTCACAGTTTTTAATTAAATTTATTTCCTTCTGAGATCATCAGTAATTTTAATCTTTCCCCCTTCCCCTTTACAATCCCCCTTTTGCTCATTTTCTGACTCCTTCCCCTTTGAGTTTGATTTCCCTGAGGCTGGTCTGCAAAGCCCTTCAGCCTCCTCCCAAGCTGGGTGATTCATATTTCACTGGTCTCAGTGTCTGCCCCAAGGAACTTCTAGGGGAGATCTGGCCCAGCTGGATCCTGGGCTCTTTTTTCTCAGTCTTAGTGGAATTATACACAGCCACACATACCTGCCTGGCCACAGTTTGCTGGCTGAGCTCTCTGTCTTAGAGGGCTGTATCACTTAAAGAGCAAGCTTCTAACTTTTGGTTTTAGAGATAAATTCTCTTGTAGTCCCGTCTGGGCATGTAGAACAGTTGAGGAAGGAATGCTCTGTGATCACATTAAAAGTGAGCCATTAGCCTTCTCTGCTGTTAGTTCATAGAGTTGTTTTTAATCTATGCAGATAGGTGGTACATTGTGCTTGATCAGAAAGACTTCCTTTCAAATCTAGTTTCAGATACTTACTAGTATCTCACCCTAAGCAAGTCACTTCACTTCAGTCTTCCTCAGTTTCCTCCTCTGTACAATGGGGATAATAACAGCACCTACCTCGCAGTGTTGTTGTGAGGATCAAATGAGATAATATTTGTAAAGTGCTTAGCACAGTGCCCAGACCATAGTAGGTGCTACGTAAGTGCCTATTCCCTTCCCCTTATTAGATTCCTTGGTGTCCTTAATTATGGAGACAACTGCAATCACTTTATCACTTTGGCATAACACACATTTTGGAGAGGTCTGAGAGGTAACAAGGATTGAAGAAAATGCCTTTTCTTCCATCTTGTCAGTCACAGGACCCAGATGTTTAACACTGGTATTATCTGGAGCCCAGCTCTAGGCAGCTTAAGATGGTGCCAATACTAACAGATTTCATTGGAAGGCTTTAAATCCCAGCTTTTCCAGTTAGTATGGATATGAGTTAGAATAAGTCATCTGGCTGTTCTAGGCATCAGTTTCCTCATTTGTAAAAATGAAGAGATTGTAATAGATGATGTGTGGGGCTTGTCCACCTATTCGGTAAGTTCCTAATAATAATAACTGAGATAAATATATATATATATCCATATGTATATATGAATACATGTATATATGCTTATATTTATGTATGTGCATACACATATATGTGTATATATATGTGCAATTTGATGTGAACATATAAGATATACATATATGCACACACAGTCACGTATAATGCATACATGTATATATACGAATGCATATATATCTCAACTATTATTAATAAGCCCTTACTATATAGGATCCTAGATCAAGGGCTGGACAGCACTCATATGTCCTTTATTTCAATCTCTAAATTTTTACTAGGTCATTTGTTCTTGTATACACACATATACACATACACACACACACACACACACACACACACACACACACACACACATATATATATATACACACATTTGGTATGAACATGTGATTTTATTAGCATTTTATTAGCATAGGGAACTCCTAGTGATCTTAACCCCTGTTGAGATCAGCAAATCCCCCAAAACTTAGGGTTTTAAAGAATTGCCTATGGGCATTGTGAGTTGAAGTTCATGGTTGTATAGCCAGCCTGTATCATTGGTAGTACTTGAAGCCAGCTCTTCCTGACTACATGCCCATCATTAATACACTGTGTCAGGCTGCCTTCGACTATAGCTTTGCAGAATTTGGAAAAGGCTGGCTTTAAAAATTGGCCTACAATTTGCACCTATGATTTTCAAAGGTTCCACCTCCCATTTTCATGTCTTTGTCTAGGTTGTCCCTTGTACCTGGAATGTTCTCCCTCCTCCCCTGTAGGACTCAGCTCTATTCCTGCATTCTGTAGGAGGCTTGTCCCATTCCCCTCACCTGGTAATGCTTTCTCCTCTAAGGTCACTTTCCATCTATTCCGTGTATATCTTGCATGTACCTAATTATACCATTTCCTCTGATAGAATTTCAGCTTTTGGAAGGCAGGGATTGATTCATTTTTGTCTTTTTATTTTTTTCCATACATTAGCTCAATTCCTGGCATGTAGTAAGTAGTCAACAAATGGTCTTTGATTGCTTTAGGCTCACTAACAGCTCTGTGAGGCAGGGACTCTACAGTTAGAAGTATCCCTATTTTATAGAAGAGGAAACAGGAATGTAAAGTAGCTTACTAAATGCCCCTTGAATGAATGAGGGAGCAAATAATGACCAGCTTTTTTCCTCTCCTTTAGGCCCAGACCTACTAACCCTCAACCCCTCTTGGTTCCAGTGGATGTCCAGTAGTGATAGTGGAGAGGGGTTTGCAGGACACAAAAGGGTTAAATGCTTCCCTTCTCCAACTGCCCCCCACTTCCCACCCCAGACTCCCATGGCTAATCACACTGTCCCCTGAGCAGTGCCCTTGCCCTCCACAGCAGGGACTATCAGGAGACAGATATAAACACCTGAATGTTCCCCACTAGGACCCTTAATTGGCACCTTTCCGTTCTGCCTTAAATTAATCAAAGCCAGTCCGATATTAATACTGTAGTGGGAATTAAAATCATGCAACGCATTAAAGATGTAATTTAAAATTAATAACTCATAATTATTTATCATGGCGTATCAGTGGGGCTATGAATTTTCCCTTCTAACCCAGTGCACACTCCGCCTCATTCTTTTCCTTTCCCCTCTAATAGCAGCTGGACCATTATGAAGCTCACTACCTTGGCTCTTGCTAGACGCCCAACCTTGGAGATGTAATTCATTTAAGTTAATTTTTTTTTTGCTTAATTGTGGTAAATCACTACTTAAGAAAAGACATCCATTTAAAAGGACAAATTGAGATAATTTAATAAGAGCTGGAGAGGGAAAGGGAAAGGATTTGATGGCAGAATACAGACTCTGGCCACAGAGACACCCCTTAAACATCCCTCCCAAGGTGCTATGGGGGCTTCCTCTCCTGAGAATGAGCTAAGCGTTCAGAAGGCTGCTGACCTTGGCCTTGGATTCATAGACTCTCAGCTGAGAGAGTGCTCAGAATGGAAAATTTCAAAACTGGCAAGTATCTTAGAACATGGAAAGTCAGAACTGGGAGGGGTCTTAGAACAGAGAATGTCAAAGGTAAAAGAATTTAGAACATAGAATTACAGGAAGGAGAGGAAACTTGGAATATACCATATCAGCTTATAAGTATGTTAGAACACAGAATGTCAGAAGAAGGGACCTTAGAACAGAGAATATCAGAGCTGAGAGGGACCTTCAAATGTTGAATGTCAGAACTGGGAGGTGCCTTTGAACAGAGAATGTTGGAACTGGGAAGAATTTTAGGAATAATCTAATCTTTCATTTGATGTAGGAGGAAACTGACAGGGAAGCCGAATTGCTGGCCTTGGATCACAGAGTTTGTTACTGATGTTGTGGGTAGGTGGTTCATTAGACCCCTGAGGTGAGGGGAAGCAGAGATTAAGGACTTTTCCAATCAATATAGGCCAATAAATGAGATAACGAAAGTCCCTGATTCTATTAATGAGAACTTGAACCTGTTATTTTTCAGAAAGGTCTGACTTGCCATGAGTCTGCATGGGGGTAATAAGCTGAAGAGTGCTGCCCTCATATTGAAGAGAAGCAGGGTCCTAGACTTTCTTTTTTTGGTTGTTCAGTCATTTTACAGTCATCTGATTCTTCCTGTTTTCAGGATTTTCTTGGCAAAGATGCTGGAGTGGTTTGCTATTTCTTTCTCTAGCTCATTTGACAGATGAGGAAACTGAGGCAAACAAGGGTAAGAGACTTTCCCAGGATCACATAGATAGTAAGTAACTGAGGCTGGATTTGAACTCAAGTCTCACTGACTCCAAGTCTGGTTCCCTATCGCCTTGGCCACCCAGTCCTTCTTAGTTCTGCAATTAACTGGCTTCATGACCTGTGGCAAATTATCCCCATCTTCTTGGCTCTCAGTTTTCCCACAATTCATGCCCTACCTTTCTCTGAAGGGATTCAGTAAGGGTCAAAATAATATTGCATTGCTTATGATGACAAGAACAGTAACAAACTGAAATGATAACTGTGAAAGGGTTGGCACAGTGAATAGAGGCCAGGACTTGGAGTCATAAGGATCTGAGTTTAAATCTCAGTTCTAGCTCTCACATGTGACTGTAAGTCCTAACTTCTCTGAGGATCAGTTTCCTTATTTACAAAACAGGGTTAAGAATATTTCTCCTGTCCACCCCACAGAGTTGTCATGGCAAAGGTCCTTTTTGAACCTTTAATTCAACTCAACAAGCATTTATTAACTTTCTTCTATGTGCTGGGCACTCTTCTAGGTGTGGGGGATACAAAGACAAATATGAAAACCATCCCTGCCATCCAGGAGCTTATACTCTACTAAGGAGAAATAAAATGTATGTGGACTAGTAGATACTAAAGGCATATGGGGTAGATATATAGTCATTTTAGGTTTGGGGGATAGGGTTTAGAAGGAGATCAGAAAAGGTCTCCTGAAAGGGGTGGCACTTGAGTTATGCTTTTAATGAAGCTGAGGATTCTACCCAACGTGGAGATAAGGAAGAAGGGCACTCCAGGCATGAGGGACAGCTTGGACAAAGGCCTGGAGGTGGGATGTCATGTATGGAGCATCAATTTGGCCATCCATCTTGAATGGGTCATAACATGTGCATGTGGGGAGTAGCTGGAGCCAGATTTTGAAGGATTTTAAAAGACAGACATAGGAGGTATTGTGCTTTATACTAGATTCAATAGGGAGCCATTGAAGCTTCTTGAACAGGAGAGTGACATAGTTAGACCTTTAGGATAAGGACTTAGTTTTATCTGGGCTTTTTATCTTCATCAAAGATAAGCAATGAGATTTAGTTAGGTTTTATAGGAGAGGTCAGAATTAAATAGGAAAGGAACAGGGAGGGCATTCCAGACAAAAGGGGAGAGCTCTAAAAGAGGCATGGAGCCTAGAGAACACAGGGTATGATTGAGAACAGACTATGGCAGTGTAACTTGGCTGGCATGTAGATCATGACAGCAGAGCAATACATGAGCCAGGTCTTGAAAGGGACAATGGTAACAGAATGTGGAAGACCTTGAACAATAGGCAGTAGTCAGTAGAGTCTGAGGTTTACTTCAAAGGCATCTGGAGCTACTGAAGACTGTTGAGTAGAGGAGTAACATGTGTGAGGAGAAATATTTTTAATATAATAATAAGATTTTTTTCTGGTAACGATATGAAGCTTTCTCAGGAAAAGAGGACTTGAGTTCAAGTCTTACCTTTGTTACTGACCCTGGGCAAATTACTTAGGCTTTCGGGGTCTCAATTTCTCCATTTGTAAAATGGGGCAACAGACAGAACAATTTCTTTCTAAGGTCACTTCCTGTTCTGATGTTGTAGAAGATTCTGTTCCAAGTGAAAAACCACTCCCTCTCAAGGCAGCCCATCATTGGACAACTCCAATTATTAACAAGCCATAAAATCTATCCTCTTAAAATGTCCCTCCACTGCTCCTAGTTCTTTCTTATGAGGCAAAGAATAAGTTTCCTGCCTTCCTCACAATTGCCCTTCAGATAGTTTGAAGGAAATCATAATTTCCTCCTCAAATCTTCCCTTTTCAAGGTTAAAAAACCCTCAGTTTCGGGGCGGCTAGGTGGCGCAGTGAATAGAGCGCCGGCCCTGGAATCAGAAGGACCTGAGTTCGGAAGCGGCCTCCGACGCTTAATCCATACAAACAAAAAAAAACCTAGCCGTTGTAACCTTGGGCAAGTTACTTAACCCCAATTGCCCTAAAGGGGCGGCTAGGTGGCGCAGTGAGTAAGAGCGCCAGCCTCGGAGTTTGGATGACCCGAGATCAGATCTGGCCTCAGAAAATGAGCGCCCACGCATAAATAATGACTAGCCGTGTAACCTTGAGCAAGTTACTTAACCCCAATTGCTTTAAAAAAAAAAAAACCCTCAGTTTCTAGATGTTTTAGATATAAGTGACCTATATTTTACATTTTAAACTTGGTCCCTACTCTGAAAGAATGTTAATGGTGAGTAGATGAAGGAGATATTTTTCTTTTTTAAAAAATAAAATGCTGTATTACTATTGTTTGTTTTTATATCACCTTCATTGCCACATATATTATCTCTACTCAACAAACCATACCTTGTAAATAATAATTAAAAAATTAAAGAAATGTGTGTGTGGGTGGAGAGTAATTGAGCAAAATTAATATAATCTATGTTCTGAGGCAATTATTACAACTCCCATAAGTCAGGTCCCAGAGTTCAGCCACTATATCTCCTCAGCACTCCAGGGGTAGCCCAAAGGGGTTGGCACATTGGTTTTCTAGTGCACAATCCCACAGTAGCTTGCTTCCTTCTCAAGATTATCAGTCAAAAATTGTTTGGTCAGCCAGCCTGAAGTAGCTTTCAGAAGAGGGTATTTAACTAAGATGATGTAGTAACAATAGTGGATATCTCACCTCCAAAGTCTGTGACCCACAAGTCCATAGAGTCTAGGGAAAAGAAGGCTCAAGCTTACAGAGCACGTGAAGAAACGAAGTAATTCACAGCTCTCAGTGGCTGAAAATTCTTTTATCTTATTTATGGGGTGCTGAAGAAATTCTCTCTTGGCTCAGAATGTTTTACCACAAGTCAGGCAAAAATAGTCCATGTGAACATTTGGGATGGATTCTCTGAATTTGCGCATCTAATAAGTATCTGGGGTTAGATCTGAACTCAGCTCCCCCTGATTCTAGATCCAGCTCTCTTTTTTATGTCTTAAAAAACTTTTTACTATACATTTAATAAATAATCATTAATATGTAATGAAGGATAGAAAAGAGGATTGTATGTGAAACCGTGAACTGATATGTAGTTTGTTTTAAAGCATACCAGATTTAACACAATTGACAATAAGACTTCCCTTCTTGTCTGTGTCCTTTTCTCAACTTCTTTATGATCCCTTCTCTGTACCTTTAAACATCTTTAAATTTTTCATATAATAATTTTAAAACACATTAGCATCCTATTATGTTTTTACAATACAATTTATTTAACCATTCAAAAATCAATGAGTATTGACTGATTCTAGTTTTTTGCTACCACACTAAATGCTGCCCCAAATATTTTGGCATATATGGAATATTTTGTTTCTCTTTGACCTCCTTGGTGTATTTGGCTAGCAGTTGGGTCTCTGGATCAAGGGATATGAATATTTTAGGCTCTCCCTTGGCGTGATTCCAAATTGCTTTTGAGTGTGATTGGGCCAATTCACAGCTCCACCAACAATGCATTAGTTTGACTTTTTTCCATAACTCCTCCAATATTGACCATTCCATCCTCTGTCATCTTTGAATTGAAACAGGTAGGTATTTTTCAAGTGTGGTGTTTTTCCTTTTTTCTTTGCAAAAGAAAAGAAATGGTAGTAATAGGAGACCAGTCTGCCTATGAGTAAGGTCAGCCCCTGGCTTGGGCTCTGGAGTTTTCCCATCCTTGTCCACAGTCCTTTCAAATCACCTAGAAGTGAGCAGTTTGTCTCTGGCCTCACCTCATCTGGCTGCCTTCCCTAAGTATCTGGCTTGAATCCACCTGGATTCTGATTCCCTTCCTGCTTACCCCTCCCCATTGAGGGGCAGTCCAGTCCGCTACAGTCATAATTGGCTGCCTGTTGGCTGGAGGCCAGAGTTCTTCAGCAAAGCAGACATGCTCAGTCTCTCCTGAGTGACTATCGACTGCTTGTGGGGGGTGAGGGAGGAGAAATCAATATAAAGATTGGCTTTGTGGAAGGGAGGGAAAAATAGTCTGTGTCGTGACCAAGGCAGACACAGCAAAGTTGAGGTGGCCAAGAGATGTGTGTGTGTGTGTGTGTGTGTGTGTATGTGTGTGTGTGTGTGTGTGTTTGTGTGCATGCCTATCTGTATACATGTCAGTCTGCATGCTTACCTGAGCTCAGGGTTTCTAGCCCTGGAGTCCCTTGAAATATTTGACTTCTTAAGGAGTCCATCTCTTTCTGCTATTTTTGGAGATTTCTGTCCTACCTAGAGTCAAGTGCATCTAATTCAAATATGCTTGTGGAATTTAGGATGAGTCTGCATTTATAGCTAAAACAGGAGAGTCTCAGAGCTAGGAGGGAAGACCCTAAAGGATTTAGTGCTGGCAGGACCCATAAAAGAAGTGCCTTTGTCCCAGTCTCCTTATTCTATACCTGCAGAAACCAAAGCCCAGGATTCAATGATCATGGAATCACGGATTTAGAGATGAAAGTGATCTTAGGGGCCTTCATTTGACTATTGAAGGAACTGAAGTATAGAGAGAAGATATGACTCAATCTCCCACTGGAAATGATGAAGAGTCTGGAATCCATGTGATAGGAAGATCCATTGAAGGAAAAAAGGATGCTTAGCCTAAAGATGAGAAGACTAGAGGGAACATGATAGCTGTGTTCAAATAACTGAAGGAAGATGGATTAATGAAACCCATTCTACTTGGCTACAAAGATCAGAACCAGAAACTCAGGATGGAAGTTAAAAAGAGGTTACTTTAGACTTCATACCAGAAAACAAACAAACAAACAAAAAACACCTTCTTAATAATTCAAGCTATCCTAAACGGAATGTCTTGATAGGTGTTGGGTTCTACCTCCTCAGAGGTCTTCACTGGATGATTACTTGTTGGGGATGTTATGGTGGTGATTGTTTTATATATGGGCTGAACTAGATTGCATTCTGTGGTGATTCTAAGAGAAAGGCACTAAATTCCAAGATAGGATAACCCACTTTGGGATAGTCATGTCAAGACAATAAGCATTTATTAAGTGCTTACTATGTTCCAGGCACTGTTCTAAGTGTTAGGTAAACAAATAAAAGCAAAATGAAAGATAGTTTCTGCCCTTAAGGAGCTTACATTCTAAAGTGAGACGACAACATATAAAAGGGGTATGGAGGGAGGGGGAAGTCACCCATATGAACACAAAGTGTTGAATTCTAGAGAGTCAGAAGCAGAGTTAGGAGGAGAAAAGAAGGTGCTTGGCAACCCTTCCATAAAATGTAGGTTCTAGGATGAACTTACCCAATAGGAGAAAGGGTGTACAGGGGCAGAGGGATGTTTCAGAATGAGAAGGCAGCTCAAGCATGGTGGCAAAGTCTAGAGAGTCAAAAGCAGAACCAGGAGAGGAAAAAGTATTAATTAGTGTGAATTTTTCTCTTATATTAAACCTAAACCTACTTCTTCCTACCATCTTGTTAGTGGTATTATACTTCCTTAAGCTAAGCAATGCAATTTTTCATGTTTGATGTTTGTCCTTTCTTGAAGAGGTCCATGACATAATGAAGGTGATGCCATGACTTGCAAATGAATTGGATTTAAGTGAGGGAGGGCTGTGCAAAGTCACCAGTCTCACCTTTTCCTCTGGAGTCATCTGGGGCCAGTGGCAAGATATATATCAGGACTACTTGATGGCCTCCTTTTCACATAAGAGTTCTAAAAATACCTGAAGACCACTATCCTCCTTTTCCCTCCCAACTCTTCAGTCTTCTTTTCTCCAGGCTAAACATTCCAAGTCTCTTGGTAGATTCTTGTAAGGCATAGTTTCCATGTTCTTACTAGCCTGGTCTCCGTCCTTTGGAGTAGGGGTTTTTAACTGGGGTCCATGAACCTGCTTTTTAAAATATTTCAACATAATTAAGTTTCTTTTGTAGTTCTATATATTTCATTTTATGAATTTAGAAACATTCTGAGAGGGGAGTCATGTTGTTTTCCAGATTGTCCAAGGGTTCTGTGATCAAAAAAAGAAAACTTCTGTAGGTGAAAAAGTGTTGCCCCATGTGGCTATGGAGATGGACCTTCAGAAGGACAATCAGAGGGATGGGGTACCCCTCCCCAAGAGAATATGTTTATATAGTCTCTGAGGTACCTGAAAGATATTTCCTTGACCTTTCTTGTTTATTGTCACTCAATATCTCTATCAATAGTCTCAACAACAGTTTCTTAGGAGGGAGGAATGTTCAGAGGGAATGACTTATTCCCATATGTTCTCCATACAACAGAATCAATCCTTTGCACTTGTACTATGCTGGCTATAAAATATTGGCCTAATCAGAACATATCCCTTGATTAGTTCAAGGACAACCCTGGGCAAAGTCAAAGAAGCTTACTACTTATTTGGTTATGGTTCTGAAGTAACTGCATGGGCCCCGTCTTCCCCCCAAATCTTTCTTCCGCTTACATATCCATTTCTCTCTCATCTAGTATGAAGCCCCTGGAACATTTTTGCTCCTTTGGGATAAACCAGAGACAGAATATTTTCAATCTTTGGAGGGCACCTATTAAATGAATATATAGGACATGGGGGGTGTAGGAAGGTTCTAGTGGTATATGTATATATTCTGTAGTGGTATTAAGTTAAATTTAGTCCAACTTTTATTAAACATTTACTTGCACCAGTCACTGTGCTAGGTGCTGGGGATACAAAAGAAAAACGAAATATTACTATCCTCAAATTGCTTTAAAAGATTAATGAATTTCCTCCTTATTAGACCAAAGCTGCACAAGGGCATTAGCTATGCTTGTATCTTAATTAGAGTCTAATATTTTACTCTTCATACAGTAAGCATTTAATCAGTGTTTGTTGATGATGTGCTGAATAAATGAATGTTTGTAAATTCATTAAATAAGTGAATAAATTTCAACTAGTGATTTAAATTGACTTCCAAGGATGGGTTTATTTCTGGAACATAGCTTATAATGTAGACATAACAGTCTTCTTGCCAGGAATGGAGTATACCTAACAAAAATGTATGCACTTTTTTCAAAAGAAACAGGAAAGGTAAAAGGGATTCAGGTGTGGAATATGATCATATTGCATATCCATGTGAAGAAATTGTAGAATGAGTGTTGTGAAATATAGTGGAGAACTTTGGTTGAAGGTCCATGGAGAGATAAATACAAATCATGCCTCATTATAGTATACTATAGATCATAGGTATCAAACACACAGCCCTCAGGTTGCATAACATTCCAGAGTGCTGCCAGAACAGATTAAAATGCAATTGAGAATTTAACAAAATAAATAAAATTGTAATAAAACCATTGATAATATGAAAATTTAAAACTAAGTTAATATATGACCCATAGGGATCCTTATATATGAATTGGTAGCCTCCCCTCCTCTCTTTCTCTCTTTGAGGCAATCAGGACTAAATTACTTGTCCAGGGTCACACAGCTGGTAAGTATCTGAGGCTGGATTTGAACTCAGGTCCTCCTGAGACCAGGGCTACTGTTCTATCCACTGTGCCACCTAACTGTCCCATTAACCTCTGCTTCTATTCAAGTTGGACAGCACTGCTTTAGCCCACCTGGACAGAAAGAAAAATAATGAATTCCTGTACTGGTATAATGGTAATGGTAATTTGAAGATCTTCCCTGCCCCTTAATAAGCCTAAGGGAATTTGAAGATCTTCTCTACCCTGAATAGGCTGAATGTAATCACATGGAGCCTGTGGTGGGAGGAATTTGCTGAAGGGTGGAGCAGAGCCCATAGGAAGCTGGGAGTCAGAGCAGCTAGATGGTGGGAGAGAGAGGACAGCAGGCAAGCAGACAGCTAGGCTTATGAGTGTTTGTGGGAAGGCTAAAGGATGGTGTGGCTCTCTGTGATGTTACGATGTATTAACTTCTATTATGGATTCGACTTTCTGGTTTTGGGATTTGGTTTTCTGGTGTCTGAATAAATGTTTTCCTTCTGTCTTCTATAAGGGAGAGTCTGTTATATTTTGTGATTGAGAACTATGCTGGCATATTTACAGTCACCATTGGCTCTGTGAATATTGCATTGTTGCTACATCTGGTTCTCCTCCTATCTATCTGACTTTCTTTTCAAGTGTCTTTTGATGAATATTCATTCAAGTCATACCCCCTATCCATGAATATTCTCCAGGACTCTAACCTGGACCCTCTTCTATTTTCACTTTGTATTGTTTCACTTGTTGATCTTATCAGCTTCCATAGATTTAATGCTGACCTTCAATCTTACAGCTCCAAATTAAATGTCCTATAAACTTCTTTTTTTATTTTTATTTTTTGCTTTTTTTTGGAGGGGGGAAGTCAGGACAATCAACATTTAAGTGACTTTCCCAAGGTCACACAGCTAGTAAGTGTGATCAAGTGTTTAGGCTGGATTTGAATTCAGGTCCTCCTAACTCCAGGGTCAGTGCTCTATTCACTGCACCACCTACCCGCCCCTCCTATAGACTTCTTAAACTCCACATGTCCCATACTGAACCCATTATCTTTCCTCACAAAACCTCTCTCCTTCCAAAGTTTTCTGTTACTGTCAAGGCCACCACACTCCTAGTCACCCAGACTCCTGACCTAGGTACCATCCTTGATTCTTTCTTAC
Source organism: Gymnobelideus leadbeateri (assembly GCA_011680675.1). Taxonomy (NCBI): domain Eukaryota; kingdom Metazoa; phylum Chordata; class Mammalia; order Diprotodontia; family Petauridae; genus Gymnobelideus; species Gymnobelideus leadbeateri. Next base: position 306,504 of record WOXC01007094.1, read on the forward strand.
TCTCTCATACCCCATTTCCCATCTGTTGTCAAGGCCTACCAATTCCTTTCCCCTGTAACATCTCTCAAATATTCTCCCTTCTCTTCTTTGACACTCTCATCACCCTCATAAAGGTCTTCATTACTCCATACCCAGAACATTGCAATATTCCGCTGATTGGTCTGCCTGCTACTAAGTCTTTTTCCTCTCCAGTCCATCCTCCCCTCAGCTGTCAAAGTGATCTTCCAAAAATGTGGGCCTTCCCCAATTTCTCTTAATTCGAGGACCTTTCCTTTGTTGATTATAGTATATTCTCTATAGATCTGGTTTCTACATATTTACTTCCATGATATCTCCCATTAGGATTGTGAGTGTCTAGAGAGAAGGGACTGTCTTTAGCCTTTCTCTTTTCAGCATTTAGTGTAGAAGTGCCTGGCACATAGTAGGTGCTTAATAAAGGGTTGGTTTTTTTGGGGGTGGGGGCTAGTTGACTTATTATCTTATTTTACAGAGGAAGAAGCTGAAGCTGGGCCAAGTTAAGTAACTTGCCTGGCCTTGTCTGGGACAGAATTCAAACTAAGAAGCTAAGAGGTGCCGTAGTGCACAGAGCACTGTGCCTGGAGTCAGGAAGACCTGAATTCAAATGTGACCTCAGATGCTTCTTAGTTAAGTGACCCTGGGCAAGTCACTTAACCTCAGTGTCCTCACCTGTAAAGTGGGGATAATATTAGCACCTATCTGGAAGGGTGGTTATGAGGATCAAGTGAGATAATATTTGTAAAAAGTACTTAGTTCTTCAAACATAATAGACACTATATAAATACCTATTTCCTTTTACCCTTCTTGACTCCAAGTATTCTGTCTACTATATATTATAAGTCAAATGTAGTAGAGAGGCTGATAAATAAATCTGGTGCTCCATACTTTCATTACTTGTTTTTGAAGAGGACCATGACATTATCGAGACGATGACATGACTTGCAGTTGACTTTGATTTGAGTGAGGGAGGTCTGTGCAGGGTCACCAGCCTCACATTCCCCTCCAGAGTCATCTGGGTCCAGTGGCCAGATATGCAGCAGGATGACTGGAGATGGCCTAGGATGCAATGGGAGACCCTGGCCCTTTTAGGCTAAAGTCTTTTCAGTTTCTCCGTTTGAGTGAGGTAAAGCTCGTTTAGTGAATAGGCCTCTTTAAGAAGTGAGTCAAGGGGCGGCTAGGTGGCACAGTGAGTAGAGTGTTGGCACAAAGCACACACAAACAAAAACCTAGCCATGTGACCTTGGGCAAGTTACTTAACCCCAATTTCCCTCCAAAAAGCAAAAAAAAAAAGTGAGTCAAGGGATGGTCTCTTTAAAAAAAAATCAAACTAGGAGGGGAAAACCCTCAGGATTGCTGACCAAAAGAGAAACAGTTACTATAAACATTCACTCTGAGTCAGGGGCCCAAAATGGCCATTAAATGGTGCTTGGGTAGGGACCTATTGTTGTCCAACCCATGAGATGCAGAGTGAACTGGATTTAAGGTTAGGTTTTTGAGAAAGAGATCTAGTCAGTACACTAGGTAGTTAACTAGGTAGCTTTCAGCCATCAAAATTTAAGGTCTCTATGGAAGTGCCTCAAGGATCTGTACTTGGTCCTGCTGCTAATTATAACTATAAGAATGACTAAAATTTATATAACACTTTAAAGTTTGCAAGAAGCTTTCTAAATGCTATTTCATTTTATTCCCAAAACAACCATGGAAGGTAGGTGCTATTATTATCTCCATTTCACACAGGAGGAAACTGAGGCAGACAGAAATCAAATGATTTGTCCAATGTCACATAGCTAATAAGTATCTGAGGCACTTATGTAATTGATTCAGATAAAGGCACAATTGACATCTTTTCCCATTCTACAGATAGAAGAGATGGCTAGCACATTACATGAGAGAGCCAGGATACAAAAAGATCTTGGCAGGCCAGAAAATTGAACTGAATCTAATAAGATGAAATTTAATGGAAATAAAATTTTTACACTGGAGTTAAAAAAAAAGAAGTCTTACATTTAGGTTCAAAAAATCAATGTCATGGGGAAAAGATGCATGGCTAGATAATGATTCTGGAGGTTTGGAGACTGGCAAGCTTGTTATAAGTCAGTAAGATGATATGGCAGCCAAAACCTAATGTGATCTTGGACTACATTGAGAGGAGTTTAGAGGAGGTGTCAGTTCCACTGGCCTCTGCCCTGGTCACACCATTTATGAAAGATTGTGCTCAATTCTAGACATAATCTTTTGGGAAGGACATTAATAAGTGAGTTCAGGAACCAAGATAGTAAAGGGCATTGCTGTATCAGGATCACTTAAAAGAAGTGGGAAAATTTAGTCTGGCCTTGTCCTGTATATAACTTGCTTTGTATATGTTTGTTTGTAAGTCATCTCCATTAGATTGTAAGTTCCTTGAGGGCAAGGACTCTTCTTTGTTTCTTTTTCTGGTACAAGAATTGGGTTCCATGAATGTTCAGGTCCCTTCCAACTTTAAAATTTAGTGAAATGATTGATGTTGGGGTGGAGGGTAGACACTATGTTTGCTAAACAATAAATACAAATTAATTCAAGGAAGGAGTGCATGGAGAATCAGAGATACTAGGAAAAGCTTCCTTGAAGGAAGCTAGGACTTTTAGAGATGGACAGGAGGATGGAGTGCATTTCAGGAATGAAGCACAATCTGGGCAAATGTGTGGAGACAGAAAATGGAATGTCAAGTTGAGAAAATAATAGGGCAGTTTGGCTGGAATGTAATATCCATGAGAGGTCAGTCGTTTGACATAAGTCAGAAAAGATTGGGAACTAGATATGGAAGGCATTTGGGTTTTATTCTAGAAGTAAGCATTGGAGCTTTCTGATCAATGTAGTGACATGGTCAGATATCAGAATATTAGGTTGGCAGATGTATGGAGGATGGATCAGAAAGGGAGAGATTGGAAGTGGGAAGAACAATTAGGAGGCTATTGCAATAGCCCAATAGACCAATTCTCTAGCTCACCCCCATTAATACACATTAATTTATCAAATTAGTTCATTGTCACATTGGAATAATAATAATGAAAATAGCCCACATTCATGGAGCTTCTGGCTCATAGAGGAGGCTGCCAATCAGTAACTGATTGGTAGCGACACCAATTAGTGTATTTGCTGTTCCCTTTATTCCATCTCTTGCTTTTGCTTACACAGTCATTCTTCCATATATGGGATGCCATCCCTCCTACCTCTGTCTCTTAGAGTTCCTTTCTTAAGTCCTCAATTTTCTGTTCTCTCCGTCCTCCTCCAAATTACTTTTATAATTCCTTTTTACGTATTTTGTATGTCACTCTTGGCCCAGCAGCCAGAACTTATTATCATTTGGCTCACAATGCTCCCATACAGAATTCACTCTGGGAAAAGCTCCGAATATAACTTATGCCTAGGTCTCCATGGGAGGGAAAGACACTCCTAGATCCTATACAAGCACTCAACTCAACAATGTAAATATTGAGTATAGGATAGCCTTTATTCCACCCTACAGAAAATATGGAAAAAGCGAAGGACTCTCAGAAATCATAAATAAATGTAGTAAACACATAAAATTATAATAGTAGCCCATATAAAATCAATAAAATTCTCCTTTTCTAGTGAGTCCTAAAGTCCTCCAGACTCACAGTGCCACACTGGGATTTGAACTCTCCTTGGCAAAGAAGTGAATTTAGGATTGTTATTGGGAGAGCCTTTCACCACAGTCCAGTGAATCTCACTTTCCCAGGGCCCCTAGTGGCTTTCTGTGGGATTAGACTGCCCTTGGGAGAGAAATGACATTTGAGGCTACTATAAAGACACATTTCCCATTGGACCCATGCCATCTGAATAACATGTGGTAATAGTGGAGTACACAGTCCATGTCCCTTGCTCCTCCACATAATGGCCTTAGTTCTTTGCTGCTGCTCTAATCACTACTGGGGGACAGATGCACCATCTTCTTCTCTTGCCAAGGGACATGTTACTAGAGAAATTCCTGTCTTCTCAGTAGAAAAGTAGAATCCCGAACTCTTGGACTTGGGCTATTACTTACAAGCAACCTGTGAACATGATACTTCCTTCCCCTGTCCCCAACCCTCCACTCAAATTCTCTTACTAGAGTGCTAAATTCTGAGAATACAATATTCAGTAAATCTCCCTTCTTTGACTAAAAGACTGGATTCTGGGATTTTGAAATTTGAAGGTGTTAGAGGGGCAACCATAAGGAACTCTCACTGCTTGCCAATGCAGTTTTCCTCTCCTTGACTTACAAGGAGTTGAAAATAGTGGCTTCCATGTTCTTTGCTCCATTTCAATCTTCAGTGGCCTCTGCTAGGGGACCCTCCATTCCAATCTTACTCTGTCTCTGCTAAAATGGTGAAAGTCTAATGGTAAAAAGGACCAAAAGATGTCTGTAGAATCCCTTCTATAGATTAGAAAAAAGGGTGACTCTTCCTACAACTACCTATCCCACAAGAGTTAAAGATTTCTGATTTATTCTTGAAGAAAATCTCCATCTTCCAGAAGATGCCAAGTGACATTTATACCCTTCATAGGAAAATATATCTTCGAGGTTTCAAACAAAGGCTCACCTTACCATGATAAACTCATCAGCTAGGTGGTGCAGTGAATAGAGCAGTGGGCCTGGAGTTAGAACAGTAGAGTTCAAACAGTTCTCTGATATTTTCTAGCTATGTGATTACTAGGGCAAAATGCTAAACTTTTGTCTCAGTTTCCTCATTTGCAAAATGGGGAAAATAACAGCACTTACTTCCAAGGGTTGTAAGCAGGATAAAAATGAGATATCTACAAAGTGCTTTGTAAACCTTGAAAGGCTATATAAATAACAGCCATTATTATTACTTTGTATACACACACACACACACACACACACACACACACATATATTTGCATATATTCTACCTTCAGCAGAATGTAAGATACTTGAGGGCCTGTTTTTGATTTTGCATTGTACTCCAGCACTCAGCACAGTTTTTGGCACTGAATCATCACAGAGCTATAGAATACTAGAGTTGAAAGGGACTTCTGAGGACATCTAGTCCAAGCCAACCCAGAAATACCAATCTTTACTATAACAAAACAGACAAGTAATCATCCATCCACGTCTTGAAGACTGCCAAGGAAGGGGAGACTGCCTCCTCCTAAGGCAGCCCATACCACTTGTGGACAGCCCTAATTATGAGGAATTTTTTGCCTGACATAAGCCTAAAAATTTAATTTGTCTTTGAAATTTCCATTCTTTTCCATTCCATCCATCTATGCTTTGGGACCAAGAAGAATAAGTCTAATCCCTCTTCCATGTGACAGTCCTTTAAATAATAGAAGTCAAGTCAATGAGTATTTTTAAAGCAACTACTATGTGCCAGGTATAGATAGTGCCAAGTACTGGGAATACAAAGAAAGGTAAAAACCAATCCCTGCTTACAAGGATCTCACAGCATAATGAGAGACAACATTCAAACAAGTGTGTACAAACAATATACATATAGAACAAATTGTATATAATCATAGAGGGAAGGCATTAACATTAAAGGTGATTGGGAAAGTTTTCTTATAGAAGTGGAATTTTAGCTGGGACTTGAAGGGATATGGGGAAGCCAGGAGGTAAAGTGAGGATGGAGAGCATTCCAGGCATGGAGGTCAGCCAGTGAAAATGCTCAGAGTAGAGAGATTCTAGGTACAATTTCCCAAAGTAGGTGATACTTCTCCCTGGGGGGCAGTTCTAGGGGGCAATAGTAGCCTCATGTGCAATTGGGGAGCATTAAATAAAAATAAGGGGGCAGTGGAAGCATAAGGAAAGAAGAGAAAATAAGAAAATTTTGAAAAACTGTGCGTACATGTTTCATCTGTTGTGCAAAAGAGTTAAAGTCAATAGTGATTATATTATTTTCCAAGTAAACACACAAAATGCAAGCTATAGCAGTTATAACAAGTTAAAATATGTTATAATATAACTGGTCAGTGGTCAAATCCTCTGACAGGTCTTAATAAGCAAGTGTTGGCAGGTGAGTGTGTCATGCATTGTTGGGAAGTCCAACATGCATTGTGGGAATATGGGCTGGTAATGACTTGTTTACAATATGATAGTGTATGATTACATGTTGCAATACTGCAACATTAAAATTTCAATGTAAGAAAAAGCCCCTAAATTTACAATAAATTATTAAATTTAAGATTTCATTTAAAAAACATTTTATATTTTTTGAAATAATGCATATTAAAAAAAACATTAAAGGATGAAAGAAAATAGATTCCCAGGGGGATACTGAATAATTTTTTTGAAAAGGAAATGGTAGGTCAAATAAGTGTGGCAACCTTTGCTCTAGAGTGCTACATTCAGGGAGCTTGGAGCCACCTCTCCTATCCCTCATTGGTCTTCTCTGGTCCAGGATGACCATCCCGATTTCCTTCAACTGGCCTTCATGTCTCATAGACCCAAGGCTCTTTGTTAATCACCCTCTTCTGGACACTCTCCAACTCTGGCACCAATAAATGCTTATTGTATTGAGAAATAAATGAAGGCACATGAACTCATTTGATGCTTATAACAAACTTCTGAAGTCACAGAGATTATCATCCTGACTTTAGGGAAGAGAAAGTTGAGGTCCAGAATGATAAAGGAACTTTCTAGACATAGCATAGCAGTCATATAGCATAACTTGGGTTTCATCTGGGTCTTTTATTGGCTCCTCTAGAAAGATTTCTCTGATCCTTTTTTCCAGCCCTTCACAGTAATAGTGTGCCCTCTCAGAAAAAAAAAAATCATTATTTTTTAAAGTTTATTTCAATTCAATTAATTTCTCATGTGTTTATTAAGTGCCTAATGTTTATACTAGATTCTGGAGATATAAAGATAAAAAAATCAGTTCTCAGGGAATTTACATTTTCCTCATTTTCTTTGTACTGGTTATAGATTTGGCTAATTCATAGGATCATAGAATGAGTAAGAGTTAGAGTTGAGAAGGAACTTAAAATCATCTGGTTTAATTTTTTTTTTTAACAGATAAGGGAAGTAAGGCCCAGGTAACTTGTTTGAGTTTACATAGGCAGTAAGATTCCCAAATCAGCCCACTTGCCATTGACTATGGCTGAAATCATCGCCCATCTAGTTTAAATATTGAATAAATTGATGAGTTTTATATTAAGTACCTACCTACTATGAGGCAGGCACTGTGCCATATTCTGGGGGATACAAATTTAAGGAATGGGACAATACTACTCTCAAGGAGCTCACTTTCTAATGGGCATGACAATGTGTGTTTATACACACATATGTGACATAAATATAAAATTAATAAATTCAAATGTCATATATGTATATAAATATATGTCCTGGCTTTGGAACTTACAACCAAGTCATCTTGGGGAAATCAACTTCCCTTTTGACGAATTTTATTTTGTGCTTTTTTTTTTGAGGGCAATTGGGGTTAACTTACCCAAGGTCACATGGCTAGGTTTTTGTTTGTGTGTGTTAAATGTCTGAGGCCAGAACCGAACTCAAGTCCTTCTGACTCCAGAGCCGGTGCTCTATTCACTGCGCCACCCAGCCACCCCTCTATTGACGAATTTTAACTAGGAATTTGGTTACTTGGGGTAAAGAATTTTTTGGAAGGGGATGGGAATGGGGATGGGGATGGGGGAGATACAGGGTTATTTGCAGAGCATCGGATGGTCAGACCTTGGGTAGAGGGCTCCTGGAAAGGGGCAAGGTCATCCTTTAGGCAGTTTGGGTTAGGGGAGAGATGAGAAAGTGAGGTGAGGGGTGGGGGAAGGGAGAAGGCAGCTGTGAGAGAATGATAAGTCCTATGATAAACTCTTGTTTCAGGGGAAATGTTATGGGGAAACTGAGACCCATCAAATTTCAATAATGTCAGATTTGGAGCTCAAGACCAGTTTTAGACTCACAGAATATTTCATAGAATGATATATTACTTATAGAATATCAGATTTGGGAGGAGCTTTAGACACAATTTCAGAGTTGGAATGCTATCTTACTCATAGAATATCAGAGCTGCGAAGGGCCTTAGAACCTGAAATGTCAGAGAGAGATTCTTGGAATCAGAATTAGGAAGGTTCCTAGACAAAGAACAGAGTGTATCAAAACTGGATGGAATCTTCCAACTCTCCAATCCAACCCTTTCATTTAACAGAGGAGGAAACTGAGATCCAGATAGGAGAAATAATTTGTTCTGTGTCTCACAGCTATGTAATTGTGAGCTATTATTATTTAATCCCTGATCATGTGACTGTGGGGGAAGAGGAAGGAACCTGCCTCTTTAAGCACAAATAAATAAATAAAGGCAAGGAAGAAAAAAGTGTACTAAGCATATGCAAATGTGTTGAGCTGAACCATGCTGTAGGTGAAAGAGATGAGGGAGAAAGTGCTTGGAGCTAAAAAGAGGAGGAAGGCAACCAGAACTGACCCTGGGGTTAATAATTTTTACTTCTCCATCTCATTCTACCCGATTAAAAAAAAAAAAAAAGAACTAGAGATGAGGAAGTGGGGAGGGAGGGAAGAAGACTGCTCAGCTTGAAAGAGGCTGCTGGGGATGTGTGAAAGGTTGTTTACCAAATCAGTTGGAGGGCACTGGGGAAAGGCAGTCAGGCAGTCGGTAAACATTTAATGAATGAATGAATGAATGAATGAATGAATGAATGAATGAATGAAGCATTTATTAGGCGCTTACGATGAGCCAAAGCTATAATGAGTGTGGGGCATGTAAATATCAGAGTAAGGCTCTCAGGATGCTCAAATTCGAATACATAGAAAGGGATTTGGCTCCAAGTGGGATGGTCAGGCCCCATGCTCCTTAGTGTGCAGCAACAAAGCAGGTGTTTGTACCTATTTTTTCTTTTCTTTTTGCTTTTTGGAGGGCAATCAGGGTTAAGTGACTTGCCCAAGGTCACATGGCTAGTTTTGTGTGTGTGTGTGTGTGTGTGTGTGTGTGTGTGTGTGTGTGTGTGTGTATTAAGTGTCTGAGTCCAGATCTGAACCCAGGTTATCCTGACTCCAAGGCTGGTGCTCTATTCACTGCTCTCTAGCCACCCCATGCTTGTACGTATTTTTAAATGTCTTTTCCATTGATAAAATCATCTTAGCTTCTAATCTTGAGCTACTGGTCAAGCCTAAGGAATTCAGTAGCAAGAACTTTCTTTTCTGGGTCTTCAGTAGCTTCGGATACAACATCCATAAAAACTGTTGTCATCTCCTTAGTGGTTATTTCCCCAGGAACATGGTTGTGAGACCCAAGCTTAGAGCAAAACTGGTGAACTGGGAAGGAAAGGAGGGAGGGGTGGAGACATACTGTCATTACTGGGGCCGTTAGTCTTATCTGCCTAGTGGTGGCAATTGCTTAGTAGTTGGTAGTAGTGGTGATGACCCTCAATGATGGCTGTGGGACTGGGGCTTAGAAGCAGGGACTGTGATCTGGAGGACTCTGACATCCCCAGGCTCTTGGGATCAGTCCTGGGCAAGCTCCACTGAGATCTGAGAGGAGGTGATAAGTACAACAGGCCATTGTTTCATATGTTCAGTGTGTACCTGTGTGCCAATGCTTAGTAAAGTGTCTGACATGGGTACTGGGGTGGGGTGGGTTTAAAGAAAGGCAAAAACATGAACCCTGCCCTCAAAGAGACTACAGTCCCATGGATGAGACAGCAGGTAAATAATTAGGTACACATAAGATTACCTATCTACCTGCCCGTCTGTCTATCTGTCTATCTATCTATCTATCTATCTATCTATCTATCTATCTATCTATCTGTCTATCTATCTATCCTAACTATAGATCTCTAGATATAGATCTCTATAAAGACATAGATAAAGAAATAGATAAATGTATAGATATAGCACAGGTTGCTTTTCTGCCTTTTTAACAAAACCTTAAATTATCCCACTCTCCTTCCTGGTTTTCCTTCCTTGTCTTCTAATATATATAGATCTATATATAAACATAGCTGCATATCTATAGATCTATAGAGAGTTTGATAGCTATAGGTGTATAGAGACAGAGAGAGAGAGATGGATGGATGGATAGATAGATAGATGATAGATAGAATAGGTGGAAGGTAATCTCAGGTAGAAGGTACTAGTACTGGGGAGAATCTGGAAAAACCCAGAAAGGAAAATATGAACTGAATTTTAGAGGGAGCCAGGGAAACTAAAGGGTGGGGTGGAGGAGGGTGAGCATTGTAGAGTAGGGGGACCACCAGTACAAAGCCAGGGATGAAGGAAAAGCCATTGTCTGGGGCCTAGGGATCTATTGGAGAGCTCACCTTCTGCTCCTCTGATTCTGACCTTTAACCTGAGCCATATGAGGAAGGAAAGCCAGGAAGAAAGGCGGGATATTTTGAGGTTTTATTAAAGAGGCAAAAAAGCAGACTGTGCTTACTTTCCCTGGTTCAGACAGCCTGTCTTTCTCCTCCTCTTCCCTCCCCAGATTTAGGGTTAGTGTGATTCTGACACATTTCACAGATGATGTTTCCATAGCTCTATAGCTCTCTCAAGTTTGCAAAGTCCTTTAAGCAGCTAGGTGGTGCAGTGGCTAGAGCTCTGGAACTGAAATCAGGAAAAACTGAATTCAAATGTTGCCCCTGACCAGAGTGACTCTAGGAAAGTCACTCAGTTTCCCCTTTTGTAAGATGGGAAACATAGCAGCGATCTTCCAGGATCATTGTGAGGATTAAATGAGATAATATTTGTAACGGGCTTTGAAGACCTCAAGCATGACATAAGTGCTTTGTTGGTATTCATTTGAGCCTCAGAGATTGTGTTAGATCAGATTATAGATTAGCCAGAGAGCTGGAAAGTATCCTCTGAATCTAGTCCAATCCTTTCTTTTTGCATATGAAGCCACAGAAGCCCACAGCCCTTAGGTCACTCAGGTGCTAGGTGACAGGGCTGGGATTTGAATCCAGGCTTCCTGACTCCAAATCCCGAATACTTTCCCCTGTACTATCCAGGTGTCATCATTTCCATTTTATAGATGGGCACTTAGCCAGCCTCAGGTACTCATCGGCTGTGTAATCAGAATAACTAGAATTTAGATAGTGCATTAAGCTTTGCCAATCACATTAAATATCTCCCTTAATCTTCACAACAACCCGGGGGAATAGGTGCCATTATTATTCTCCATTTTACAGATGGGGAAACTGAGGCCCAAGGAAGTGAAGGGATTGGTTTGAAATTATATAAGTAGTAAGTAATAAATCCAGGATTCCAATTTAGGGCCCATGATTTTATGTAGAGTACTCTTTCCCCTGTGCCAGGAAGATTACTTGGGATGGGAAAGGAATAAGCATTTATATAGTGCCAACTATATGCCCAGGCACTGTGGTAAGCATTTTACAAATATTAGCTCATTTGGGCAGTGTACATAGAATGGAGTAGAAAAAGAGAAAATTAGAGAGGGAAGAAAGGGAGCATTCTGAGCCTGAGAAGTAGTATAGTCCATACTTGAAGAGATAATCCAAATTACTCAAGAAATATCTGGTAAGCACATGCTACCAGATGCTTTGCTAGGCTCTGGGGTTACAAAGATAAAGGAGAAATAGTTCCTGCCTTCAAGAAGTTTACATTCTGCCAGGAAAGCCAATATGCACGTACATAGGTCAGATATAAAATAGATAAAAGGCAAATCTCTGCTTCTACCCTGCCCCCCACATTAGCAGCTTTGGGGACCAGCAAAGGTCACATATAGAAGGTGGCCCATAAGCGGAGTCTTGGAAGAGACCACAGATTTCAACAAGCAGCACAAGGTAGACGTGGTGGGCCCTTTATGCAAAGGTACCTCTCAGAGTTAGGAGATGGCATGGGAAAGGTTAGAGTGCTTGGTTTCCACTTAGGAAAACAATTTCCAAACCAGGCTTAGATACTTACCAGCTGTGTGACCATGGGCAAGTCACTTCATCTCTGTTTGCCTTAGTTTCCCATCTGTAAAATGGGGATAATGACAGTACCCTACCTCCCAGGTATGAGAAAATGGGATAATAATTGTAAAGCACTTAGCACAGTACCTAGTAAATGCCATGCTGTTGTTGTTATTGTTGTTATCATGACTTAAAGGCAGAAAGGGGCTACGTTGTGAAGAGCTTTAAATGCCCAAGGAGTTTATATCCTTTGATCCTTAAGGTCGTTGGGAGCCACTGAGTTTATTGAGGAGGGGGTGTGGTATGGTGTGGTAAGCCGAGGACTGTAGGAAACTCACTTTGACAGGAGAGTGGGAGCTGGATCCAAGTGAGTGGAGACATGAGGCAGGGAGACAGAGAGAGAGAGAGAGAGAAAGAGAGAGAGAGAGAGAGAGAGAGAGAGAGAGAGAGAGAGAGAGAGAGAGAGGCAGGGAGGAAGGGAGGGCGAGAGGGAAATGAGAGCCAGGGATGGCTGAAGTCATAGAGATGGTGAGAGAAATTCTAGTTCCATTAATGTCTCTACTTGACACATAATATTGTAGAACTTAGAACATGTGGAGACTTTCAGTATCCTCTAGTCCTACCCCAGCTGTAGCTCTGTTATTTTAAAATGAGGAAACTGAGGACCAGAACAACCTAGCTCAGGGCAGGCTTTGAACCCAGGTTCTCAGGATTTGATTCTGCCTTGTAGAGCCAGCCTAGTGTCTAGCACTCTGGATTTGGAACCATCAGGACCTAGATATCCTTGCTCAGACACTGATTGCTGTGTGATCATCAACAAATTACTTAACTCGGCTGAATTTCAGTTTTCTCTTCTATGAAGTATGGGGCTGGCCCTGGTGATCTCTTCCAGCTTTCAATCTATGATTCTCTCTTTCTATCACTCCAGGCTGGCTCTGGTTTTCTTTCTTCCAAATGAAGAACTCCATGAACAGCATGACATAGTAGAAAGAACTCTGGCTTCAGGGCCATAAACCTGGGCTCAAAACCTGCTTCTATTGTTCACTGTGTGTGACCTTGGGCAGGTCTCTTAATTTTCATGGGCCTCAGTTTCCTTTGTATAAAATGAGGGGATTGAGGGGGTGGATAGGTGGTGCAGTGAGTAGAGCGTCGGCCCTGGAGTCAGAAGGACCTGAGTTCGATCCAGCCTCAGACACAAAAACAAAAACCTAGCCATGTGACCTTGGGCAAGTTACTTAACCCCAATTGCCCTCCAAAAAGCAAAAAAAAAAAAGAGGGGATTGCACTAGATAACCTCTAAGCTCCTTTCCAGCCTTTAAAAATCTGGTCCTCTGATCCTACTCCACCCTGGCGTCCCCCTCTGGTCATACTCTGGAGTAATTAGCCTTCCTAAAATAAGGTTTCCCAGACTATCCCCAGAGAGGACAGGCTGGCCATCCTGCCGGGGAGAAGTATCATACTATAGGAAGGAGAGCCAACCTGGATTTGGGAAGCCACAGCCATGGCCCTTGGAAAGCTTTGGGGGCCCCAAGGAGGTGCCAAGCCATGGGAAGGGATGGGGGGATAATCAAGCGCCCTCCATAAGCAGCAGCCACACGCCCTCCTCTTTTCTTCCATATCATCGACCCTCTCCCAAAGCTGGCTGACCCAAGTGCTCCTGGAGTTGCCTGTTTGGGGCCCCGAGAGAGGATTAAGAGCCAGGAGGGAAGGGCTTTGCCCAGGGTAATGAGCTCCCCCTCTGTGGGCCAGAGCCCGGCCCGCCTCCCTCCCTCCTTCCCTCCCTCCCTGCCAGGCCATTTCACACACTGCTGTGCTGGGAAATTGCAGGCCTGCTGCCCAGCTCTGGTCCGGTGGCAATGACGGCTGCATGTTCTGGTGTCGAGCGAGCGACAGCTCCTGCGAATGAGCTCTCTTAACCCTGTAGTTGCTGCGGTTGCTCAGTGAAGGGGAAGAAAATACAAAAGCTGCCTGTACTAGGCAGAAAAGTAAGACTCTTGGCACCATCCAAGAGTCCTAAATTATGGGATCACAGAGTAGGAAGGGCCCTCAGAGGCCAAGAAGGCCACCAGCCTCCACCAGAGGCAGAAATCCTAAAGTCTTCTCAGTTTTGTTACAACATCGGCAGGGACAGGGAGCTCACTACCTACTGAGGCAGCCTAAGCTACTTTTGGTGACTGTGTAAGATTTTTTTTGATTTTGCCCTTTGGGGCCAAACAGACCAACTGTCAGAGGCAGCATGGTGTAATGGGGAGAGCATCAGGCTTGGAGTCAGAAAGATCTGGGATTGGATCCTGCCTCAGACACTTGCCGTGTGACCTGGGGCCTCAGTTTCCTCATATGTAAAATGAGGGAGGAGTTGTACTTAGTGACCTTTAAGATCCCTTCCAGGTCTGAGCTCTAACCCTATGAGTCTATAGACTTAACCCATCTTCCATCTGACTTCAAATACTTGTAGGCAGGTCTCATCTCCAGGCTAAACCTAGTCAACCTCTCCTTGACCCCTCAGTTTGTGGAGAATTTTAAAAAACATATTATTTATTTATTCTCAACATTGATCTTTTTAAAAATGAGTTTTGAATTATCTCCCTTCCACCCCTCCCCCACCCATTGAGAAGGCAAGAAATGTGATCTCAATTATACATGTGAAATCATGCAAAAAAATTTCCGTATTAGCCTTGTTGAAAAAAAATTAAAAAGCGGAAGAAAATTATACTTGAATCTACACCCTGACTCCATCAGTTCCTTCTCTGGGGGTGGATACATCTTTCATCATGGATCCTTCAGAATTATCTTGGATCTTTGTATTGCTGAGAATAGTTAATTTATCCACAGTTGATCATCATGCAATATTGCTGTTACTGTGTGCTCTCCTGGTTCTGCTCACTTCACTTTGCATGAGTTCATGTCTTCCCATGTTTGCCTGAAACAGTGCTACTCCTCATTTCTTATAGCACAATAGTATTCCATCTCAATCATAAAAATGACTTGTTCAGCCATTTCCCAATTGATGGAGATCCCTTCAGTTTCTAATTCTATATCACTACTAGAAGAGCTGCTACAGGTATTTTTGTACATATAGGTCCTTCCCTTCCCCCACACCTTCCCCTTTTTAAATCTCTTTGGGCTATAGAACTACTAGTGGTATTTCTGTGTCAAGGGTATACATGGTTTTATAGTCCTTTGGGTATTGTCCAAATCGCTCTTCAGAATGGTTGGAGCAGTTCACAACTTTACCAATGATGCCTTAGTGTCCACATTTTTCCATATCTCTTCCAATATTTGTCATTTCTCTTTTCTGCCATATTAACCAATCTGATAGATATGAAGTGGTACCTCAGAACTGTTTTAATTTGCATTTCTCTAATTAATAGTGATTTGGAGCATTTTCTTTCGTACCACTATAGATAGCTTTGATTTCTTCTTCTGAAAATTTCCTGTTCATATCTTTTGACCATTTACCAACTGGGGAATAACTTGTCTTCTTTTGAATTTGACTTAGTTCTATATATATTTGAACAATTAGGCTTTTGCAGAGAAACTTGCTATAAAAATCTGCCCCCCCCCCCCCAGTTTTCTACTTTCCTTCTGATCTTGGCTGCATTGTTTTTGTTTGTACAAAACCTTTTAAATTTAATGTGATCAAATTTATCCATTTTACTTCCACTCTTTCTCTTGCAGTGTGACATGGGGCCTCAGATTCCTCATATGTAAAATGAGGGAGGAGTTGGTCATAAACTCTTCCCTTATCCACAGTTCTGATAGGTAAAAAAAATTTACATGCTCTTCTAATTTACTTTTGTTATCACTCTTTATTTCTAAAGTATGTACCCATTTTGACCTTATCTTGGTATACAATGTAAGATATTGGCCTATACCTAGTTTCTGCCAAACCATTTTCAAGTTTTCCTAGCAATTTTTGTCAAATAGTGAGTTCTTGTCCTCCAAACTCAGATCTTTGGGTTTATCAAACATCAGATTACTACGGTCAGTTACTACTATGTATTGTGTACCTAATCTATTTCACTGATCCACCACTTTATTTCATAGACAGTACCATATTGTTTTCATGATTCCTGCTTTGTAATATAGCTTGAAATCTGGTACTGGTAGGCCTTCTTCCTTAACTTCATTCCTTTTTATTGATTCCCTTGATGTTCTTGACCTTTTGTTCTTCCAGATGAATTTTGTTATTATTTTTTCTAGTTCTATAAAATATTTTTTTCAGTACTTTGATTGGTATGGCACTAAATAAGTAAAATAATTTAGGTAGAATTATTTTTATTATATTGGCTTGCCCTACCCATGAGTAATTAATAAGTTTGTACAGAATTGAATGCAATTCTCTAGTCTCCATGGAGGTGGGTCAGAAGATGAAGCCTGGAGCCAAATTCTCCCTGTCTCTTTCCTGTCCCTATTCCTCACCCTCAGAAGTCAAAGTGAGGAACTGGGATATTTTGTGTATTCCAAAAAGTGATCTTTGGTGATCCCAGGTCATTCCCAACAGCTTTAACTCAATTCTAATGGAGTCAGATACTATAGTCACCCATAGACCATACTTCTTGTCCTCATATTACAGGAAGTGATGCCTGCTTTTCTTTTTGCTGTGATCTGATGATGAAGCCTCCATACCAAGTCTTCCAGAAGAGGACCAGAATCGATCTCCGTCTCAGAAATGACAATTCCTTATATCTATATCATTCCTGCAACTTTTATCATTAATAATAATATTTGTAACAACATTACACATATTATATTAATAAATTACCTTGTTTGATTCTAAAAAAAACCCAACCTTGTCATCAGTACAAGTATGAGTACAAAGTCATCAGTAGAAGAATTAGCTCTGTCATGGTGGGGTAGCAAGGAGGAGGGGAATGGAATAAGCATTTATAGCACCTACTGTGTGCCAGACACTGTACTGAGTGTTTTTTTTATAAATATTATCTTCTTTAATCTACATAATAACCCTGAGAAGTAGACACTATTATCACCATTTTACAGTTGAAGAGACTGAGGCAAATATATTAAGTGACTTGCCCATGGTCATACAACTAGGAAGTATTGGAGTTGTATTCAGGAATTACTGACTCCAGGCCCAGAGGCCTCTCCATTGCACTACCAGCAGCCTCTAGAAAGGAGAGGGTCTTGTGTCAGGAAGACCTAGATTCAAGTCTCACCTTTAATATATACTAGCTGCGTGACCTTGGACAAGTCACAAAATCTCTCTGAACCTCATTTTCTCAATTGTAAAAGGAGTGGGATGGACTAGATGGTCTTTGTGGCCCCTCTCAGCTCTAAATCTTTAATTCTATGCTCCCACATTCAACAAGGGAAAGTGAATTACCAAACATCATATAGCTAATAAATGCCACCATATGGGCATAACCCATAACCATCCACCATTCCAAACTTTATACTTATTCTCCCATCTTGTGTTCACAACATGACAAAGAGTCTTTTTTTGTAAAGGGTAGGGAATAAACACCTTTATTTTACAAACATGGAAACTGAAGCCCGAAGAAGCCAAATGATCCCCTAAGGTCAAGCTACTGGAAGCACCAAGACTAGAACTCGGTTGTCCTGATTGTTTTTCCAGGCTTCTTTCTTCCACATTAAATCTTTCAATTTGTCCCATTTGTGTGTGAGGCCTCTCTCTCTCTCTCTCTCTCTCTCTCTCTCTCTCTCTCTCTCTCTCTCTCTCTCTCCTCCTTCTCTCTACCTCTGCCTTCTCTGCCTCCTCCTTCTTTCTTCTTCTCCTACTCTCATATGTTCCCTCCTCTTCCTTCTCCCTCTCTCTTCTCTTCTTTCTCTGCTTTTCTCTTTGTTCCCTGTCTCTGTCTCATTCTTGCTCTCTCTCTTGTTCTTGCTCTCCTATCTACGTCCAGAGTCTTCCTTGAGACCAGAGTGACATATGCCTCAGAGGCTGAAGGAAACTTAGAACTCATCTGATCCGGCTTCTCTTATTATACAGATAAAGCTCAGAGATGGAAAGTGGCCCAAAGCCACTTAAATAATAAATAATTTGACAAACAATAGTGCCAAAATTTAAGCCCAGATTATTTGATCCTAGAGTTTGTGTTCTTTGCATTGTGTTATGCTCTGTGATCCATCAGATGAACTCCAGGGTTGGAAAAAAGTAAAAAAAGAAAACAACTATATAGTGTTTTTGAATTATAATTTTAATTTAATTTTAATGTAATTAAAATCAAATTATAATTTTAATAAGGAAACTGAAATCCAAAGAGGTTAAGGAATTTGCCCAAGGTCACAAGGTGCTAAACAGCAGAATTGGGCTTTGAAGCCAGGTGTCTTAGCTTTAAATCTATTGCCCCTCCCTCTACTTAATGTGATAACTACAATGAGCTAAGTAAACTTAAAGCCTGGAAACCAGCAGGTAACCCCTATTTTCTTCAGTAAGGATCCTGTAGAAATAAGCTGTGCTGACTCTCTGGATCCTGGCCCTGGAGTCATCCTCTGCCAGCTTCTTGGTCTGATGACCACCCAGGAACCAAAAATTCAGAGGGAGTACAAAAAAGAGTCTGATTGAGAGAATAAAAAATGGGTCCTAGTTGGGAAACTGAGATTATCCAGTTTGTAAAAGAGAAGGCTAAAGGACTTGGTCAAGTCAACAAGTCAAGTCAAAAAGCATGTATTAAGCATTTGCTATGTGTCAGGCACTAAGCACTGGGGACACAAATAGAAGCAAAATGAAAGTCCCTGTCCTCAAGGAGTTTACATTCCAATGGAGGAAAAGAACACCACAAATGCACATGGAAAATTAGAGGAGAGGAAGAAGGTTAAAGTTGGAGAGGAATAGATACCAGGAGCAGAAAAATGATGGAGAAAGAAGTCTAGAGACAGGAATGAAGTCAGGAGAGGAGGCAAATAATGAATATGGTTGGAAGAAGAAATCAAAGCTATCAATAATTACATGAAAAAAGCTCTACATCACTACTGATTAAAGAAATGAAATGCAAAATGTCTCTGAGATACCACCTAACACCCAATCAGATCAGCTAACATCACAGAAAAGGAAAATGACAAATTCTGGTAGGGATAAAATTGGAAAAATTGGAACGAAATGCACTATTGGTAGAGATATAGATTAGTCCAACCATTCTGGGGAGTAAATTGAAACTATGCCCAAAATGCTATAAAAACCCTTTGGTGCAGTAATACCACTATGAGTTGTATATCCAAAAAAAAAAATTTAAAAGGAAAAAGGATCTGTTTATACAAAAATATTTATGGCAGCTTTTTTGTGATGGCAAAGAATTGGAAACTGAGGGAAATACCAATCCATTGGGGAATGACTGAATGAATTGTGGTACATGAATGTAACAGAATACCATTGTGCTGTAAGAAATAATGAGCAGGGATAGTTTTTAAAAAACTCTGGGAACACTTAAATGAACTGATGCAAAGTGAAGTGAGCAGAACCAGGAAAACATTGTACACAGTAACAGTAACATTGTGAGGATGATCAATTTGGAAAAACTTAGCTACTCCAATCAAGACAATAATCCAAGAAACCCAAGGAACCATGATGAACAATGCTATCCACCTCCAGAGAAAGAACTGATGAACACTGAATATAGATTAAAGTGTACTTTTTAAACTTTATTTTCTGTTGTTTTATTTTGTTTGTGTTTTCCTTTGCAACATAGTCAATATGGGAAATGTCGAATGATTTCACATGTGTAATTCAGACCACATATTTTGCCTTCTCAATGGGTGTGAAAGGGGTGGGGGGGAGGGAAAGAATTTTGAACTCAAAATTTTAAAAAATAATTGTTAATTTTTTTACATTGTTATTGGAAAATTTACTAAATAATGTAACTTTTAAAAAGAATGGATATGATTGACCTGGGCAGATGGAGTTTCTGAGAGAAACTGACCAGTCAGAGGAAGGGGTCACAGGGTTGGAGAGAAATTACAGAATGCAAAGGGTGTTGGGAAATGGTGGACAAAGAAGGTCAAGAGAGGAGTGAAAGAATGGTTCTAGTTTTCAAGGCATGTGATGGTGAGCAGTCATTCAAAGTCCCCACTAAAGAGAGGACTAGGGAAAAGATTAGCTATAGAAATGGGCTTTCTGATAATCACAATGTTTTGAATTGCTATGTGAAGTTTCAGATTCTTATCTGGAGGTTTTTAGGGAGAAGGAACTGTTTCTCCTGGCTTGGATGGCTTAAGAAGTGTCCTTCCTTTTACCTAGTATGTATAGAATACTTTAAAGTTTGCACTTCATATATGATGCCTCACTTGATCACCACAAAACTGGGAAGTATGTGCTGTTATTATCCCCCCACCCCACCCCACAAAGGCAACTAAGTGATACAATGATAGATCACTGGACCTAAAATCAGGAAAACCTGAGTTCAAATCCAGCTTTAGAGACTTATTAGTTGTATGACTTTGAACATGTCATTTCACTTCTGTCTGCCTTAGTTTCCTTAACTATAAAATAGGGACAATGGTAGTACTTACCTCCTAAGGTTGTTGTGAGGACAAAATAAGATAATTATTAAGTATTTAGTATAGAACCTTGCATATTATAGGTGTACGGAAGGGGAAACTGAGTCTAACAGAGACTAAATGACTTGCCCAGGGTCACACAGTTAAGGCAAGATTCAAACTCAGGTCTTTGTGACTTCAGACTCTAATACTCTAGCTGCCCCTGAGCGCACCTCTTAGGTAAAAGTTACCTCTCAGGCTCAGTCAGACCTTGCTGTTGTTAGTAAACCCTTCCATTTGTCCTGATGAGAGCAGTTTCCATCTTACACCCAATAGTTTTCCCTAGGTATGGACGCGTCCCCTCACAGCCCTCTAAGTCCTGACTTTTGTCTCCTTGTTCTCGTTCACCAAAACTTGAATTGTGTCACTTTATGAGCTGAGGAGTTATTTCCTGACCTCTTCTCCCCCCACTACGGATAAGGGCTGCTTTTGTCCCCCACCATCCATTTGTTCCAGGACTGTGACCCTCCGCTGTCCCTCCTTCCCACTCTTCTGTCCCTTTCTGATTCCCTACCCTCCAAACCCAGGTGTTAAGCGCACTGACTTTTAGAGCTGGTGATGGTGATAGAGTGAGGTGTCTCAAGGGCTGGGGCTACTCCACCCCATCTGCTGATGGTTTACAGCCCCCCGGAAGCACCTCGAAAGTGTCTCGTCAGCGAAGCCCACGGCCCGTGGTGGGGGTGGTGGGGGTGGGGGACTGGCCTCCTCTCCTGCTTCTAGCGAAGCTAGCAGATCGATAGCGAGTGTGCTGCCCTGACACTCCATCTCATTAGATGGTCGTTTTCATCTCCCGGCTCCCTGGCAGCCTTCAAATTATCCCATAAAATTTATTTACTATTTCATGAATACATAAGCAGCAGGCAAGCGCGAGCTTTTTATATATTTACACTGTATATATTTCACGGGAGAGTTATAGTTGTCTCTGAGGCAGAGCGCGCTGGAGAGGGAAAGGGGAGCGAGCAGAAGGAGAGAGCATCTGGGAAGTGGCGCCAGGGATGCAGGGAGGGCCTGAGGACCTAGTGGCAGAGCTCCCTCCACCCCTAGCCAGAAGCCAGTAGGTCTCTGTCCCCACTCACCCCTGGCCGCTACCAGGCTTGGGGCTTCGGGGCTTCGGGGCAAGAGTCAGGACCAAGGACATCTCCTCCATCAGAAGCATGGATGGTAAAGGCTGGATGGGCTCCTCGTCATCGTATAATCCAGCCCTTCCATTTTACAGAGGTGGGGGAACTGGGGCCTGAAAAGATGAAGGGATTTGTCTGAAGCCACACAGAAAAAGAATGCTGGCACCACTAAGGGTTCAGAAAGTCAGCAAGATCCAAGTTCAAATCCTGCCTCAGACGTCTACTAGCAAGACACTTCACCTGTTTTCTCATGTCTGTAAAATGGTCATAGTAATAGTATTTACCTGACAGCATCATTATGAGGATCAGATGAGTTATTTCATGTAAAGTGTTTCAAATGTTAGCTATCATTATTGCTATTATCATTATAGTGGTCAATATATAATATTATATACTGTGTACTGTGTAATATTGAGGGATCAACTAGGTGGCACAGTGAATAGAGGACCTGGAGTGAGAAAGATGCATTCAAATCTGGCCTCAGATACTTACTAGCTGTGTGACCCTGGGCAAGTCACTTAATCCTGTTTGCACCAGTTTCTTCATCTATAAAATGAACTGGAGAAGGAAATGGCAAACCAAGACAACCTCAAATTAGGTTACAAGTCAGATATGACTAAAACATGACCGAACAATATCAGTATAAATATTATTAATGTGATATGTAAATAATATTACATATCAGATTAATTATAGTGTCTGGGACTAGAGTACAGGTCTCCTTAGTCCCAATCCAACATTCTTTTTAAAAATTTTTTTTCCAATCCAACATTCTTTTCAATTCTGGATTCACATGCAAAACTTTACCTTGATCTCCTGACTCTGACATTTATCAGTTCTGCAAAAATATGCAAGTTCGTTCGACTCTCCATCTTAATTTCCTTTTTTTGTAAAATGGGTATAATAATTCTTTCACTACATACTTAGCAGGGTTGTTTGAAGAGGGAGGTAGAAGTGTTCTGCAAACCTTAGAGCAGGATTTCTTAACCTGGAGGATATGAACTTTTAAAAGAATGGTAACTATATTTCAATATAATTGGTTTCTCCTGCAATCTTAGATATTTGATTTTATCTTTTTACAAACATCATTCTGAGAAAAGGTCTGTAGGCTTCATCAGACTATCTAACGGGTTCCAGGACACACAAAAAAAAACTCAGAAATCCTGCCTTAGGGCATATAGAAGTGTGAATTACTGCTGCTACTACAAGTCTACCCCTGTACTGCCTGACATCTCCCATTTCCTCCTTTATTGAGAGTTATTGAGTAGGGGCGACTATTTCTGCCCTGTTTATCCAGTGAATAGAGCATGGGCCCTGGAGTCAGGAGGACCTGAGTTCAAATCTAGCATCAGAAACTTAACACTTACTAGCTGTGTGACCTTGGGCAAGTCACTTAACCCCAATTGCCCTGCCTTCCCCCTCCAAA
Organism: Gymnobelideus leadbeateri; assembly: GCA_011680675.1. Classification (NCBI taxonomy): domain Eukaryota; kingdom Metazoa; phylum Chordata; class Mammalia; order Diprotodontia; family Petauridae; genus Gymnobelideus; species Gymnobelideus leadbeateri. The sequence goes on from WOXC01007094.1 coordinate 329,463, forward strand.
AAGCAAAAAAAAAGTTATCCAGTAGAGATAAATGGTAGTGGTAGCAAGTGTAATTGAGAGAGGATGATAAGGGCATCTTTCTATAATGCTAAGGGTAATTTTCAAGAATTAGTTAATGTTGGATATTGACCAGATAAAGTCCAACTCTTTACCGAGAGTTGGCTTAATAGTTCCCCAAACAATTAAAAAAACTATTCAAGGAATGAGAAGTTTCAGCATTCATAATGGTCATCAATAAACATTCACTGAGCACTTACTGTAAGTGAGGCAGTGTAGCCTAATGGATGGAATGCTGGGCTTGGCATTGAGAGACCTGTACTCATATATCACCTCAGACATTCACTGTGTGACCCAAGACAGGTCACTTAAGTCCCCAAGCTTTAGGGTCCATATCTGTAAAATAGGAATCATAAGAATACATACCTCACAGGGTTGCTGTGAGAACCAGTTGAGATGACTGTAGAAAACATTTTGCAAATTGTTAGGTGATATGTGAACATAAGATTCTACTTGAGAAGAATCATGGTGTGATGGAAATAATTCTAAAGTTTGAGTCCAGAAACCTGAGTTCAAATATTGCCCCAGATACTTACTAGCTATATGACTCTGGGCAAGTCATATTACTTAAAGCCTCAATGTCCTCATCTGTAAAATGGGGGTAATTATTGTTGCATAGAGAGGCAATATGGAGTCATGTATAGAGAGCTGCCCTCAAATGGATTCAAATACCATCTCTGATCCATCCTGGATGCGTTATTCCTTAGCATCTTAGTGTGCCATGACTATATGCTGCACAACAAATTTCAACCCATAGTAGTAAAAGGAGTTTCCACCTACACTAATGAATCACAGGTCTAGTATAAAAGAAAAATCATTACAATACTTTTCTCTCAGAGTTGATGTGAGAAAGCCTTTTGAAAGTTGTTACTTTGAGAACATTAGAAAGAATTATGAATTTGAAGCCAAAGTTCAAATCCTGGCTCTACTGCTTACTACCTAGGTCATCTTGGGCAAGTCCCTTAGCCTTCTTTTTTTTTTTTTTTAAAGCAATTGGGGTTAAGTAACTTGCTCAAGGTTACACGGCTAGTCATTATTTATGTGTGGGTGCTCATTTTCTGAGGCCGGATCTGATCTCGGGTCATCCCAACTCCGAGGCCGGCGCTCTTACTGCTCCACCTAGTCGCCCCTTTAGGGCAATTGAGGTTAAGTAACTTGCCCAAGGTTACACGGCTAGGTTTTTGTTTGTGCAGATTAAGTGTCAGAGGCCGGTTCCGAACTCAGGTCCTTCTGACTCCAGGGCCGGCGCTCTATTCACTGCGCCACCTAGCCGCCCCCTCCCTTAGCCTTCTTAAGCCTCAGTTTACTCACTTGTAAAATGAAGGAACTGGACTAAATGAGCTCCTTCCAGTTCTAAATCTATAACCTTTGTGTTACTGTGTTCCCTACTCCAATCTCTCTACTTCCCTATGCCTTTACCAAGCAATAACTTGTGTGATAGTTTTACCACGTTCCCCCTGCAAATTCTCTCCCCACCTCCACCCCACAATTGGAATATAATAAGCTCTTTGATCACCCCTTCCTTGGAGAGGGAGGAAAGAGCAGATTGACTGGGGAGAGAAGTGTTTAATGAGCATTGTATATTTCCAGTTGTTGGCTGATGGACTCAGTGGGTCAAAGGCCATGGTCACTGGCTCAAGCTCCACATAGGACAGTTATCTTTGCTCTGTTACATGGACACAAGCTGACTTACAACTGTGGCTACAGACTGACCCTGTAACCCTGGACAGCTGTCTGATGGAAGTGCAATGCTGAGCAAAATGAGGAAGGGAGTGGAGTTAGGCAATGGGTAATGTGAGAATGTAGACATAAAACCAACTCTGCCACTTAAGAAAGAGCTCAGAGAACACAGACTCATGAAATCACAGGACTGGGAAGACCTGTGATGTGAAAGTTGGAAAGGACCTTAGAACATAGAATATCAGAGGCATCAGGACCCTTAGAACATTGAATGTCAGAGTTGGGAGGAACCTTAGAACAAGGAGTGTCAGAGCTAGGAGGAGCCTTAGAACATAAAATGCCAGCACTATACATAAACTTACAGAAATGGGAAGAGCCATAGAGATCATGTAGTACAATTCCCTCCTTTCATAGATGATTTGCTTGTGGCCCAGAAGCTCATTGGTTTGCACAAGATCACACAATTATTAAGTGGAACCCAGGTCTTTGGAAGTCAAATCAAGTTCTCACCATTACATGATGCTGCTTTCCACATGTTCTACTGAGGGAGGTCACTCATGCCATCTCCATTTTTAACTATGGCATTTATATTTACCTATGTTTGTTCCTGGTAACGCAGACTGCAAAAGCACACTTATGCCCAGAGGGGATCGCAGACAGAAAGAATGGGGCAGCATACCACCCTGTGAAAGCTCAGGTTTAGATTCCTTTCTTGTGAGGCAGGAAAATTTCAGCGATTTGTCTGTAACACACCACCATTTTGTCTGCAAGGGAAGCTAATAATTTCTGGACTGCCAACCTGCCCAGTCATTTTTGTCATGCAAGTAGTTAGTAAAGTCCTTACTTCTCTTATGTTTGGACTCAAAGGACCTGGGTTCAAGTTTTGGGTCTCAGCTCTGTCACTTCCTGTGGAATCTTGGGCAAGTCACTTCTGTGTTCTAAGCTTTCTCTCACTTCTGACATTTTTTGTGGCAATGGACCTTGTACCCTCTGCCTATCCAAGTTCTAAAGTCCCTCCCAACTCTAAATCTGTGAACCCAAGATACTATAATTTGACAATAAATGCTTCATAATTACAGTTGTTATCATGCTATCTTGACAGATGATCAATGAAGCATCGAAACTACAGTTTTTGAGGTGAAGGCTTTCAACTAGAATGGTATCCTTCTGCTGTGGCTGCTGTTGCTGACAGATATAGCTCTTGAAGTTAAACAAAGTGTTTTACATAGTTTATCTTATCTGATCATTTTCTTGTCTCTATGGGATAGGTACTAACAGGTATCATTCCCATTTCATAGATTAGAAAACTGAGGCTCCTAGAGGTGAAATCAGTGAGCCAACAAGCATATACTAAATGTTTAGTATATGGCAAACCAGGTGAAGTTAATAAGCATTTATTAAGTTGCACCAGGCATTGTGCTAAGTTTGGGGGACATAATGAAAGAAAAAAAAATCCTGAAAGAAACAATTGTTCACACTCTCAAAAAGTTCACACTCTAATGGGCAGGTGCTGCATTAAGTGCTAGGTAGAGAAATGAAGATAAAAAAATACAGTTCCTGCCCTCAAGGTGGTCACATTCTACTTTAGCTGACGCATAATCAATTTTACTCCTTACCTTGACTGTGTGCATGTCTTTCTGCTTCAAGTGTATTTCTTAGAAACAAGATATTGTTCGATTCTGGTTTTTAATCCACTGTACTATCTGCATCTATTTTATGAGTTAATCCCATTCCCATTTACAGTTGTGATTACTGTGTTTTGTATTTCCCTCCATCCTATTTCCCCCTTATTTATTCTTTTTTCTCTCTTTACTTTTACTCTGTTCCTTCTCAAAAGTGTGTTTTCCTTCTGACCACCACTCTCCCCAACCTGTCCTCTATACTATCAGCCCCATGCCTTCTCTCATCCTCTTCCCTTACTAATTCCTTGTAGGGTAAGATGGATGTTTATACACAACTGAGTGTGTATGTGGTTCCTTCTTTGAGCCAATTCTGATAAGAGTAAGGGTCAAGTGTTGCTTGCCACCCCATTCCCCATCTTCCCCTTCACTGTAAAAGCTCTTCCTTTCATTCATCTTTTATATGTGACAATTTACCCCATTCTACCTCTATCTTCCCCCTTCTCCTAGTGCATCTCTCTTTCTTACCCCTTACTTTGATTTTTTGGAAACCATTCCATCTAATCAACTCACACCTGTGCCCTTTGTCTATGTGTACCCTAACTGCCCTAATAATGATAAAATTCTTAGGAGTTACAAGTATTATCTCCTCATGTGGGAATGTAAGTAGTTAACCCTGATTGACTACCTTATCTTTTCTCTTTCATGGTTACCTTTTTATGCTTCTCTTGAGTCTTGTATTTGGAAGTCAAAATTTCTACTCAGCTCTGGTCCTTTTCTTATCAGGAATGCTGGCAAATCCTCTATTTCACTAAATGTTTATTCCACACCCCCTTACCCCCAACCCCTGGCCAATGATTATTCTCAGTTTTGCTGGGTAGGTCATTCTTGGTTGTATTCCTAGCTCCTTTGCTCTCAAGAATATAATATTCCAAGCCCTCTGATCCTTTAATGTAGAAGCTGCTAAATCTTGTGTTATCCTGACATTTGAATTGTTTCTTTCTGGCTGCTTGCAATATTTTCTCCTTGATCTGGGAGCTCTGGAATTTGGATATATTCCTGGGAATTTTCATTTTGGGATCTCTTTGAGGAGGTGATCAGTGGAGTATTCCTATTTCTATTTTATCCTCTAGATCTAGGATATCGGGGCAGTTCTCTCTCATGATTTCTTGAAATAGTATGTCTAGGTTACTGTTTTGATCACGGCTTTCAGATAGTCCAAATTTTCCATCCAGGTCAGTTGTTTTTCCAAAGATATATTTCACATTTTCTCCTATTTTTTCTTGATATCTTGTGGACTCATTAGTTTTCACTTGCCCAATTCTAATTTTTAAGGAATTATTTTCTTCAATGAGCTTTTGTATCTCCTTTTCCCCTTCACCGATTCTGTTGTTGTTGTTGTTTTGGACGGGGGGAAGGCCGGGCAATTGGGGTTAAATGACTTGCCCAAGGTCACATGACTAGTAGGTATTAAATTCTAAGGTCGAATTTGAAGTCAGGTCCTCCTGACCCCAGGGCTGGTACTCTATTCACTGTGCCACCTAGCTGCCCCACCAGTTCTGTTCTTGAGGAGTTCTCTGCAGTGGATTTTTGTGCCTCTTTTACCATTGGGCCAATTCTGTTTTCAAAGTGTTATTTTCTTCAATATATTTTGGTGTCTCCTTTACTAAGTTGTTAATTATTTTTTCGTATTTTAAAAAATATCACTCTTACTTCTTTTCCCAATTTTTCCTCTGCCTCTATAATTTGATTCTTAAAATACTTTTGGAGCCCTTCCAGGAATTATTTTGGAGTCTGTGACCATTCACATTTTTATTTGAAGCTTTCCATGTAACTGTTTTAACTTCATTGCTTTCTTTTGATTTTGTGTCTTGATCTTCCCTGTCTCCCCAGTAATTTTTTATGGTCAGGTTTCTTTTTGTTATTTGCTTATTTTACCAGCTTCTTGCTTTTTAATTTTATGTTAAAGTTGAGCTCTGCTCCTGGTGTGGCAGGGGCACTGTCCTAAGCTTTGGGTTTTTCATACTGCTATATTCAGAGTTAGTTCTGGGGTCTGTTTTCAGGTTTTCAGCTCTGCCAAGGTGACATGATCTAAGGAGTGGCATGGTTACTGCTCTCTGGCCAGTGCTCTGGTCTCTTCTCTGCCCTGGAACTGTGCTTTTGTTCCTTCTGACCTTTCTGTGGTCACACCCATCAGTGTTCCTTGGATATGAAACCAGGGTCCCTGTTTCCCCAGTGAGTGACCACAAGAACTCTTCTCTGCCCTGGAACTGTGACAACTGTTCCCACTCCCCTGTGACCACAAGTGGTAGTGCACTAGTGCTCCTCCTCTCCTAGCCCTGGTACTGTGACCCAGATCTGTGTATGGGCAATGCAACAGGGCTCTGCTCCCATTACCAGTAAAGGGTTCCTTGTGGTCTCCTGACCAGTTGTCTGACCTCCTTACCATCTATAGGCTGAGAACTCCTGAATCTGCTGCTGCCACCAATGAAGCCACCCCCAAGGCCTGCTGCTGGCTTTCCAGAGTGTGCTGCACTATACTATAGGGTTGACCATGTCCCAGTGAGACAGACCTTTCCTGCCAACCTCCTAAACTGTCTTGGGCTGGAAAATTGTTTCACCCCAACCGTTTGCTGGTTCTGCTTTTCCAGAATTTTGAGGTATTATTTTAAATTTCTTGAGGGAAATTTGGACAAACTCAGGTGAATCCCTGACTTCACTCCATCATATTCGTTCTGCCTCAGGAGCCCACATTCTAATGAAGCTTTTCACCCCTCAGTGACACAGCTATGGGAGAGAATGTCCTAGTTTTGTAATTGGATACCTAGGGCCTAGCACAGTGCCTGTAGCAAAGTGGGCCCTTGTTTGGTGAGTACTTGCTGATTGATTGATTGATCAGCTTAAGAAATTGGTGATGTTTACCCTGGCAGGAAAAAACTTACAGGATAGTGGTGGGAGCAACATCTACTCAGGGTTTGTGCCATGCAGGCTGGGCTATTTCTACCTTAAAAGACAGGGATGCTATATTTGAAAATTGATTGGTTCAGACATGGCTTTTTCTTTCTTTAAGGCAGGGGTGGGGCAACTGTGGCCTTGAAGCCACATGTGGACTTCTGGGTCCTTGGTTGTGCCTTTTGTGGCCAAGTTTTATGGAAAAAATTCTTTTATTAAGGGGATTTGTTCTTCGAAATTTGGATTCATTCATTCAAAGGGTCACACTTGAGGACCTAGAGGGTCACATGTAGCCTTGAGGACTCAGGTTCCCCACCCTTGCTCTGAGGCATAATAAAACCTAGCCCACTTAGGGATGGGGGTGCTTCAAACTTGATGCTTGTCCCATGTCAACATATTCTTCAGAGTACACATGTTTCTGAAGATAATGGGGGATGGGCCCACCTGAACCAGTGTGGTATTCTTGCTGAATATCATTTCCATGGTATGGCTGAGAGAAGTTCCTGTTTGTCAAATGTGTGATGGTTTCTGCTTGTTTCATTGCAATCCCAAGCCTGACCCACTGGATTAGCCTGTGTCAGGCTTGATTCAGATCAGGCAGCAGGAGGGAGAGAGAATGGTATAGTAGATATATACTGGCCTGAAGTCAGGAAAGCCTGGGTTTGAATCTTGCCTCTGACACTTACTAGCTGTATGACATTGGGGGAGTTGCTCCACCTTTCAGAGAAGCAGTTTTCTCACCTAAAAAAATTGGTAGAAAAATAACTTTCACTACATACCTCCCAGGGATGTCTTGAGGATCAAATGAGAAAATGTTTATAAATTACTATTTTGTAAACATGAACTGAGTATTATTATAAATGTCCTCAAGTATTTGAATGGGCTTTTTACATACTAAGCACTGAGGATACAAAAAGAGGCAAAAAAAAAGTCCTTGTCCTCTAGGGACTTATAGTTGAATAGAAACAAATATGTACAAACAAACTATATACAATAAATAGGAAATAATTAATAGAGGGAAAACAGTAGAACTGAGAAGGGATGAGCCTTGTTATACCTAGCCCCAGAGTATAGAACTAGGAGAAATGGATGGAAGTTATGAACTGGCTAATTTAGGTTTAATGAAAGTGACTGTAAAAAATAAGTCACCTAGTAAGATGGACTTGGAGTCAGAAAAGCCTCAGTTCAAATCCCACTTAAGCCATTTGTTAGTCATGTGACTCTGGACAAGCCACTTAATCTCTCTGGGCCTCAATTTCCTCACCTGTAAATTTAAACTCAATGGATTCTACAGTTCTAAGGTCCCTTCTCTAGATCCAGGATCCCATTAGTGCTATATTAAAAAGGACAGGTTGCCCCAGGGAGTTATAGGTTCCTCTTTATTGGAAGTCTTCAAGGAGAGACTGGTTGCCTGCTTACTATAGATATTATTATAGAGGACATTCTTGTTCAAATATGTACTGGATTAGATGGTCTCTTCTTATGTGATCTTCTTATATCCACACTGGCTGCTAAGGAGATCAGTTGTAATCCCTTGACCAGGGGTGCTTAAAATTGCTTATGTCATGGACCCCTTTGGAAGTCAGATGAAACCTATGAAACCATTCTCAGAATCATGGCTGTGGCTGTATTCATAATTGAAAGAAATACTGTTGGTGAAAATAAAGATTGTATTTTTCCCATCCAAGTTCAAAAGCTATCCAGAGACTTCTTGGGGGTCCATGGATCCCAAGTTAAAAGCCCCTGCCCTAGATCTTTTCAGCAAAGAGTGTAGCACCTATGAGACCAGAACACCTCACCTCCTGAGTGACGTATCTCTGGGATCTGTGCCAGTATTGAAAGGAGGGTCCTGTATACTAACAGCGTGCTGTCTAGTAGAGTCCACATTGATGAGATTTTGGCTTTTATTATTGGAGCTAATTGCCAATAAATAAATAAAATTGAGGCCAGAAGGAGCTGGGAGAATGCCAGGATTGCCAATGGCCTCATTTCCCCTGCAGTTATTAGACTGCCTCCCTCTGTGACATCAGAACTCCAAGGATGGACGGTGGCTCTTGGGGTTCAGCAGTGATCAAAGAGAACCCTGAGGAGATCTGACTGGGTCTGCTTAGCAATGTCAGAGTCACAGTCAGCTCAAAGCTGGTTCAAATAAACTAGCCCAGGGGTCAGGTTTCATGAGGGCTGGGTCACCACATAGCATCAGGAGCTGTCAATGACCTTCCATCCAGAAGCTGCCTCCCAATCTTTTAGAGGGCTTTGTAGGGGTGGGTCAATTATGGTGGTATTAAGTGTCTTGTGTCTGCATTGGTCCCCAGTGAATTACAGGGTAACTGACTGCATTTCATTACAGGAATAATATTTGATAGGATAGGACAAATTTAAATTTTTTTTCTAAATGCCCTTATGGATGTTATAATTTGTAGTTACTTATTTAAAAGAGCATTTTTAAAAATCTAATTTCCTTTTCACACGGAAGGATCTCTGGCTGGCTTCCCATTGGTACTGTTTTTAGCAGTGGAGTGATCTGCCAGACATAAATGCATTCTTTCATAACTTCTGGAATATTTTCCTTCCTGGTTCCCAATTTACAGCAGACAGAATTTACAGCCCAGTATGGGGAGACCAGGCCACCACCCAGCCTTCTTGCCTTTGAGACATGTGAACATTCGTCATTCTCTCTAATACCATTCTGAGATACCTCTGCTTCTCCTTATGTATGATCCCTTCCACAAAACTGTCATTTTAAAGAGTTCTCGAGAATTCTGCTACTTCTCTGGGACTACCTCATTGCCCCCTGTAGGTATCCTTTTTGCACCCCTAGCTTTCCCAGTCCCCTATACAATACTCTTTCACCATTAAAATGCAAACTCCTTGAAGGCAGGGACTGTCTTGGTTGCTTATATTTATATTTGTATGAGCACAGTGCTTGGCACATGGTAAATGCTCTCTTTCTGCCTCTGTCCCTCTTTCTCTGTCTCCCTCCCCATTCTACCTTTGCCTCCTTCTCTTCCTTCATTAGCTTCATTCTTGCCAATACGTGCAGTTTGGCCCTAAAAGGAACAATAGATGGAAAGGGTAGAAGTTCAGGTTTGGCCTCCTTAAAGAGGCAAACTTTGTGGCAATGAGAGTGATTCCTGCATGAAATGGGCTCCCTTATCAGTTAGTGGGTTCCTTGTCATTAGAAGTCATAAGTATTTCCCAGAGTATTTGCCAGAGATGTTTATAGAAGATTCCTACTCAGATGTGGATTGGGTTAGGTTGCCTCTGAGTTTCTTTTCAGCTCTGAATATTCTGGTCCAATTCTGAGAATGTCCGGTTCTATGATTCTGACTTCATTCTCATTTTCCTCTTCCTTTCCATCTTTCATTATTTTATACTCTTTCTCCTCATCCTTTCCCTCAGTTCTGCTCCCTTTCCATTTTCCATGTTGCCTCCTTCTCCTCTTCCTCCATCTTCTTCTCCATCTCCCATCTCTCATTCATATTCTCTTTTCCTCCTCCATCTTTTCTTCCATGTTTTCCTTTTCCTCCTTCCTCCTTCCTTTAATTTAAACAAATGATTCTTCTTATACTTGTGCTTGCTGATGAGGTCATTTCCTCAGGATGACATGAAAAACCTCCCTGGCCTTCTTCAGTCATTGTCTTCAGTTGATAATGGAAATGGTGCCAAATGTATGTAGCTTCTGTTCTTTTGTCCCCATTTGAATGGGAGTAGGGCATTGGTTTGTAGGGAAGAAGGAATAGGAATATTGCCAAGGAAGTGTAAGGTAGCCCAGCTTCTTCTCCATTCCCCAATTCCCATGAATGGAAATTCCCAAGAACATTAGGAGTTTTCCAGTGATTTGAAAATCTGACTTGGCCTTTAGGTCCCACAATCGGCCTATAAACATGCCATATGAAGGAGGTGCTGAGTGTGTATGTCAAGTAAAAAGGAAACAAAGCTTCCAAAGACCAGGAGCAGGTTGTAATGGAAAAGAAAGTTGCCTTGGGCATCAAGATCTGTGTCCAAGTCTCTGCCCTGCCTACTGCTAACTGTGAGGTCATTGTGAAAGAGCTGTGGAATTGGAGTCAGAAGATTTGGATTGAAATCCCAGCTTGGTATCTTGATACCCATGTCATGTAGCTTCTCTGGGTCTCAGTTTCTTCTTCTGCAAAATGAGGGTGCAATGCAGTCATGGAGTGCTTGCTGACTTGGGCAGAAAGCATCCCAGCATCTTCCTTCAGTGTCTTTAGGAACTAACCTGATCTCTGCACTAACTGATCTCTGGGCCTAGAATGTTCTGCCTCTTCATCTCTACTTCCTCAGTTTCCTGGGTTTTCTTCAAGACTCAGCTTCATTCCCAAACCCTACCTTTGTAGGAGTTGTTTCTTTTCTTTGAGGGGGGAAGGCAAGGCAATTGGGGTTAAGTGACTTGCCCAAGGTCATACAGCTAGGAAGCATGAAGAGACTGAGGTCAAATTTAAACTCAGGTCCTCCTGACTCCAGGGCTGGTGCTCTCTTCACTGAGCCACCTAGCTGCCCTGGAGCTGTTTCTTAATCAACTCCTACTGCTATTACTTTTCCTTTAGATCACATTCCATATACTTGTATATCTCTTGCATGCACCTGGTTATTCAGCAGGCTCCTACCTTACTAGAAGGTGAACTCACCAAGGGCAGGGGCTATTTTTATTTTTCTTTGTAATACCAGTGTTTAGCAGAGTGACTGTTATATTATCTTTAATAAGATAATAGTAATTAATTAATACTTTTTGAGTGCTTGATTAATTGATTGATGCTGTGACTGACAGGGCCAAAGAGGCTAGGCTTGTCAGTCAAAGTCTGGCCCCATCTTTCAAAGGGTCAGAGTGGCTCATCAGAAAATTCAATAAGGGAATACTAGGGTAAACCATCAGACACTTCAAGAAAGTGTTACAAGAGAATGTGTTATTTGACCTCTAAAGTCCTTTCTAGGTCTAAAGTGATGATCCTATGAAGTACTCTCCCCTCTCTGGGCCTTAGTTTCCTCATATGTAAAATAAAGGTGTTAGAGATGATTCTTCATGTCCCTTCCAGTTGTAAAAAATCTATCATTCTATGGTTCTCCCTCAGTTGAATTCTAAACCCTTCCCTTTACACTAGTCTGAGAATGGACACAGGGCAGTCCCAAAGGGACTCAGAGACATGTCTGATCTTGCCATGATCAAATGAGGCATTTGCAATGAGACAAAACCCAGTAATAGGGCCCCGTGTTTGAAAAGGTCTTTTGCCTGCCTTCAATTATCAATGTGGAAATGACTGTTTCCTAGCATAAGAATGCAAAGACCTCTCAGCAGTTCCATCAGAAACCAGGTCTTGGGCATCACCCTTTCCCTGTTGATTCCAAGTAGAAGGTAATCTGGAGAATCACAAAAAAACAATCTGAGATTTCTTCAGAAAGCACAACTTGGAAGAAGGGCAGTGACAGTCAGTGAGCCAGGGACAAAAATAGGAAAAGAGAAAGCTAGAAAAACAGAGAGATATGGAAGGAGAGAAAGAAGGAAGGAAGAAACATTAGTATACTAGCATGCATACACACCCAGCATGAATGCTCATATCCAGAACTAGAAACAATGACCTGCAAATACACTAGTTGAAGGAAGGAAGATTACTTAACTTGGAGAAGAAAAGAAGGGCTTTGCTAGCTTTGAATATCTGAGTGTTTGTCACAGAGAATGATTAGACTTGTTCCGCTTAATCCTGGAATGTAGAACTAAGAGCAATGGGCAGATGTAATAGTGAGGTAGAAATCAATTCAGTACAAGGCAGACCTATCCAACAATGAGCTCCTGGTCCCTAGAGGTATTCAAAAAGAGATTAGATGATGACTTGTACCATGGAGATAGCTCATAACTCTGTGTCTAAGAGCTTTGAGAACAGCAGTGACTCCTCGACTACAAGTCAAGTTTCCAGTCCAGCTCCCACAAACATGGGAGCAACCCCTATATAAATATGACTGACACATGCCTCCACAGGGACTGAAGCCCCTGTGTTTTCAGTAACCACTGAAAATCTAGCTTCTTGATACCCAGTTCTTGATACCAAAGTCCTTGACTCTTTCCCAGTGTCTTACATCAAAAACAGAGGTGATTTGCAATGGAAATGACACTAAAGATGAATTACCATCAGTTTTCCTGCTACATCTTCCATCTACTTGGTATGTATTTTGCATATGCAGAGTAATTTTCATGGGGCTCCCCCATTAAACTGCAAGCTTCTTGAAGGCAGGGACTATGTTTTGCCTTTCTTTGTATACTCAGCATTTAGACCAGCAATTGCCATCATCAGTATTTAACAAATTCTTCTTGACTGACTGCACCCCAAAGACCACAGACCTTTATCATCTGACTTAGAAGCTAATTCTATGTTACCTTCTCTGATTAGAACACAAGCTCTTTGAAAGCAGAGACTGTCTTGTATTGTATTCCAGAAGTTAGCATTGTAATAATAATAAGTGCATAATAAGTACATTTACATTCATTCATGTTGTAGAAAAGATTCTTGTTCAGGTACAGGTTGGATTATGGGCAATGGGCAGATGTAATAGGGAGGTAGGTATCAATTCAGTACAAGGCAGACCTATCCAACAATGAGCTCCTGATCCCTAGAGGTATTCAAAAAGAGTTTAGATGACGGTTGGACTAGATAAGGTTGGAATAGATACGATTCTACCAGCTTTGTGTCTGTTTCTGTCTCTTTTCTCCCTCTATATAGCTATATGTATACATACGTGTGTGTGTGTGTGTGTGTGTGTACAAATACTACATATGTATAGTCTCTATGTATGTGTACATGCATATAATATATATATATGCATTTTGTTTGTATATATTTATATGTGCATGTATATGTCATTTTTATATCTGTATCTCTTTCTCTCCATCTTTTTCTGAGACTAGCAGCACAAATGAGTAGGGTCAATTTCTCCCTCTGAAAAAGAGAAAGAGACACTGAGAGATTATACATGTATACAAATACTAAAATTTATGATTTCAGGGTTGAGAGGGGCATCAGAGGCCACTGAGTCCAACTTGTAGTCAGAGGAGGACTCCCCTCTTAGAGAAGAGTGTGTTGGACACCTCCAAGTGGTCAAACTAGAATGTATCCTTAGTTCACACCATTTGGCCAAAACTGGGTTCTCAGAATTAGAAGGAAATTTAGAGCTCTTCAAGTCCAATGATGACTTGATCAAGAATCTCTTGGACAACACCCCCTAAAAGTGATTCTCTAGTTCCCACTTAATGACTTTTAAGGAAAAAGAGCCCACTCCTTCCCAAGGCAACTCATTTCATTTTGGTACAGTTTTAATTGCTACAATATTTTTTCCTCTTGAGGTTAAGTTTAAATTTACCTCTGAGAATTTGATCCATTGCTCCTAATTCTTCCTTCTGGGGCTAAGCAGAAAAGGTTGAATACCTTTACCATGTAACAGAATTTTAGGAACTTGAAGATAGCTATCATGTCTCCCTCCTAAGTCTTCCATTTTTCATCATAAACAACTATCAAAAACAGAATGTTTTATATTTTATCCTGGGAGTAGTAAGGAGCCATTGGAGTTTGGTGGGGGGAGTGATATGGTTAGCCCTGTGTTTTAAAAAATAATTTTTTTTTTTTTTTTTTTTTTTCTTTAAACAAATACTTTATTAACTTCTGTTTTACATCATTCATTTCCGCCAGATTTTGAGTTACAATCATTTTCCCTCCATTATTCCCCTACCCAACCTCCCAGAATAGTAGTCCCACAAGATATCGCTTCCTCCAATCTGCTCTCTCCCATACCTTCTCCCATACCCCCATCGACTTTTCCATTAGAGGAAGGTGAATCTTTGTGTCCCAATGCCTGCACATCTTATCTCCCAATTGTAGGCAAAAGAGTATTAATAATAGTATTTATATATATATTTGAAACATTTAATGTTACGACCTCGAATTTCAGATCCATTTCCTTCCTCCCTTGTCACCCATTCCTTCTTGGGATATAAGTAATTCAGTATATGTTGTACATGTCTAGCTATGCAAAACATTATCATAGTAGATATATTGTTCAAGGCTGCTTATAATTCCCTCCCACTCATCCCACCCCCCACCTGGTCCATTCCCTACATGATCCCGTCCCTCTTCTATAGTGGGTACTTCCAACCTCCCCTCACCCCAAGGATTAAAAAATAATTTTAAGGGGGGGTGGAGCCAAGATGGCGGAGTAGAAACAGCTCATCCAAGCCACTCTGCCCCCAGATTCCCCCCAAACTATGTAAAAGGGGACTCTGAACAACTTCTGGAGCCCCAGCACCCACAGAACGACACAGAGAAGCTAACCTCCCACTGAGGACAGCCCAGCAGCCCTGCAGGAAGGACCAGTGCAGTTGTCTGGGAGCCAGCAGTGAGCAGCACTCAGAACACAGGGAGGTGAGCCGAGCGGAGCCCAGGTCCGCGTGAGCCAAGGTTTTAGCCCCAGGGCGGCAGGGCCAGCAGCCGGCTGGAGAGACCCCAGAACACCAGTAGCTGTGGCGACTCCAGAATCATCAACATAGACATGCCTAGGACAAAGTAAGAGGTTAGTGTCCTGTGGACTTTGGGACCAGCATTTGGGGAATGCGTCGGCTCCCTCCCCTGGGGACTAGAAGCCACTGAGGAGACACGCCATTTTGTAGTTTTTCAGAGGCAGCTCTAGCTCTTGGCCTGCGAATTGTAGGGAGATCCAGCTATCAGTCATGGGGGGTAATCGCTCTTGCTTTAACCTCCTTGGATCTGGATTGTGATCTAGGGTGGAAGTCATGGGTGGGTTTACAGCTTGCCAGAAACGGAAGTTGCCCCCCACACGTTCGGGACGAAAATTCCTCTATCTGGCCTTAAAGCCATAGTGTGGCAACAAGCTCAAAAGTCAAGTAATTAAGTGGCAACATGCCAAGGCAAAGGAAACAGAAAAATGCAACCCTAGACTCCTATTTTGGGGGCATAGAGCAGGAAAAAGGACTGTGAGGTCAGAAGTCCTGCTCCAAAAGCCCCAGGGGAAAACATGAGCGGGTTGCAGGCCATAGAGGACCTTAAGAAGGACTTTAAAAATCAAATAAGAGAAGTGGAGGAAAAATTGGAAAGAGAAATGAGAAGGATGCAGGAAAAGTATGAAATGAGGGTCAACAGCCTGACTGAGGAAAACAACACCTTAAAAAAGACTAACTCAAATGGCAAAGGAGGCCCAAAAGGGCAATGAGGAGAAGAATGCCTTAAAAAGTCGAATTTGCCAGATGGAAAAAGAATCTCAAAAGTTCACTGAGGAGATTCATTCCTTCAGAGTTAGACTGGAGCAAATGGAAGCTAGTGACTTTATGAGAAATCAAGATGCTGTTAAGCAGATCCAAACAAATGAAAGAATAGAAGGCAATGTGAAATATCTCATAGGAAAAACCACTGACCTGAAAAATAGATCCAGGAGAGACAATTTAAAAATTATTGGACTACCTGAAAGCCATGATCAAAGAAAGAACCTAGAAATCAGCCTTCAAGAAATTCTCAAGGAAAATTGCCCTGATGTTTTAGACCCAGAGGGCAAAATAGAGGTTGAAAGAATCCACAGATCACCTCTGAAAAAGATCCCAAAAAGAAAACTCCCAGGAATATTATAGCCAGGTTCCAGAATCCCCAGATCAAGGAGAAAATACTCCAAGCAGCCAGGAAGAAACAATTTCAATGTTGTGGAAACACAATCAGAATAGCCCAGGACCTGGCAGCTTCTACACTGAGGGATCAAAGGGCATGGAATATGATATTCCAGAGGGCAAAAGAACTGAGAATGAACCCAAGGGTCACCTACCCAGAAAAACTGAGTATTTTGTTTCAGGGAAAATATGGTCATTCAGTGGAATAGAGGACTTTCAAGCATTCTTGAGGAAAAAACCAGAATTGAATAGAAAATTTGACATCCAGACATAAGAAGGAAGAGATGCCTGAGAAGGTAATCAGGGAAAAGAAATCAAAAGGAACTTATCAAAGTTGAACTATTTACATTCCTATATGGAAAAGTAATAACTGTGACTGATGATATCTTTCTCACTATGAAAATAATGGAAGAAGGGTGTGGTCATATGAATACATATGTGAATGTGTGTGTATATGGTTACAGTTATATATGGATAGAGGGTATAGGTTGAATTTGTTGGGAAGGGAGAATACTCAAGGGATGAAATTATGAGGTGAGAGAGGAAAGTGGCAAGAGGAGATGGGGAGAGACAGGGTAGGGTAAACTCATGTAGAAGAAGCAAGGGGAAGTGGTTGCAAGGGAGGGGGAGAATAGGAAGGCAAATAAGGCAAAACCACATTCTCATTGAATTTGGTTCAGGGAATGACATATATACTAAATGGGATATCTCAACCTGCAGCAGAATAGGGGGAAGGGGGGTGTGAGGGGGGATGATGGATGGGAGGGCATCCTTGGGGGGAGGGGAGGTTGGAAGTACCCACTATAGAAGAGGGACAGGATCATGCAGGGAATGGACCAGGTGGGGGGTGGGATGAGTGGGAGGGAATTATAAGCAGCCTTGTACCAATATATCTACTATGATAATGTTTTGCATAGCTAGACATGTACAACATATACTGAATTACTTATCTCCCCAGAGGGAATGGGTGACAAGGGAGGAAGGAAATGGATCTGAAATTCGAGGTCTTAAGATTAAATGTTTCAAATATATATAAACACTATTATTAATACTCTTTTGCTTGTAATAGGGAGATAAGATGTGCAGGCATTGGGACACAAAGATTCACCTTCCTCTAATGGAAAAGTCGAAGGGGGTATGGGAGAAGGTATGGGAGAGAGCAGATTGGAGGAAGCAATATCTTGTGGGACTGCTATTCTGGGAGGGTGGATAGGGGAATAACAGGGGGAAAATGATTGTAACTCAAAATCTGGTGGAAATGAATGATGTAAAACAGAAGTTAACAAAGCATTTGTTTAAAAAATAATAATATTTTAAAATTAAATTTTATGTTTATTTTTAGTGTACATCATTCATTTCCACAAGATTTTGAGTTACAAATTTTCTCCCCATCTTTCCTCTACCCACCACCCCAAAACAGTGGTCCCACTGTATACCCCGTCCCCCAGTCTGCTCTCTCCTATATCCTCCCCCATGCCTGCTCCAAATTTCCAGTAGGGCAAGATGGATCTCTATACCCCAGTGTCTGTATATTTTATTTCCCAGTTGCATGTAAATAATGATGATGAAGATGATAATAATAATAATTAATAATAATACATATTAAACATTTGATTTTAAAACTTTGAATTCCAGATTCTTTCCCTTCCTCCCTCATCACCCACCCTTACGGGGAAGATAGGCAATTCAATATAGGTTGTACACATGTAGCTACTCAAAACATTTTCGTAGTGGATATATTGTGAAGGACTAACTATATTTCCCTCCATCCTATCCCAGCCCCTACTTGTTCTATTCTCTCCTTTGACCCTGTCCCTTTTCAAAAGTGTGTGCTTCTAACTTTCCTCCTCCCCCCCAACCTGCCCTCCCCATCCATCATCCTCCCTCTCATCCCCTTTTCGCTACTCTCCTGTAGGGTGAGATACCCTATTTAGTGTCTATATCATTCCCTCCCTAAGCCAAATTCAATGAGGGTAAGGTTGATCCGTTCCCTTTTGCCTTCCTGTTCTTCCCCTCCATTGTAACAGTTTTCCCTTACCTCTTCTATATGAGATAATTTACCGCATTCTCTCTCTCCCCATCTCCTCTCATTAGATTTCTCTTTTACATCTCAATTTCACCTTTTAAGTATCATTCCTTCCTGTTCAATTGGTCCTGTGCCCTCTGTCTATGTATACCTGTAGACATATATACACACATGTACATAATTTTTCATACACCCATATACTCTCCTATATAGACATATATATGTCTATACATAGATATAAATATATATTTGTGTGTGTATATATATATACATACATATATGTTTATATGTGTGTATATATAAATTTCTGTTCCCTTCAACTATTCTCATACTAAGAAAAGTTTGATAAGTTACAATTATCATTTTTCCATGTAGGAATGTAAATAGTTCAACTTTGATAAGTTCTTATGGTTTCTCTTCCCTGTTTACCTTCTCATGCTTCTCTTGCTTTCTTGTATATGAATGTCAAAATTTCTGTTCAACTCTGGTTTTTTCATCAAGAATGCTTGAAAGTTCTCTATTTCATCAAATGACTGTATTTTCCCTTGAAATATGATACTCAGTTTTGCTGGGTAAGTGATTCTTTGTTTTAATCACAGATCCTTTGACCTCCAGAATATCATATTCCAAGCCCTTCAATCCCTTAGTATAGAAGCTGCCAGATTTTGTGTTATCCTGATTGTGTTTCCACAATATTCAAAGTGTTTCTTCTTGGCTGATTGTAATATTTTCTCCTTGATCTAAGAATTCTGTAACCTGGCTATAATATTCCTAGGAGTTTTCTTTTTGGGAACTTTTTCAGGAGATGATTGGTGGATTCTTGTAACCTCTATTTTGCCCTCTGGTTCTAAAATACCAGGGCAATTTTCCTTGAGAATTTCTTGAAGGATGATTTCTAGGTTCTTTTTTTGATCATGGTTTTCAGGTGGTCCACTAATTTTTAAATTATCTCTCCTGGATCTATTTTTCAGTCAGTGGCTTTTTTCCAATGAGATATTTCACGTTGCCTTCTATTTTCTCATTTGTTTGGATCTGTTTAATAGTTTCTTGATTTCTTATAAAGTCACTAGCTTCCATTTGCTCCAATCTAATTCTGAAGAAATTCTCTTTAGTGAGCTTTTGAGATTCTTTTTCCACCAGGCAAATTCATCTTTTTAAGGCATTCTTCTTCTCATTGGCTTTTTGAGCCTCTTTTGCCATTTGAGTTAGTCTATTTTTTAAGGTGTTATTTTCTTCAGTCAGGTTATTGACTCACTTTTCATGATTTTTTTGCATCATTCTCATTTCTCTTCCCAATTTTTCCTCCACTTCTCTTACTTGGTTTTCAAAATCCTTCTTAAGCTTCTCTATGGCCTATAACCAGTCTATATTTTTCTTGGAAGCTTTTGGTACAGGAATTCTGACTTTGTTGTCTTCCTGTTGTTCCATGCTTTGATCCTTTTTGGGGGACAAAAAGGAATCTAGAGTTGGGTTGCTGTGCTTGTTTTGCTTTCTTTGCTTGCTCACGTTGCCACTCAATTACTTGACTTTTAAGCTTTTTGCCACAGCAGAACTCTGCTTCCAGAGAGGAGAGCTTTGTCCTAAATCGCTGGGGTTTTCTCACCTGCCAGAGCTATTAGTTGGCTGCCCTCTCTGAAGCCTCTACCAGCTCTGGCACCTGGTCATGCACCCCAGGACCTCCACTCTAGACAGCAATCCAGATCCAAGCAGGTTAAAGCAAGAGCAATTATACCTCATGATGGTCACTTGGTCCCCCTACAATCTGAATGCCAGGAGCTCTGAAGCAGTCACACCATGGCGGTCTCCCCACCTCAGCCACTTCTCCCTCTGGGGGACAGAGGCCTCACTGCACTCCCAGATTCCCTGATCCCACAAAGTCCACACTGACCTCTCACTTTGTGTTTGGCATTTATGGGTTGATAGTTCTGGAAACTGCCACAGCTGCTGGTGATCCACTCTCCTGAGCCAGGGCTGATTGGGGTGCCCTGGGGCTAAAACCACGGGCTCACATGGGGCTGGGCTCTGCTCCCAGGGTGCTGCAATGGCCCCTTACTGCCAGCCTGCTTGGCTGCCTTCAGCAGGAGACTTGTTTCTCTCTGTCACTTTCTGGGTTCTATGACCCTAAAGTTTGTGTAGAGTCATATTTTATAGGTATTTGAGGTGGTTATGGGGGGAGCTCAGGGAATTTTCCTGCTTCTACACCACCATCTTGGCTCTGCCCCCCAAAAAATCATTTTGTAAGCTGAATGGAGGATAGATTAGAGTGAAGAAAGATTTGAGACAGGAAGACCAATTAGAAAGCTGTTGTAATAGTCCAGGTGTGAGGTGATGAAAGATATGGGAGTAGAGAGAATGCTGGACCTGGAATCAGGAAGACTCAAGTTCATATCTAACCTCAACTGCTTTGAGAATAGTAGTAGTAGTAGCTATCTGACCCTGGTCAAGTCACTTAACTGCTGTCTATCTCAGTTTTTTCATCTGTAAAATTGGGGAAATAATAGCACCTATCTCCCAAGGTTGTTGTGAGGATAAAATGAGATAACATTTGTAAAGTGGTTTACAAACCCAAAGCTCTTTCAGGCTTTTGCTGGGGTGGGTGGGGGAAGGCTACTCTCTAACCTTTTTATAAGCTCCTACCTACAATAACCCAAATCAATCTACTCATTCCCAGTCAATTAGACTTAAGGAAATATCCTTGGCTTCAGTGAAATGTAGAGGCATGTCCCAGTAAATGCCTCCAATCTTTCCCAATGTAAGTGTATAATAAACGTTCATTGGACTGAATTGGAGAGAGACAGGAGGTGAAGTTCTGAATTTGGGGAATAGCAAGATGACTTTGAATGAAGTATAATGTACAAAAGAGAAGTGGTGGTATACTATGGAAAGAGTAATGCCTTTGGAGTTAGGAGACCTGGGTTCAAATCCCACCTTCGATATTTGCTACTACTATGACCTTGGGTGAGGCACTTTTCCTCTCTGGCCCTCAGTTTCCTCATCTGTTAAAATGAGGGGGTTGAAGTAGATGATCCCTAAGATCCTTTATAGATCTATAATCCTATGAGTAATGTGAAACAATTCTAAAAAATAGGCTGGCACCAGGTCATGAGAGGTTTTCAATGCCAAGTTGAGGATTTTGTAATTTATCTTACAGGCAATAGGGAGCCTTTGAATACTCCTGAACAGTAGAGTGATATGGTTAGCTCTTTGCTTCAGGAATATCAATTCGGTAGCCATGTGGAAGATGAGTTGGGGAGGGGAGAACTTGGAAACTGGAAATCCAATGAGGAAACTCTTGCAATTTTCCAAGTGAGGGGGAATGACCTTTTTTTTCTCCTTGTAGCATATCTATTTATCTATCTTATCTCATCCTGTCAGTTAGCTGTGTAAGTGAATAGAAGGGGACAGATATGACAGATGTTGAATAGTTAGGATGGACAAGACTTGACAACTAATTGGATGTGGAGGGTGGGAGTAAGAGCAGGATGAGAGATGAGTTGAGAACGATTTCAAGGTTGCAAACTTAGTAACTGGACTCATGGCTGTGCCCTCTACAGAAATAGAGGCATCAAGAAGAAAGATTTTCTGGGGGGAGAGTAATGAGTTCTGTCTGGTACATGTTGAATTGGAGATACCTATGGGATGTACAGGTCCTCTGTCTTTGAACCCATTTTCTCTGTCTCTCTTCTCCAGTACTCTTTCTATTGGCCCATGTTATAATGGGTTGACTGTGGGGATGAAGGAGAAGGAAGAATCAAAGAATTTTCCAGTATTTTTAGCCCAATATCTTACAGACGTTACTATGAAAATGGAATTCAGGAAAGAGTAGGGTTGACGTAGATATGGAAATTATCATCTTTAGACAGAGAACGGAATGTGTGGCAGCTGATGAGACCACCAAAAGAAAGGGTATGGAATGAGGGAAGAAAAGAGTCCAGAGAAGCTTTGGGGGAGTGTGAGGGGATGGGACTTGGCTAATGAACCAGCAAAGAGGAATGGTCAGAAAAGTAGGAGGAGAACCAGGAAAGAGCAATATTGACAAAACCAAAGGAGGAGAGAGCACTAGGAGAAGGGGTGGTCAAAACCTGCAAATAGGTTGATAAGAGCAATATAATAAGGAGGAGTAAGACAAACACAGAGATAAACATAAGTTGCTATAGAAATACACAGAGGAGGTCTCAACAGAGGGGCAGGAGAGATCCAAGGAGGAAGGGATCATTGGAGGATCAGTGAAGGCTTCTTGAGGAAGGTACATTTTAAAATGGGTAGAAGGATTTCAGCTGTTGTCCTTCATTCTCTATTTCATTTGATGGTTGAATGGCATCTTTTGTTCTTGAAGAGGACCATAATGACATCACCATGCTAAAGCCAAGTTTCAATGTGTCCAGCTGTGGTTGATCAGAGCAATACAAGCTCGGAATGCTCTACCACAGATTGGGCACAAATAGGCTGTGTGAACATTTGGGGGTGGATTCTCCAAGTTTGTGCATCCTCCATTTTCTTTGAGCTGTCTCAATTCTGCTTCGCTTATAGAGCACAGCACCTTCTCTGATGTGGGCATGCCATGTTGAGTGGTCCTGTGCCAGTGTCTCCTATGTCATACAATCTATTCCAAAATTCTTGAGGGAGACCTTAAGAATGTCCTTATATTGCTTTATCTGACCACCATGTGAACCTGTGTGAGTTCTCCATAAAACAGCCTTTTTAGCAAGCAATAAATATGACAGGGGAGGTGTGGAAGAGGAGGAGAAGAGGGAGAAGAAGGAATAGAAGGATGAAGACAAGGATAAGGACAAGGAGGTTGCCATTCAGGCATGGGGGTGAGGAGGGCATAGTGTACACCGAGGCAGAGAAGAGAGAAAGGGGAGGACTAAATTAGGGAACAGCAGGAGATTCATTTTGGTTATAAAGGTATATTGGAGGCAGATGGTGGAGGACCTTGAATATCAGGTGATGTTTGCATTTTTTTCCAAGAAGCAGTGGAAACAATCAAAGGTTTTTGATCAGAAAAGTAACCTCATCCAAATGATGCGTTATTAGGGAGATTAATCTGGCAGCTCTGGAGAATGCATTGAAGAGGTGAGAGATGTGGAGGTAAGAAATAATAATAGTACCATTAATTAATAGCATTTACATAGTGCTTTGAGGCTTGTAGTGCCTTACAAATATCACATTTGATCCTCACAACAACTTGATAAGGAAGGTGTTATTCTCACCAGTTTACAGATGAGGAAACTGAGGCTAAAAGATGTTAAGAACAATTTGGAGACTATTACAATAGTTCACACAAGAGGTGAGGAGGGTCAGAATTGGGATGGTGGCCATGGGTGTAAAAAGGATATGAAGGCATCTCCCCCTTTCATTGCCAAGATAAAGGTCTACCATTGTGGGACAGTATATACAACATCAACTTTTTTTCAATCTGTTGGTTAGTTTTACTGAACTGTTTTTTCTTCTGCTCCTTTTATTTGTTATAATGGTTGCTTCTTTGGGAGAGGGAGGAGAAAGGATACATGGGGAAATATAGGTGAAGAAAAAAAAAGAAAGGGATATATCTGAGAAGTGTCATGATGTGGTATAAGGGATGGAGTGCCAGGCTTGGAGTCAGGAGCAGACTGGTTTTGAATCCCATCTACTAGCCCAGTTAGCCTGGGGAGGCAACAGGACATAAAATCACATATTTAGTGCTGGAGAGGACCTAGAAGCCATAAAATCCAATCCTTCCATTTTACAGTTGAGGAAACTGATTCTCAGGCCAAATGACTTTTCCTGATAAACTTGGCATTAGGGTAAATGAGTTCAAATTCAGCCATTGCTATTCTGTGAGCTTTAGCAAGTAGCCTAATTGCTAAGGGTCCTTATTTTATTGTTGTAGTTGATGATGATGGTGACGAATCTCCTATGTGACCCCCATTTGGGGTTTTCTTAGCAGAGATACTGGAGTGGTTTGCCATTTCATTCTCCAGTTCATTTTACAGATGAGGAAACTGCACTAACAGTGTGAAATGACTTGCCCAAGATCACACAGCTAGGAAATGTCTGAGACCAGATTTGAACTCAGGAAGAGGAGTGTTCCTGACTCCAGGCCTGGTGTTCTATGCACTCTGGTGCCATCTAGCTGCCCCACTAAAAACAATAGGGCCAGATTAAATCCCCTCTAAGGTCCTTTCCAATTTTATGCCTGTTATCCAATAAGATGGTGCATAGAAAATGCTTTGCAAAACTTGGAGCATTATATAATGTCATCTCTTATTTTTATCACCACTGAGATAGTACCAACAGAAGCCTAGATCTGGACATGAAGGGGCCTTAGAGGCCATCCAGTGCAACCCCCTTATTTGAGTCTTCCAGTTTAACCCTTTCATTTGACAGATTAAGAAACAGAGATGCAGAAGGGAAGTACCTTACTCAAGGCTACATTGGCAGTGTCAGACGCAGGATTTGAAGCCTGGGCTTTTGTGGCAAGATCCAGCAGCTTTCTCTTTGCCCCAAGCTACTATTGATTGGCTGAAGGGAAGAAGGGGAGGAAGGAGAAAGAAGAGTCAGATTTGACCCCAAGGTTTTGAGCTTGAGTATCTGGGTGGTGTTCTTTTTTTTTTTTTTTGCTGGTTTTTTTTTTTGGAGGGGGGAAGGTAGGGCAATTGGTGTTAAGTGACTTACCCAAGGTCACACGGCTAGTTTTTTTGTGTGTGCTAAGTGTCTGAGGCTGGATTTGAACTCAGGTCTTCCTGACTCCAGGGCCAGTGCTCTATTCACTGTGCCACCTAGCCACCTCTGGGTGGTGCTCTTGATGGAGATTGGGGGAAGCCAAGAGGAGGACCAAGGGCTATCCAGAATGCCATTCATCTGTCAAACCAGGTGGCCTGTCTCCCCCACCATAGATCAGAGCTCTCTCAAACGGGGTCTGTCTGTACGTCTGTCTCCCTGACTCTGGGGCTATCTGTCTTGGGCCTCTCTAGATCCTATCAGCCTTGAACATAATTGACTGCTCTGTGCTGTCTCTCTGACTCTGCCCACTTCAGCCCACCTGTCTGTCCGATCCCTATCGGCCCATCAGAAATATATATGTCCTCCTGTCACCAACTTCCATCCATCCACCATCTGCAGCTCCACGATTGGAGGTAGAGAGGGCTGCCCAAGGCATCTGGCTTGGGATGGTCTGGGAATAGCTGAAATGATATATTCAACAAGTCAGGAAGCCAGTTCAGATTGCCACTGGTTTCATCCCAACCGTGAAGGAATCGAGTGGGAGCTGGACTCTGAACTGGAGTGGCCTTTTGGTCAAACTGGAGGCTCTAGGTCTCTGGCCAGAGCTCCCTGGGGCATTGATGAATGAGTCAGGACTGATACAACTTGAACTGTCTCCTTACAAACACCGCTCGATACTTCCCCGAGTGGATCCATTTATACAGCGTGATATATAAGACCATCAAATTGGCTCTGTAATGGTCCCTGTCGGCTCTCCCGCCTGTCTTTTCCCTTGGTAGGGAGCTTGGGTGTAAATTTAGGAAGACAGCTTCACTAACCTTTATAGGCTGGATTCCCCTTGGGCCTCCCCTGTCCTGCCCCAAAGACCTTGGGCTTAACCACCAGACCATGTAGGTTTGGATGGGTCAGATCCTCTGGCTGATTTTTCCAAATAGCTGAAACCAAAAGGGGAATTCATGGGCCCTTGGTGTGTGTGAGCATGCTATTTAGCCTAAAATGCCCTGTTAAATCCAGTTTCTATTCTGCTGACCGGGTATATCACTATGGGCAATTGCCTTTGCTGTTCTATGCCTTTGGTGTACCCAGTTGTCAAATGTGAATAAGAATTCTTGCTATGCCTGCCTCCAAGGGATTGTAGACTTAGAGATGGTTGAGATCTCAAAGGATCATCTAGTCCAACCTCTGTTGGTCCATCAGAAATACATATGTCACTCATTCATTTCATATATGTCATATCATTCATTTTCACCCATCTGTCATCTTTGGATCAAAAATAAAAGGTAGAGAGTTCCAATCAGGGTGACTGGCTTGGAATGGTATGATGGAGGAGAGAGCATTTTATAGATAAAGAAACTGAGTCACAGGGAGGTTGCCCTGTGACTTGCCCAAAGTCATTCTACTAAGAGACAAAGCCAGAATTCAAACTGTGATCCTTTGGCTTCAAAGTAAGAGTTCTTTCCATGAAACCAGCCTCTGGGGATAGTGTGAGGATCTTATGTGGTGTCTCATCGACCTCTGTTACACATCTTGTTCTTCCATGGGGAGAGTTCCAGGTTCAGATCTTTCCCTCAAGAACCCCTTAAAATTTAGGGCCATAGGGTTTAGAGCTGAGAGCAATCTCAGAAATGATCTAGTCCATTCCTTTCCTATGAAGGAGGAAACTGAGGCCCAGTGAGAGAAAAATAATTTAAGATCATAGGAGCTAGTAAGGATCTTAGAAATCATCTTGTATTTACTTTGTATATACTAATATATGTTATTCTCTCAATAGAATATAAATTCTTTGAGGGTAGCAGCTGTCTCAGTCTTGTGTTTCAATCCCCAGCAGAATGCCAAATTCTTGGTATGTACTTAATAAATGATTGCTAATTGATTGATTGATAGAATTTTACAGGTAAGGAAACTGAGATTTAGAGAAATGGCATGATTTGACTTAGGTCACATGAGTAGTAAGTTGTCAAGTTGTGATTTAAACTGCTCTTGAGACTTTAAATCCAAGGTTTTTGGTTTGTTTGTTTTTTTTTTTTTTTGCTATCACATGCTACAGCCAGGTGCATTGACCTTGTGCTATGATATCATAGATCGAGAAATGAAAGAAAACTTAAAATCTTTGCCAACTTTCTTCCACCCTCATTTTACAGATGAGGCAACTGAGGTCAAAAGAAGTAAAGCTAATTGTCCAAAATCACGAAGGTAATGGTTAGAAGAAGTAAGATTCGAACCCAGGTCCTTTTGGCCCCAAATGCAGTAGTTTTCAGTGAAGGTTCCTGAAGGTCAACAATGAAGGAAACAAATGCCTTGGAAGTATGAGATTCCTTCCTGTGCACAATGTATACAATGTGTATGTTTATAGTTATTTGCATGCTGCCTTCCCCATTAGATTCTGAGATCTTTGAGGGTGAAGACCATGGTTTTTTTTTTTTTTTTTTGCCTTTCTTTGTAACCCTAGTACTTGGTAGAATGCCTGATGAATAGTAAACACAATAAATTCTTGCTGACTGATTGACTGCTCTTTCTATTGCCCTTCAAATCACAGTAAATGGATTCCTCCTGTAGTTGTTCCCATCTTCTTTTCTTCTAGTATCCTGGAGAAGAAGGTACCCACTTTGGGATTCCTTCATTAGGGAAGGAAAGAAACAAGTATTTATTGGTTACTCTGTGCTAAGTAAGTGCTTTACAAAAATGATCTCTCTGGATCTCACAAAAACCCTGGGAGGTAGGTGTTATTACTATCCCAATTTTACAGTTGAGGAAACTGAGGCAGACAGAGGTGAAGTGACTTGTTCAGGGTCACACAGCTAGGAAGTATTTGAGGTCAGCATTGAACTCAGCTCTTCCTGACTTGAAGCCTTGCACTCTAGCTACTGAAAGACCTAAAGAAGCTACTGTCAGGCTCCCAGAGCCGGGGAAAAAAAGGAAGGTGAAGTGGATCCATTTGACATGTTGTGTCATGCTTCTCCAGAGGCAGCAGTATGACAAATAAATTAGCCATAGGTTCCTGTAACTCCCCCCTCTCTCCAAGCTTACATGCACCCTTTAACAGGATATACCTCTGAGAGTGTGTGAGTGTTGAGAAGTCACTCTGGCCTTTATATTGCTTTGGGGTTAGGGCAGGAATTTGGGGACAGAAGGAGATCAGGCACTTCATGGACTTATTCAACATTTACTGAACACCTCAGTGTTCCTAGTACTGTGCTGAGTGCCCTGATACATACAAAACTGAATAAACCCCAGGGCCCCACCCTCAATGAGCTTATAATCTAGCTGGACAGATAAGGTTTGAACAGCTAAGTATGACTCTTATGTTTGAGATTCTCAAGGCATGGAGAGTCTGGGGACACACCTTGGAGTTTTTCCCACTTCTGCTATTTCTACTCCTTGACCATAATGTCACACTGCTATTGTATCCGCCCAAAAGGACCTCCAGAGACCTGTGTCCATGCAGGCCTCACTGGGAGTGCTTCCATAGTCTACTATACCTAGTTGGCCCCAGATGGACCCCTGATCATGCCTCTTCCCAGCCAACTTCCTGCTATATTTTCCCATAAACCCTTGGCCCATTTTCCATTTCTTGCTCTAGGAACAATAGTCAAATTGGAAATAGTGCTGCTTCAACCAACTTGAACTTTGGTTCCACTCACCATCCTTGTGACTTCTCAGACTGACAACCATATAATAAAACTAATATCAGAATTTAAAAAGATGAGTCCATTTTTCAAGGACAAGTTTAGAGTGATTAAAATAATTTATATTTTTCCCTAAGGCATCTAATATACTACTTTCTTGTTTTTCCCCCTAGGTTTAACTTATTATTTATATTGTGTCTACCTAATAAATATAAACATATTCATAGACACATGTAGTATACATGCATACAGATACACATAATAAATGTGTATAGGTATATACCACGTACATAATATATTGCATGCATTATGTATACATATACACATGTATATACTGAAGGATAAGTGTCATAGGTTGCCTAACTGCATGTCAAAATATGGACAATGTGCATTCTTTGTCCATTTGACTATCCCTGTGTGCATGGTTAGATCAAAATCTTTTGAGTGGATAATGAATCTCATTTAAAAGTCTTTGTCTAGGACTTGATGCTATACAAGGTAATTTGAGGAGACAAAGAATATTAGCCACAGGAAAATCAGAAGAAGCACCAGCATCTGAAATGGACCTTGAAAAACTACAAGAATCATAGCAGCCAGGGATGAGGAAGGAGGACATTCTAGGCAGGGAAGTAAACAAGTATTTATGAAGGAAACATGCTTTCATTGAGTGTTTACTATTGTGCCAAGCACTGTGTTGTCTGAAGCACTGGGTATATTAATACAAGAGAGACAGTCCCTGCCCTTGGGGGCCTTACATTCTAATGAGAGATGACAACACACAAAGGGGAAAACCAGGAGAGGAGGGATATAAGGAAGCTAGTGCTACTTTGCATGGGGTCATGGTTTTGAAATCTGGAAATGAAGAACAGAGCGAGGAAGGGAATGAAGGCTGGCTTGGCTCCTTCCGTAAAATTATCTGTGCAAAAGCATGGAGAAAGGAAATGGAACTTTGAATTCAGGGAGTTGTTAATAATCCAATTTGGCTAGAACACAGAAGGCACAAAGTAGAGTAATTTAAAATAAAAAGGGAAAGACAAATTGAAGCCCCACTTTTACAGTGGCTTTGAATGCTAGGATACAGAGTTCTTATTTTATCCTAGAGACAATAGAGGGCCCCTGAAGGTTATTATCTAGATTATTGACCTGTAAGACAGCAATTGGATTAGGAGTGAGGGAGAAGGAAGAGTCATACATTTATGAACATGGGTGCCTGGGATGATAGTGATTCCCTCAATAGACAAGGGGGGTGCTTAAAGGAGGGGAAGTTTTAAGGGGGACAATGATGAACTCCCTTTTGGACACATAAAATTTGAGATGATGGGGGCAGCTAGGTGGCACAGTGAGTAGAGCGCCGGCCCTGGAGTCAGAAGGACCTGAGTTCGGATCCGGCCTCAGACACTTAATGCACACACAAACAAAAACCTGGCCGTGTGACCTTGGGCAAGTTACTTAACCCCAATTGCCCTCCAAAAAAAAAAAAAAAAGCAAAAAAAAATTTGAGATGATGATAGAGTATCCAAATGAAGGTCACAGGATTTCAGAGTTGGAAGGACCAGAGAGGCCATCTGCTCTGATTGAGAATCCTCCTCACACAATCCACAATCCCTCAGGAGCAGACATCAGGCCTTATAAGACTTGAAAGATGTCAAATGGAAAAGAGCCCACTCCCACTGAACTTTGGGGTAGTTCTCCTTGTCAGGGAGATTTTCTACTATTTTTCCTGGTGATTTTTAACCAGTGTTCCTATGAGTGCTCCATAGAACAAAGCAGAATAAACCTACTTCCTCCTTCCCATGATGTGAAATCCCTTTGAACATTTGAAGATCACTATCATATTCCCCACAGTCTTCTCTTCCCCAGGCTGAAGGCTGAGTTCAATCTCGTACTTCCTATTCAATATAATCTCAAGGCCCTTTGCCATCTTGGCTGACCTACTTGGATGTTTTCCTGCCTATCTAAATTCTTCCTAAAATGGAGAGCCCCAAATTGAACAAATGTCACAGATATGGTCTGTCCAAGGGAGAGATCAGAAAGCCTGTGACTTCCCTAGCCCTGGACTCTATACTTCCCCTGAAGCCTCCCCATATTCCATTCTTTTCTTTGACTCTTATATGACATTGTTGACTTATTATTGAACTCACTGCCTGCTGAAACCCTTGGGTATTATCTCCAATAAACTCCTATATAGCCATGCCTTCTTTGTTCTATATCTGGAAAGATAATTTTTTGAACCGCAGGATAGGACTTTATATTTATCATTTAATTTCACTGTTTTATGCTTTTAAAAATCAACTTAGATGGTGGTATTAGTAGAGAGGAAGCCTCAAGCCTGGGAAGACCTGAGTTCAAGTCTTGCCTTTAATGTATGTTGACTGTGTGACACTAAGTAGATAAGCATTCAATGCTCTAGCCTAGTAGATTCAAATTTAAATAGAAACACAGAGATCCCTGCCAGTGGCATATTGACTCAAAGCCCACAAATGAATTCTATCTATGTTGTATTAGTATTTACTTTGTTTAAACATTTACCAATAACCTTTTAATCTTATTCCCTATGCCTTGAGAGTTTTGCCACTGCATTCCGTTCTACATAACTCTCTCAGACTGAAAGTGGCAGAGAAGGTGCAACTTTGAATTTGAAGAGGGAGTTTCCTTAGCTGTAAAGACCCTAGACCAAGTTAATCACAAGTCCAGTGCCTTTTCTCTGTCATTTCTTAGGTTTGGCCCAGTATTCTAGCCAGATGAGATCTTTTTGGATCCCAATTTTATTATTCAACATGTTGGCTCTCCCTCCCTACTTGGTGTCAATTGTCAATTTGATGAGTGTGCCATTCATCCCTATTGCAAGTCAGTGCTAAAGATGTTAAACAGCACAGGGCTAAGCACAGATTCCTGGGTCACTCCCCAGATCCCTTCTTCAATGCTGATGTCAAATCATTACTGACTGCTCTCTGGGTCAGGTTTTGCAGTTCATTTTTCATCCATCTAGTAGATTTTTTTTTACTCTCATTTAGTATGTGATTCTTTTACTATGCTGCCTATTATATCATATAGCATAACATTTCATATGGGATGATATGTTTATATGGGGCAATTAGGTAGAGCAATGGATAAAACGTTGGACCTACAGTCAGGAAGATCTAAGTTCAAATCCAACCTCAGACACTTACTAGCTGTGTGATCCTAGGAAAGTCACTTAACCCTGTTTGCCTCAGTTTCCTCATCTGTAAAATGAAGACAATAATAGTACCTACCTCCTAGGGTAGGTTGTGAGGATAAAAGAGATAATATTTATAAAACAGGACAGTGCCTGTCACATAGGAAGCATTATATAAATGGTAGCTATTATTGCTATTCTAATTAAACATGCTATAATGTGTGTACATATAATACTATGTTGTATTATCACGTTACATGATATACCATATCACATTATATTGAGTTGTATCATTACATGATACTATTTATGATGTGATGTTACATTACATATTGTTACATTATATATTATGTCATGTCATATATTGTGTTATTTTATGTTTTAGAGTATATTTCTTTATCATATAATATCACATCTCACAAATCATATATAGGATAGGGACTGGACCTGTCATATCCTCAGTGTAGGGAACTCCTGGATAAGTAAACTCCTTCTACCAAAATATGTAGGTATCTACTCTGTAACTTACAGTCATAGAATTGCCTGGAACATTGGGAGACTGAGTGGCTTGTGGAGGGCCATGTAGCCAATTTGAGTTGAAGGTGGGGCTTGAATCCAGCTCTTTCTGTTTCTCAAATCAGCTTTCTATTTACTGTGCTGTGCTGTCTTTATTCTATCTGCCTCTGTTTTATTTGTATGCTATCATCTTGACACTGGTGAACATGCTGAGGATGGCATGTAGAATGTTCATTGTTCATGTCATATGAGAGTCTCTTGAAGAAGCAGGGATATTTAGTCTGCAGAAGAGAAGGCTGAAGAAAGAAAGGTAGGGGAAGGGGGGAGGGAGCTGGGCATGAGAGCGATCTTCAGATATTTGGAAGACAGTCCTCTAGAAGAGGGAACTGATTTATTCTATTTAATCCCAGAGAGCAGAAGGAGAAGCAATGGGTGAAAGCTGCAAAAAGCCAAACTTTGGCTTGCCATTCAAGAACAACAAAAGCCTTTCTTCTTATTAGAGTTTCCTCAGAATGGAAGGACTTTCTCTAGAGAGTCACCCTGCCTCCCCTCCCGGCAGAAGGTTTTAAGCAAATGTTGCCTGACCACTCTATTGAGATAGGGAATGTTTTTAAAGTATTGATTGCAGCAGATGGCTGCTGAGGAGGGCTCCTCCAATTCTAAAATTCTGGGATTCTGTGCAATTTATATACATACATACACATATATATACATACATGTATATATTTATATACATATATAAATGTATATAAAACATATATGTATGTATATGTATATATACACATGTGTGTGTCCATTGCATATTGTCTCTATATATGTATATGTAATATTTTAATTTTAAGAACATCCACATTACTCAAGGACTTTTTCATACATATGTATATTTCAATATTTATATATATCAAGAAGAACTGATAGAACTTGTGAACCACTCAAACCTCCAGATCCTTTTCTGTTTAATACAATTCAACAATTTAAAAATAATTGTTTGTTGAATTAAACTGAAACTTTTTTGAAAGACCTGCAATTGTCTAGCACTATCCCCCCATATTTGTACTTGTGAAGTTTAATTTTTAACCCAAGCAGAGGGCTTTATATTTATCCTTGAGACATTTCATCATAGCAACCCAGGGGACAATGAGCAGATCAGACAGGACCAGGCTTGAGAGTAGGAGAAAAAGGCTGCATTGGGAGTCAGAGGTTATAGGTTCATATCCCAGTTCTATCATCTTACAACCTGTGTGACCTTTTAGCAAGTCACTTAATGTCTTTGGGTCTCTGTTTTCTCATCTGTAAAAAGGGGGGGACTGACACTAGCCATGTCATCTCGGGAAAGTCATTTAACCCCAATTGCCTTGCTTTCCCCCCTACAAAAAGCAAAAAAGAAAGGGGGAGCAGGATTCAGTGACACCTATGATATCTTTCACATTGAAATCTGTAATTCTATAAGATGCAAAATGAGTTTGGGGACAGGCTTCAGGGGAGGGGGCAAACTGAATGACAATAAAAAGCAGCCCCCTGATTCTTAAATGCCTTCTCTCTGCTAATTATGTCCAACTTATCCTGTTTCATCTTGTTTGTCTGTAGTTGTTTACACGTTGTCTCTTCCATTAGATTGTGAGCTCTTCGAAAACAGGGTCTATTCCCCCAACCCCTTTTCATATTCCTAGGGCTTAGTTCAGTGCCTGACACATAGTAGGTATTCAATAAATGCTAGTTGACTGACTATGAATAATCAATTAGGGAGTAAGGGAACATATCTTTTTTTTCAGTTAAGTTCAATAGATGTTTATTAAATGCTTTCTTTACTAAAAACCAGGCACTGTGCTAGATAATGGGGATGTAAAGATGAAAATGAAATGGCTCTTGCCCTTGAGGAGCTTTGAGTCTACTGTTTATCTTTTATTAGTTTAAGTATGGGGAGTCAAATGAATCAGTCAAATCATCCCATCCCATTCAAAATAACTGTCAAGGTGCTATACTTTAGACTAAGAGTAGAAAAAAGTCCTTGGTACATGTCCTTAAAAGCCATTGGATGAACCAGAGTGAAATAATGCAGGACATATGTTTGACTTGGTTAAAAAAAAAACTTGGTCATATCTTGTGGCTTTATATCGAATCACAGACCAGTTTGGAACTCAAAGATTCTAGCATCTGGCAACTTAGGAGGGAAGCCTTTTAGCCAAGCCTCTGAGAAGGGATCCCTTGGGAATACAGGGAGAAGAACCTCAGCCCCAGGCCTAGAACAGTTGATGCTGTGTTTGCATTGGGAGCCTAGGATAAATTAGATGCATTGTCAAAAGGCAGCTTCCAAAAGAAAAGGAAGCCAGCAGAAAAGCTGATCCATATCTAAAGGGAACTTCATTTGTACCCCAAGAAGAAAAGCACTTCTAGCAACCAAGGGCTGAGTCGCCCCTTGGTATGTTTAACACAAAACTAGCCATGTGACCTTGGGCAAGTCACTTAACCCTAATTGCCCTCCAAAAAAAAAAAACTGCAAAAAAACCCCCAACTTCCTAGGTTTTATGCTGATTGATACAAAAATAGCTTGTGGGAGGTTGGAGGCCCAATCATAGTAAGGGCATCACAAGGTGAGGTTTGCCAGGAATGAACCTGTTGCCCTGAGATGGGAGCAGTGAGCTAATTTACCAGTAAAAGGTAGGTGGAGGACCACACAAAATATAAGTAGACGTTGCAATTAACCCAAGGATCCATTGGGCAGAATTAGCTGTTCCTGGGATCATGTCACCCCCACCTCCAGTGGAACCATTACCCAACCTCTTGTCATTCCTGTTAGGACATCAACCTGGTTGTTTAGCAGAGCATTTATGATGTCTGATGAATCCCTACATGCCTCACAATTCTAAGCATAAGGAGTCATGGGTACATGATAAGCTTGAGCCATTTTCTCTTGGAAAATATATGTATGTACCTAAGAGGAGTATGACATAGATTTAAAAAATGTTTTGGGGAAGATGTTTTATAGCAATTGTTCTTACTCTCTTAGTAAAAACTGCTGACCTACAACTAAGAGCTAATTGTCTGGCTGACTCAGGGAAGAGGGTCCCGCCCTGCATCAGAAGGCATAGAATGAGAAAGCAGTAGAGTTGGAATGGACTTGAGGAATAATTTCATTTAACATTCTCATCTTTCAGAGGAATAAGCTGAGAACCAGAGAGGACAAGAGATTTGTCCCGTGTTCCAAAGCCAGATAATGGCATGATAACCTGCTGGGTTTATGCTAATGATCTTGGAAGTTTGGGAAAATTTTTCCCCCTCAAACCTAAAGCAATGAGTCTCTCTACAAGGGGTCATTCAACTTCTACTTCAAGACCTACAGTGCTGGGAATCTTACTACTGTGGATAGGAGATGTCTGTGGGAACAGGCTTATTCCACTGGGGGACAAAACTGATTATTGGGATTGTTCTTCCCTCATATTGAGCCAAAATCATCCTCTATGACTTCCACTCTGCCGTATTAATTCTGTGTTCTAGGGCTAAGCAGGACTAGCTAGTACTTTCGATCAATCAATCAATTACCTAAGCATTTACTTGGCACCTACTATGTGTCTGGCACTGTGCTAGGCCTTTGGAACACAAAGACAAAAGTGAAGCAGTCCTTACCCAATATTTAAACACAGCAAACACCCCTCCTTCCAAAGGTTTTTATAACCTAAGTCTCCTGAACTTTCCTTACTTGCCTCCACATATTTTATGACCTAGCTCCATTGGCTATTGGCAGTTCTTTAACCAGCACAGTGGGGGCCATCTCCAGTCATCTTGATCTATACCTTGCTACTGGACCCAGATGACTCTGGAGGAGATAGTGAGGCTGGTGACTTTGCATAGGCCTCACTCACTTAAATACAATTCCCCTCCCCTCTTTTCCCCTCCCTCCCTTCACCTCCCCTTCCTTCATCTCCCCTCCCTTCCCCTTCCCTCTTTTCCTCTCCCTCTGTCCACAGAGGTATTATACCCTTACCTGAATGGATGTTACCATTGTCTCCCACTGCATCCAGAGCCATCTCCAATTGTCCTGATCTATATCTTTCCACTGGACTCAGATGGCTCCAGAGGAGAAAGTGAGGCTGGTGACCTTGCACAGCCCTGCCTCACTTAAATCCAATTCCCTTGCAAGTCATGGCATCACCTTCCTGATGTCATGGTGATCTTTGAGAGCCAAGGACAAACCATCACCACCACAACCCATGTCCTGACTCCATGCCTTTG
This sequence comes from Gymnobelideus leadbeateri, assembly GCA_011680675.1. Lineage (NCBI taxonomy): Eukaryota > Metazoa > Chordata > Mammalia > Diprotodontia > Petauridae > Gymnobelideus > Gymnobelideus leadbeateri. The sequence continues at coordinate 365,704 of WOXC01007094.1, forward strand.
CACTGACTGTGCCCCATGTTTAGAATGCTCTGCCTCCTCATCTGTACCACTTAGTTTCCCTGGCTTACTTCAGGGTGAGCTCAAATCCCATTACCTGCAAGAGCCTGTTCCTGATCTTCACAGATATCAGTACCTTCCACTCTGAGATCATCTTCCATCTATTCTGTCTGCATCTTGTATGCATCCGGTTATTTACATGTTGTCTTCCTCATTAGGATGTACATTTCTTGAGATCAGGGACTATTTTTACCTTTCTTTGCATCCTCAGTGCTTAGCACAGTGCCTGGCACATAGAAAACATTTAAATGCTTGTTAACACAGACAATTTTGCTTTATTTTTCTTGCTTACTCTTTGAGGGTTGAAAAGGACTATTGAGAAATTCTAATACTGAATATCCTACTATTCCAATAATGGGACATGATGACCTGATTTGCACTAGATTCAAATTCCTGTCTCCACTAATTTGTTGTGTAGCTTTTTGGCTGGTCTAGGACCTTTCCGAACCACCTTAGAGAAAGGTGAGTATGGTCAGAGGAGACAAGTTCAAGAAGCCTCCCTGTTGATCAATTACCAGGTTATTCCAATAATTGTTCGAAATTCCAGGCTGAGCAACAGAATATATGTCTCAAGAGACAAACTTCTAGCTCTCAACTCAGATGTTTCTTCCTCTCCTGGGGATGAAGAGGGAGAGAAAGTTTGATGAAAGGGACAGAGTATGGTTGCCACTTCACATGGAAATACAGGAACCACAGTGACATGGAGTAGAAGATAATCAAAGGAGAAGGTTTCAGAATGTTTGAACAGCCAGTCAAAATTTTTGTATCACTGGGGAAGGCGTTCCCTGTGGGAATGCCCCAGGGATTAGTGCTTTACTGTTGAACATGTGTCAGTGTTCTGGATAAAGGCATGGTTAGCATCCTTATCAAAGTTTTAGATGCCACAAAGGACACAAAAGAAGAATGGGCAACACAGTGGATAATAGACATGGAATCCAAAAAGATCTTAACAAGCTATAGCATCTGGTTGAATCTGGTAAGATGAAACTTAACAGGATGAAAGTAAAGTCTTCTACTACTATTCAAGAAAACAACTTCCCAAGTGTAAGATCAGGGAGATATGGAGAGATGGTTGTTTTCCTTTAAAAGATTTGGGGGTTTTAATGGATCATGAATGGAGTCAATGGTGTGAGATGGCAGCCCAAAAAGCTATGCAGTCTCGAGCTGCATTGAGAGAGGTATTGATTCTAGGAATAGAGAAGTGATAGCCCCACTGCATTCTGCCCTGATCAGAGACTTTGGGGGATATCAGGTTTGATTCTGGTCTCCATGGTTTAGGAAGGGCATGAACTGGAGGACATCCACAGAAGGGTGATCAAGATATTAAAGGGTCTTCAGTTCATGGTATATGAGGATTGATCAAAGAAACAATACTTTTTTTTCCTAGAGAGGATAAGATTAGGAGTGGGAAACAGGATATCTGCCTTTGAATATTTGATGGGGAACAAGACTGAACTTTTGTCTCGTTCCAGAGGGCAGAACCAAAAGTATTTGGGGAAAACTTCTTAACAATGAGAGCTTTCCAAAAATGGAGTGGGCTGCCTTAGGAGGGAGTGGATTATCCCTCATTGGAACTGTCTAAACAAAGACAGGATGGTCACTTGTTCTGTGGATTGTAGAGGGGACCCAGTTGTTCAGGAATGGGTTGGGCTAGAGGTCCCTTCCAGTTCTGAGATTCTGTGATTTCATGAAGAGATCTTAGCTTATCCCAGCAGGTGGGGTGGGGTAAAAGGGAGGAAGGGAGGGAGGACCCCACTCCTTCTGTAACTCTGGCCTCTCTAGAGAAAGACAATCAGCGTGATCAGGAGTGTACATGGCAGTGATTAAAATATTACGATTAACTCGGCCCCTGTTCAGCTGGGGGACAGGTTGCAGATGATTAACCCTTATTCACTTGGGAATCTAGCAGTTGGGTTATTGTTGGTGTTTTATTCTTTTTCCTGGGGAGAAAAGGAAGGGGTACACTGAGCTGGGAGGAGTCTTTCAAAACTGTCTGACCAGCATTGCTCCTTTCCCCCAGACACTCCCCTCACCTCATGACATTTTCTGAATCACTCTCCCCAAGGAACTACCTTTCCAAAGGCCAAAGCAGCATTGACTGGATTACATGACTCTAGGGGAGAAAAAAATGCATTTGGATGCTCCTATTCAAGAAACTTAAAGGCCCCTTCCTCAGCCTTGGCAGTAGAATATGGAAAATGGGATTGTGCACTGCAATTGTGTGACCCAAATTGTTTTTAATAGTTCCTCTCCTCTCCTCTCCTGCCCTTGCTCACAGAGGGATGCTGAAAATATAATAGCAACAGACAATACTATTCTTGTAGTGCTTTAATTTTGTTTTTTAAAACCTTTTACTTGTTAATGCTATGTTCTATTTTTACTATGTCTTCATTTCAATGTGTCCTCCCCCTTACTCTCCACCCATGAACCACACTTTGTAATAAAGGAAACTAACCAACACATCCATTGAGTCTGATAATCTGTTTATGCAGTGACCTATACCCGAAGTCATTCACCTCTGCAAAGAAGGGAGAAAAGTCCATTTTCTCATCTCTTCTTTAGACCCATTGGTCAGTATAATGATATAATATTAATTTCTGAAAATTCTTTTCGTTCATATTGCTGTAGTCATTATATATAGATATAGATAGGTACAGTTTTCCCTTGGTTTTGCTTATTTTACTCTGAATCGGTTCATAGAAATTTTCCTATACTTCTCTGAATTCTTCATATGCATCTTTTATTACAGTACAACTATATTTGATTACATTTATGTGTCATCACTTGTTTAGTCATTCTGAAGTCAACCAATCCATCAACAAGAATGTAGTAAGTGTGTCAGATACTGAGCTAGGTGGTGGAGGTGCAAAGATGAAAAATGAAACAATCCCTACTTTGAAGGAATGTATATTCTAGCACTATGAAGAGCATGTACTTTGTTTCCAGTTCTCCAGTAACCATACTTGAAACTTTAGGTGTCTTCTTTGATTTTGTACTCTCAACTCCCCCCAACCCGGTATTCAAGCAGAACTTTCCAGGGATTTACACGTTGATAATAAGGTTGTTGCACACATTACCAGAGCTAACTCAGTGTTTGGGAGGCTCTGAAGGAAAGGATGGAAGAGAAGAACTATTAGACTGATTACTACCAAGCCTCGGTGCTGACGTCATTGTTGTATGCCTGTGAAACCTGAACAGTCTACCAGCACCATGCTAGGAAACTGAATTGATTCCACTTGAATTGTCTTAGGAAGATTCTGAAGATCACCTGGCAGATTAAGGAACCAGACACTGAGGTCCTTACTTGAACTAAATTACCAAACATTCAAACTCTGCTTCAGAAAGCTCAACTCCAATGGACTGGCTATATTGTTCAAATGCAAAATGTATGCTTGGCATAAAAACTATTTTATGGAAAACTCAACCAGGGCATTCACATGGTCAGAAGAAGTGATATAAGGACATTCTCAAGGTCTCTCTCAAGAACTTTGGAATTTATTGTGTGACATGGGAGACACTGGCACAGGACTGCTATGCATAAAATGCCCACATCAGACAAGGTGCTGTCCTCTATGAGCAAAGCAGAATTGAAACAGCTCAAAGGAAATGCAGGATGTGAAAATTTGGAGAATCTGCCCCAAATGTTCACACGGACTATTTTTGCTTGACCTGTGGTAGAGCATTCCAAGCTTATAATGACACAGTTGGACACATTGAACTTGACTTTAGCATAGTGATATCATTTTGGTCCTTTTCAAGAATGAAGGACAACAACCAACCAACCAATCCCAAATCTTATTGTGTCCTTACTAATATCTCTCATATACAGCCTCTTCTGTCCTCTGACATTGCTTTCACCTTAGTCCAAGCCCTTATCAACTCATCCCTGGACTGCAGCACAAGCATGCTGCTAGCTATGCCTGCTTCAGGTCTCTGCTCACTCCAGTCTATCCTCCATTCAGATGTCAACTTGATCTTCTTAAAACCCATCATGACCGTGTCACCTCCTGATTCAATCAACTATAGTGGTCCTTTATTGTCTCTGGAATCAAATATAAGATTCTTTGCTTGACTGAAAACTCTCCATAATCTGGCCCTTCCTGTCTTTCCAGCTTTCTCACACCTCATACTTCCTCTCTCCCAATGCATGCTTTGAGCCAGTGACAGTGTTCCCTTGTTCTTCCTCAGACAAAACCATTTATCTCCTGAGTGTTTTCACTGGCTGTCTCCCATACTTGGAATTCACTTCTTCCTCATCTCTGCCTTAGTTTCCCCCCACTCTAATTCTTAGATAAAACCTCTGCAAAAAGTCTTTCTCAGTCCTCCTTAATCTTAGTGTCTTCCTTCTGAGACCACTTTCAATTTATACTGTAACTCGAATTTATCATTTGTACATAGTGCTTTGGATATTGTCTTTCTCATCAGGCAGTAAGCTAGAAGAATGGATTTTGTTTTTCTTTATATCCCCAGTGCTCATAACAGTTCCTGACCCTTAGTAGGTGCTTAATAAATGCTACATGATTGATAGACCTTCAACTCTTTAAAGTTTACAAAGAATTTTCCTTCAGGGCTTCTGGGGTTTAGGGAGCTCAAATACTATTGTGCCCATTTCATAGATGAGGAAACTGAGGCTCAGCAGTGAAGGTGTGTGACCCAAAGTCACACAGCTGAGTCAGTAACAGAGTTGGGATTCAGACCTAGGTCTCCTATGCCATATTATCCATATGGACTGAAATTCTGTGACCCTCTGACACAAATTGAAGCTATTTTGAAGAGAGCTCTAGAAGAAAGGCAACGTGACTCAGGGGGAAAAATGCTGTTGGCTATGAAGTCAGGGGGCTTGGGTCCAAGTCACAACCTGTTTGGATCTATTTTCCTATCAGTCAAATGAGGAGATCAGACCAGATGGCTTCTGAAGTCCTTTCCACCTTAGGGATGGTGACGTGGTGGGATTGTCTCTCTGGGCTAATTACAAATAGATTCAAAAATCATGTATTAAGCACCTGCTATATTCCAGGTTGCACTAGGAGTTGAAGAAAATCATGTTATGTGCCTATTGTTGTGCTTAGTACTGAGGATACAGAGACAAAAGCAGCCTCTCCCCATTTGCTGATCTCACTCTTTCATCCTTCCATCGGGCCCCTGGAACCTCATTCTCTTGTTAACAAATTGCCCTTCATATTAGAACAGTAAATTCCCTAGGGAGTGACTTTGGATTTAATTTTTTCTTATTTAGTTTTCTGTTTACACATCATTTCACCCCTAATAGACTATCAGTTCCTGGAAGGCCAGGGCTGTTCACCTTTTGTCTTCCTGTCCCCTAGAGTCCAACACAGTGTCTGGCACAAAGTAGGTACTTAATGAATGTGTGTTGGATTGGATTGTTGAATTACTTTCAAAGTACTTACCTTTGACTAGAATGAACTCACACAGCCTAATTTCAAACCAGGAATGGATGCCTGACTCAGTTATAATAGCTGAACCTTAACTCAGGGAGGGAACCCAGGCCTTGGTTTTTCTTATCTGTGAAATGGGAATGATCAATTTTGTATCAGGCAATTAAGAACCCCTGGACTCAAGCAGTTGTTAGCAGGCCCTCTGGCCATAGACAGATGGCAGAGTTTATTGGGAGAGAAGGGACATGCACAGACTATTTCCTCAGGTGGCTAAGCAGGACTGAGTGTGATTAGAGGTTCAATATTACCTCTAATGCACCGCATGTTGGGAAATCCGGGGCTGGGTGATTTACCCAAGGCCTGCCTCCAATGACTCCACAGGGGTGCCTAGGGCACAGCGAGCTCATTTCTGTAACAGGTTTACACTTTTATCAAGTGCCCAATTAGCCAGCACTCAGACCATCAACAGTGCAGCTCCGAGCAGATGGGTCCCAGCTCAAGAGCCCTCTCCAGACTTCTGAGCTCATCCCTCAGCAGCTTGCCCCACCTTGTACCTCTTCCATCACTCCAAAATCCACTCTCTTTACCCTAGATGTCCATGGAGCCCCTGCACCCTGTGAACAGCTGGAGAGGAGGCCTAGACCCAGAGCATACATAGCCTGTTTCCCCTTTGTCGTTTCACGAGCTAACCTTCCTCCAGTTCATACAGAGAGTGAACAAAAGCTTAGTCAGGTGAAGAGACTTGCCCATCATCAAAGGACTAGTGAATTTCAGAGGAAGCATTTGAATGCAATCAATCAATTAACAAACATTCAATTAACAAACAACCAAACATTCAATCAATTAACAAACATACCTACTGTGTGCTAGGGACTAGGAATTCAAGTGTAAGAAATACATGGTCCTTGCCCTCAAGGAGTCTGCATTCTACTGAGGTGGTGGTGCATGTGTGTTCTGATACTCAGATACAGCACAACTGGGAATGGGAACATGCAGAGACTACCTCTGATACTTATTCCCACATAAAAGCAGCTAGAGAGCCTATTTGTGGGAAAGTAGGAATGACAAGTAATGGCAATGCCTTACATGGATTCATACATACATACATACATAGAGAGGTGGTAGATAGATGTAGAGATAATAGATAAATAGAAATGAAGAGAGATGGTAGGTAGATGATAGAATACTTACTATTACTAGACATCGGAAATAGAAATACAAATAAGACAGTCCCAGTCCTCAAGAAACTTACATTTTAATGAGAGAGGACAACACATAAAAGGGACCTGGGAATCGAGGAAAGGAGAATGAAGGTTGAGGTAAGGTAGAAAAGTCCAGAATTAAGAGCCTGAAGAGAAGTGATCATGGATGGTTTGGACAGTTGCTTAAAGAGTGGTCCTGAATAGGAACTCACTCATCAAAGGAGGGGACTAAAGGGTGAGAAGGCCACTGGAAATGTAGAATTGGGAAGCAACTGAGTAGAGATGATAATGGATTCCATGGTGGGATCAAGTCTATATAGAAACTGGACTAACAGCAAAACCGCTATCCCCAGAGATTCAGCATGAGGAAGAGGGTGTCCTCACGGTATTGTGGAGAATTGTTGTTAAATGGTTAAATAGAACTGAGGTATGAGTTACTGGTGGAGAACAGTGGGAGAAACACAACTTGGGAGACTCAAGTCAATGACATTAGAGAAGAGACAGCCCATCCCCCCAGGGGGCTCCCTAAAATCTTAATTGGGGTGATTTAGCCAGCCTTCTGATAGAATGAGACCAGAGAGATGCTCACTACAGCAAAATATATACAAAATAAACACAAAGTGATTTAAGGAGAAGAACACTAACAATTGGGAATGGTCTCTTGAAGGACAAGGGTTGAGCCTTGAATGGAGGTAGAGGTAAAGAGAGAGTATTTTAGGCATAGCGGACAGCATGTGCAAAAGCACAGAGATGAGAGATGGAAAGTCATATATGGGAAAAAACAAGAAGGTCAATTTGATAGAACTGGTGTGTGAGCCTATATGTGTGTATGTGCATGTGTGTGCATATATGTGTATGTGTGTGCATGCATGTGTATTGCTTGTGTGTGTTAGAGGTTAAGGGAGAATTAATAGTAAGTATTCTGAAAAGATTAATATTCTAAAAGATTAGTATTCTGAAATATTAGAAATGGCTTTAAATACCAAGCAAAGGAGTATGCATTTTGTCTTTGAGGCAATGAGGAGACATTGAAACTTCTTGAGCAGAGGCTTGACATGGTTAAGACTCCACTTTGGGGACATTAATTTGGCTGCTGGGCAAAGGATGGATTGGAGAGACAAGATTCAGGAAGACTGACTGTGAAGCTATTATCATCATTCAGGTAAGGGGTGATGAAGGGCCTGAACCAGGCTGGTTGTGTTACAACTAGATAGAAGGGGATGAATGTGAGGAATATTACAGAGGTGGAATTGACAAGATTTGGCAACTGTTTGGATTTGGGGAGTGGGGAGATGGAGAGAAAAGAGCTGAGGATGATTGTGAGGTTGTGATCCTATGGGGCTGAAAGAATGATGGCACCCTTGACAGAAATGGGCAAGTTTGGAGGGTGGGAGGGATGGGATTAAGGAAAGGATAATGAGCTCCATTTTGGCCATATTGAATTGGAGATGCCAATGGGATTTCCAGGCAGAGATGTCCAGCAGGCAGCTGGTGATGCAGTATTTGAGCTCAGCAGAGAGACTGGGGCTGGAAATATAGATTTGGGAAGAATCTGCATAGAGATGATAGCTGACTCCATGGGAACCAATGAGATCACAAGAAAGAGAATATTGAGATTGAAGGAGAAGGGAAATGTTTAATATGACTTCAGGGGACAGTTGTAGGGTAGTAGAAAGAGTCTGATTCAAGACTCTAATGACATGAGTTCATATCCGGTCTCTGGTGCAACCTTGGTCGAATGACTTAAACTCTCAGACTCTGTTTCCTCATCTGTGAAGGGAGGGAGGTGGATGACATGGCCTCTGAGTTCTCCTCTAGCTCTAGGTAGATGATTCTATCACTGAAAGTATGAATATTTGTTTGTTAGCCAATAAGTATTTAATAAATGCTTATTGTGTACTAAACATTGGGGATTGCCAACAGAGGAAAAGACATAGTTCCTGTCTTCAAGGAGCTCACATTCTAATGGAGGAGGCATGTAAATAACTAGTTATGACCATATATACAGAATAGATGGAAAGCACTCAGAGGGGAAAGCATTGGCATCTGGGAGGGAGTTGGCAAGACAGGTTTCCTGAAGAGGGTGGACTCTGAGTTGAGTTTTGAAGGAAGCCAAAGAAAGGTAGCTGTGAAGGGGCAGAACATTCCAGATGTGGGGGGTAATCAGTGAAAATTATGGAATTAGGAGATGAGTATGATGTTTGAGGAAGTAGACTAATGTAGCTGAATCATAGAGTACGTGATGGAGACCAAAATGTAAGAAGACTGGAAAAGTAGGAGGAGCTAGGTTATAACAGATTGAAATGCCAGAGGAGTTAAAAATTGATCCTGGAGATTCTAGGGAGATACTAGAACTGGGATAACATGTTCAGACCTTGGCAGCTGAATGGAGAATGAATTGGAGTGGGGGAAGACTTGGGTCAGGGGAGACCATCCAGCATACAAGGCCATTTGTAATAGTCATGGTTAGAGATGATAAACTTGGGTGAGAACTGTGGGAGTGGAGAGGAAGGGACATAGGCAAGAGATGAAAAGTAGAAATGAAAAAGATGAAAAAAATGAAGAAAAGATGAAAGTAGAAATAGCAAGATTTGGCAATGGATTGGCTATGTGGGGTGAGTGAGAGTGAAAAATCGAATATGACACCTAGGTTGTGAGCCTGGTGACTAGGGAGATTTTGGTATACTGGACAGTAATAGGAAAGTTTGGAAGAGGGATTTGGGGAAAAAATAATGAGTTCAATCTTTGACTGCTTGAGTTTGAGTTGCTGGAGGGCCATCCAGTTTGAGATGTCCAAAAGGTTTATATGGCTTTGCGCTCACTTGTGTTTTCATGGACTGTCCATCTCCCCCTTTCTGTACTGGCTATAGTGGTCTAAAGATAGGTCACACGGAAGCCCTGAGCAGCGGTTTCTTGGTTGGAAGGCAATTTGATGCAGAAAGAGAAAGATGGATTTTCTGACTGCCCTGAAGGGAGTATGGAACTGGCAGGAGTGTGAGCAGCAGATGCCAGGTGGATGTGGATGCATTCCAGAGCCAAGCCAGGGACTCTGGCAGTGGAGGCTGGGCATGAGCTAGGTTGAAGTTGTTACAGAGATTGCCAGTACTATGTGAGAGATAGGAATGCTGGAAGAGAGAGAAAGTTGCTGGACCCAGCTAGACACCATCGATAGTATTTGATACTGAGATGAAAGCCTTAGTTCCACATCAGGACCCATGACTACTATCCAAGGAAGAGGTTGTACTCCATGGTCTCTAAGGCTCTTCCCAAACCTTATCAGGAGCCCAAACCTTAAATATGTCATGTAGCCTTGTACAATGCATAAAATATTTCTGCCAATCAAAAATGGGTGTGGATGAGGGCATTGGTGCCAAGTATCTTCTCTGGGCTGCTTTATATCCTATTGTAGGTGGCTGACTGGTCTTACTAAAGAAGATGCTTCCCTATGGTTGATACCTCCACTAGCTTCTCATAAAATATTTTTCCTCTAATTATGTAGCTATGTGGACTCTTGAAACAAGTAAAAAGAAGGTCCAATAATAATATTAGCTAACATTTAGTGTGAGCAGAGGTGTGCAAAGTGCTTTATGTATCTCATTTTATCCTCACAGTCACCCAGTAAGGTAGATGCTATTATTTTCTTTTTCTTTTTTTTGGAGGGCAATTGGGGTTGTGACTTGCCCAAAGTCACATGGCTAGTAAGTGTGTCAAGTGTCTGAGGCCACATTTGAACTTAGGTCCTCCTGACTCAAGGGACAGTGCTCTATTCACTGCACCACCTAGCCACCCCGATGCTATTTTCTACACTTTACAGATGAGGAAAGTGAGGCTTATAAAGGTTAAGTGATTTGCTCAGCCAGGCTTACACAATTAGTAAATTTCTGAATTAAGACTTGAACTGAAGACTTCGAGCTGTAAATCCATGATCCTATAACCTGTTAACTCTATGACCGTGGGCAGGCCACTTATTAATATCTCTGTACCTTAGTGTCTTCATCTGTAAAAGGGAGATGATAACAACACTTACCTTGTAGGGTAGGTAGTGTGACTCAAATGATAAAAGCACTGACTATTGCCATCATTGAAGCACTATATTAATAACAGCTCTTTATCTGGTTTTTAGTCCTCTTATATATAGACATACATATGTATATGTGTCTATATACAAACATATATATATATATACATATACACACACAATCACATATATGCCTTCTGAAATATAAATGTAAAGTGCTTTGCAAATTGTAAGGTGTTAGATGGATGGATAGATGGATAGATAGATAGATGATAGATAGATAGACAGATGGATGGATATATGATAGATAGATTGACTGGTGGAGCATTTATTAAGTGCCAGGCACTGGGTTAAATGTTCTAGATACAAAATATAAACAGAGTTCCTCCCCTCCAGGTGCTTATACTTAACAGGAGAAACCAAAACATAATGAGGAGCTGTGGGGAAGGAAAGGGCACTGGTTGGGGACAAGGCAGCTGATGAGGAGGTGGAACACACAGGAGAGTAAGCAGGAAGTGATACATGTGCTGTTGCTTAGATTCTTTAAGATATGGCAGTCCCTGGAAAAGACTTACCGATGATGGAAGTGTTGAATTGCTATTGTTTTAAAATCATTGAAACAGAAATGAGATATTTCCTTCCTTTTCACCGATGTGGTAACTTACATTTAAATGAGCTTTTAAAGTTTGAAAAAGTACTTGACATACATAACTATCACCTCATTTGTGTCTCCAACACTCAGTGGGGTTGGGACTAGAGTTCTGACTCTCCCCCAAGTTAGAGATGAAGAAATCAAGACTTAGAGGAGTGTAGTGGTTTGAGCCTGATCCCACAGCTATTCTATGTTGAAGGTAGGATTTCCACCCAAGTCTTCTTGCCTCATGGTGCATGACTCTATCCACCATATCCTGCTGTCTTTTGCATGCCAATCATAACCCTTCCATATCTTTTCATTTGACAAATTCTTCAATTCTTGTCATTGACTTTCCATAAGTTCTCCACAGATGATCCACTCTACTTGCTGTAAGATTTCCTCTGGTTCTTTTACTATCTTATAAATAGAGCTGCAGTCCTTGATTTCTCCCACGTGCCTTTCCTCAGTCTTACTCCATGATTAGCCTCGGTCCTTTGCTGGCCTTATAAACTGTATATTGATTATGTCCTTAACACCTCTTCTTGCAAATAGGTCACCATCCCTACCTACCTTTCCAGGGTTATTGCCCTTCACTCCTCATCATGTGTAGTCTACCCTCCAGCTAAAATGGACTTCTTGTTGTACCTCTTATCTAGAATGATCTTCCTCCCTGTTTCTATTTCTTAGAATCCTGTTTCCTTCTAAGATCAAACCCCAGTACTTAGATGAAGCCTTTTCTGATCCCCAACTCCCATGTCCTATAACTTCTTTAACCAAATAATCTTATGTTTATGTAAAGTGTGTGTTGTTCATATGAAAGGGATACATCCACATGAGATATCTATCCATGTCTCCCCTCAAACTGCATTCACCTATTTGGATATATGTGGAAAATTTTAGCCTCAACCTATCCTTTCACTCTTTTACTACTGGGGATTCTTTAAAGGCAAACATCCCAGGATAAAGTTCAGAGATCAAGGAGTCAGGGTTCCTGCAATGTTCCCTGGAATCTTGTGTCTCTCTTTCTCTCTGTGCTCTTGAAAGTTTCTGCACAGAATTGATTTATCTCTCTGCCAATTAGGAGAGTCTTATGAAAATGCTCTAGGCTTAAAACCTGGGTTACATTTACTTTGTAGACATGTATTATATACACACACCTGTCTCTTTCTTCTTCTTCTTCTTCTTCTTCTTCTTCTTCTTCTTCTTCTTCTTCTTCTTCTTCTTCTTCTTCTTCTTCTCCTTCTTCTTCTTCTTCTTCTTCTTCTTCTTCTTCTTCTTCTTCTTCTTCTCCTCCTCCTCCTCCTCCTCCTCCTCCTCCTCCTTCTCTCCCTCTCCCTCTCCCCCTCTCCCTCTCCCCCCTCTCATTTCCATTGATAGACTGATCTCCTTGAGGTCAGGGAGTATTTCAATTTTAAGTCTTTGTTCCCCCAGTGCTTAGTACATGGCAGGTGCCAAATGTTTGTTGATTGACTGTTTGGTAGCTTGTTCATATCCACCATGCCTCCTGACTTTACTATGGACTCAAATCTATGACATTTCATTTGAATCAGGGAGTTTGTTTGCATAAGATCAATGATTACACTGGCAGAGAAAACTGGGTGAGGTAACTCCCTCTAGCAATGCAGTTTAGCTCTGGGATTTATAGTCTTAGAGAGTTTCCTGGGGGCACAGTGAGGTTAAGTTATTTGCCCATCCAGGATGTCAGAAATGGGACTGCATAGCAGTGACCTAGGGATCGCTAGCCTTAAAGTCAGAAAGGCAAAGGAGGAAAGGAACAAGCATTCTGAGACTACTAGGTTCCAGGCTTTACAATATTATGTCACTTGATCCTCACAATGACTCTTGGTGTTAGGCTCTGTTATTAACCCCATTTTATAGCTGAGGAAGCTGAGGCTGACCCATGTTAGAGAATATACAAAGATAGTAAGCCTGGTGTAAGTGGCAAGAGTTCTGAGCATGATGTCAGAGACGATCTGGGTTTGAATCTCAGTTCCATTATTTATGTGACTTTGGGTGAGTCATTTAACTTCCATGATCTTCAATTTCTTCACCTGTAAAATTAGGAGGTGGGACTAGATGGTCTCTGGGGTCTCTTCCAGCTTTAGAGCCGTGATCCTGGAATCCTATGCTTTCATCCCCCTGAATGTTCACTTCTCTTAAACAAGGCAGTTGAATTAGATAATCTCTAAGGTCCTTTTCAGTTCTGCATCCTGTGATACTAAGGCAAAGTTCTTGACCTCAATCAGTGTGTAGCCTTAGAAGGGGGATAAGGTGCATTGTACATGAATAAGTGTGACACAAACCACACACACACACACACACACACACACACACACACACACACAATCTCTGGTTTTCTACAGTGTGGGAAACTCCTGTGATTAAATATGAGATTAAAAATCATCCATGTCTTACTAGAGAAGTCGTAAGTGCCCATAGAATTGGAGTTATCTGCTAAAAGCCATACAGCTGGTGAATTCTAGAAGTATTATTTGAACCCACATGTTTATGACCCTAATCCCATCACCCTGTATATTACACTTGACCATATAATCAAAAAGAATATGAGTGCAGTGATTCTCCTTGTGTTTATCTTGTTTGTACACAGGTGTTTGCACATTATTTCCCTTGTTAGCTCTTCAGGAGCAAGGACTGTCTTTTGCCTTTCTTTGTATCCCTTGTGCTTAGCACAGTGACTTTTACAGCCTAAGTGCTTAATAAATGCCCTTTGTTGTTGTTGTTGATGATGATGATGTTAAAAATTAAGGTACTGGAGCAGCTAGGTGGCACAGTGAATAGAGAGCACTGGCCCTGGAGTCAGGAGGACCTGAGTTCAAATCTGTCCTCAGACACATAACACTTACTAGCCTTGTGACCTTGGGCAAATCACTTAATCCCAATTGTCCTGCCCTCCCCTCTCCAAAAAGCAAAAAAATTTAAAAAGCTCAGTACTGACCTTTAAGCTGCTCTTCAGTGTCTTTCTGGATTTGAATACTGTTTGTATCACTTGATATCTGTGTGACCTTAAAAAAGTCACTATCTCCTCTTTTTTATCTGTAAACTTAGAAGGGCTAAACTAGATGACCCCTAAGTTTTCTTCTAGCTCTAGGTGGCATGCGTATCCTTTAAAAGTAAGGATCAAGGAGATGTTTTAAATAAGTTCTTTTTGTTTTTGTTTTTTGGAGGGGGAAAGCAGGGAAATTGGGGTTAAATGACTTGTGCAAGGTCACATGGCTAGTAAGTGTTTAATGTCTGAGGTCAGATTTGAACTCAGGTCCCCCTGACTCCAAGGCTTGTCTTCTATTCACTGTACCACCCAGCTGCCCCTTAAGTGAAGTCTTTAGAAGTCACTGAATTGGGGCGGAGCCAAGATGGTGGAGTAGAAACAGCATTTCCAATGTGCTCTGCCCCACACAAATTTCAAACAATGTGAAAGGGAGCTCCTAACAACTTCTGGAGCCACAGCACTCACAGAACAGCACAGAGAAGCTAATCTCCTGCTGAGGACAGCCCAGAAGCTCTGCAGGGAGCAGCCAGCGCAGCGCTCTGAGAGCAGGCAGCCCAGAGCGCTGGGAACCGACAGCGAAGCCCGCAGAGCCGCGCCCAGGTCCGTGGTTTTAGCCCCAGGGCGGCCAGGCCTTCAGCCAGCTGGTGGAACCCCAGAACACCAGCAATTGTGGTGATTCCAGAATTATCAGCACAGATATGCCTAGGACAAAGTGAGAGGTTAGTGCCCTGTGGACTTTGGGACCAGTATTTGGGGAACACGTGGCTTCCTCCCCTGGGGGCAAAAAGCTGCTGAAGAAACTGCTGCACAGAAGCCATTTTGCAGCATCAGCAGTGGCTCTAGCCCCCGGTCTTCGAACTGTAGGAAGATCCAGCAATCAGTCTGGGGGTTAATCGCTTTTGCTTTAAACTGCTTGGATCTGGATTGTGGTCTGGGGGGGAAATTTGGGGTGGGTATCCAACTTGCCAGGGTGGGTGGAGGCTTTACAGAGGCCACCCAACTGGTGGAAGTTGTGAAGACCCCACATTTGGGGGGAAGCTCCCCTGTCTGGTGGCAGAGTCCTACTGTGGCAACAAGCCCAAAAATCAAGTAATTAAGTGGCAATATGCCTAGGCAAATGAAACAAAATAAACAGAAAAGTTCAACATTGGACTCCTATTTTAGGGGCAAAGAGGCTCAAAGCATGGAGGAGGACTGTGAGATCAGAACTCCTGCACCAAAAGCCCCAAATGAAAATACAAGCTGGCCACAGGCCATAGAGGACCTTAAGAAGCAGATAAGAGAAGTGGGGGAAAATTTGGGAAGAGAAATGAAAAAGATTCAAGAAAAGTATGAAATGACAGTCAACAGCCTGACTGAGGAAAATAACACCTTAAAAAATAGAATAACTCAAATGGCAAAAGAGGCTCAGAAAGGCAATGAGGAGAATGCCTTAAAAAGTCGAATTTGTCAGATGGAAAAAGAATCTCAAAAGCTCACTGAGGAGATTCATTCCTTCAGAGTTAGACTGGAGCAAATGGAAGCTAATGACTTTATGAGAAATCAAGATGCTGTTAAGCAGATCCAAACAAATGAAAGAATAGAAGGCAATGTGAAATATCTCATGGGAAAAACTACTGACCTGGAAAATAGATCCAGGAGAGATAATTTAAAAATTATTGGACTACCCGAAGCCATGATCAAAGAAAGAACCTAGAAATCACCCTTCAAGAAATTCTCAAGGAAAATTGCCCTGACATTTTAGACCCAGAGGGCAAAATAGAGGTTGAAAGAATCCACTGATCACCTCCTGAAAAAGATCCCCAAAAGAAAACTCCCAGGAATATTATAGCCAGGTTCCAGAATCCCCAGATCAAGGAGAAAATACTACAAGCAGCCAGGAAGAAACAATTTGAATATTGTGGAAACACAATCAGAATAGCCCAGGACCTGGCAGCTTCTACACCGAGGGATCGAAGGGCATGGAATATGATATTCCAGAGGGCAAAAGAACTGAGAATGAACCCAAGGGTCACCTACCCAGCAAAACTGAGTATTTTGTTTCAGGGGAAAATATGGTCATTCAGTGGAATAGAGGACTTTCAAGCATTCTTGACGAAAAAACCAGAGTTGAATAGAAAATTTGACATTCAGACACAAGAAGCAAGAGATGCTTGAGAAGGTAATCAAGGAAAAGAAATCAAAAGGAACTTATCAAAGTTGGACTATTTACAGTCCTACATGGAAAAACAATAATTGTGCTTGATGAAACCTTTCTCATTATGAAAATAATTGAAGAAGGGTACATGGCATATGTTCACAGGTATACATGGATAGAGGGCACAGGTTGAATTTGATGGGAAGGGATGATTATTTTTTTTTTGGAGGGCAATTGGGGGGAGGTAGGCGTGGAGGTGGGGACCTGGGCCCTTCCACAAAATAGAGGTTCTAGAAAGAATTTACCAAAAAGAGAAATAGAGCAGGCCGTATGGAGGAATATTCCAGGGTAAGCAAACTAGAGGTATTGTAGATTGGTACAGAGTAAGGAGAACCTAAACACTGAGAGCAGTTTTAAGATAAGCTAGCAGTAGAGAAAGCATGGTTTTGAAGTCCAGAAAGTTAGAGACAAAGTCAGGAGGAGAACGTGCTGGACAGCTCCTCTTAGAGAAAAGCATGCGGGACAGCTCTAGGTGGCCAAACCAGGAAAGATCCTCAGTTCACATGGCAGCCTAGGTCAAAATCATGGGATGTCAGAATTAAAATGGATTCTGAAGCTGGACCTCTACAATAACCCCCTTGACAATATTCTCCACAATTGGTGTCCCAGCCTCTAGCCTGAAGTGCCTCCAAAGATAGCATATTCCACTTTGAGATAGCTAGGAAGTTTTGTTTTTGTTTTGTTTTGTTTTTGCATAATGTGGGGGTGAAATCTTCCTCTGCAATTCCTACCAGTGTTTCTAGTCTTCTGTCTGAAGAATGAGTCTTATTTCCTATCTACATATATACTTTGGCATGTAGCTCCAACCTCTGAGGGAAAAAATATTTTTGGATCAGTTACCATTTTAGATTCTCTATGCTTTTTTTCCTTTGATTACCGTAGAGTTTATTATGAAATTAATTTAAAGCAATTTGTGGCAGTTAGGTGACACAGTGGATAGAACACTTGGCCTTGAGTTAGGAAGACTTGAGTTCAAATCCGACCACAAACATTTACTGTGTGAGCCTGAGAAAATCATTTAACCTCCGTTCACCTCAGTTTCTTCGACTGTAAAATGGGGATCATAATAGCGCCTACCTCTCAGGGTTGTTGTGACTATCAACTTAGATAATATTTGTTGAGCCCTTAGGCCAGTGCCTGGCGTATAACTGACACAAGGGGGGCTGTAAATAGATTTCAGGGAGTTCGTGAACTTGGTTGGAAAAAATTATATGCTAATTTTACTAACTTCTTACAAAAATTTAACATTTATTTCAGTTATGAATGTTGGGTAGTAAAAATTATTCTGAGAAGGGGCCTGAAGACTTCACCAGACTGCCAAAGGGTTCTGTGTCATAAAAAAGAGGTTAAGATATCCTGACTTGTTATTTTTCCTTTTTGAAAACTCTGTTTTTAGTTTTCAACATTCACTTCTATAAGATTTTCAGCTCTAAGTTTTTTCTTCCTCCCTCTGCTCCACCTTCCCCAAGATGGCATGCAATCTGATATAGGCTATACATGTATAATTATGTTAAATATATTTCCACATTAGTCATGTTGTAAAGAATTAGAACCAAAGGGGAAAACCATGAAAAAGAAGAAAAAAGGAGAAAATAGTATGCTTCAATCTGCAATCAGGCTGCATAGTTCTTTCTCTGGATGTGGATAACGTTTTCTATCGTGAGTCTTTTGGAATTGTCTTAGATTCTTGTATTGCTGACAAGAGTTAAGTCTATCAAAGATGATCATCCCACAATGTTGCTAATACTGTGTACAATGTTCTCTTGGTTCCACTCGCTTCACTCAGCATCAAGTTCATGTAAGTCTTTCCATGTTTTTCTGAAATCCAATTTCTCATTTCTTATAGCACAGTGATATTCTATTACATTCATATACCACAATTTGCATTCCCCAATTGATGGGCATCCCCTCAGTTTCCACTTCTTGGCCACCACAAAAAGAGCTGCTATAAATATTTTTGTATATGTGGGTTCTTTTTCTGTTTTTATAATCTTAAGACGTAGCCCTAGAAGCGGTATTGCTGGGTCTAAGGGTATGCACATTTTGATAGCCCTTTGGGCATAGAAGAACCCCTTATTTAAAGGGTAATAGAATACAGAATTGGAAGGGACCTCAAAGATCACCTAGTCTGATCTCCTCATTTTTCATGTAAAGGGGTTTGATCAGGGGCATTCCTACATTAGTTTTATGACCTTCACTTAAGTTGATGAGTTTATAGGGCAGTGAACCTTGAGCTCTTGGAGGAGCTATTAGGAATGTGGCTGAGAGGATAGGATATAGCTCCTGATTGCTTTTCAGAGGGAGAGAAGTGGCCTAAAGGTTAGGACTTTGTGGGGGATGGATCTTTGTTGGAGGAGTCACCCTTTCCACTGGCCTATAAAAGTGAGCCCCTGACTATCTTGGGTTGGATTAGCCCAGGATTGGGGATATCTGATATCATAATCTTATGGATGGGGGAATTCATCGGCAGTAGTTTGCCTATATCTGAGGAAATAGATTCCTAGAGATGGGAAAGGATTTGCCATAGGTTCCACAGGCAGTGTTAAGCAGAATTCTTTCTCAGGCTCTGTTCATATCCCAAACTGCCAGCGCACTCTCATTCCCCCAGTTGCTCTTCATGCCTCCTTATGAATCGAAAGTCTATTTCCCTTTTTTCCAGGTCTATATGGCTGGTTACTGAAGCTATAATTTCCTCAAATCTAAATCTGGAAATGGTGGACTATGTCCTAAACATTGGACTGGCTAACTAGTCAGATATGAGTTTGAGAGAGTTCTCCATTCTCCCCCCTCTCTTCTTCTCTCCACTCATACATTCACCACTTCAGTTCAGGTTTTTATTAGTTCTTGATCAGATGACTTCTGTAGACTTCTAATTGGTCTGTTGGCCTCTGGTCTCTCCCCCACTCCAATCCCTCCCTCAAATCACCAACAAAAGTATTCTCGTAAACCTCAGCATACTTCGGTGGCTCCCTATGACCTCCAGGATCAACTGCCAATTCCTATGGTTGGAATTTAAAACTCCTCCCTGTCTGGCCCCTTCCTTCCTACTTTTCCCGTCTTTTTATACCTTACAGTTCCTCCATATCCTTTTTCTTTATTCATCCATCATAGTCTATTTTCCACTTTTCATTTGCATGTCTTGACACTGGATCTGCCCTAAGCATGGAATGCTCTTTCTCCCACTCTTCTGTCCCCTTGGAATGTCTGGTTTCCTTTCTGAATGAGATCTTTCCGGGAACCCCCAGGCTCTTACTAACTTCTCCTCTAGAGTAGCCATCTTGATAGAGCTCTGGGCCAGCAGTCAGGAAGATCTGAGTTTAAATCCAGCTTCAGACATTTCCTTTCTGTGTGACCCTGGAAAAGTCACTTAACCTCTGCCTGCCTCAGTTTCCTTATCTGTAAAATGGAGATAATAATTGTTTCCACCTCTCAGTGTTGTTGTGAGGATCAAATGAGATAATACTTGTAAAGTCTTAGTATGGTGATTGGCACACAGTACTAGGTGCTTAATAAATGCCTGTTTCCTTTTCCTCCAGGATGTATCTCCTATATATGTACTTGGTATATACCTGTAAGTGTGCTTTGTATGTACTTTTATTTTATTTGTCTCCTGAAATAGGAGGAAGGAAGTTCCTAAGGAGGAAGTTCCCTGAGGACACGGGCTGTTTTCATTTTTGTCTTTTTATCTCCAGCATGTAAGTCAGTGCCTGGTGCACAGGAATTGCTTAATAAATGTGTGTCCCTCTCAGGAGATCCCTAATCCTGGGATTCCAATTTGGGAAGGACAGGATAAGCTAATGTTTGGAGAGGAGGATAGATCTGTTTCAAGGGGGTACTAACATGAAAGAAAATAAACATGGAAGAAGGCAGAGACCAGATTGTTATTTAATCTATAGGCAGGACTGTGTGGTTGCAGTTTTGCTTCCCAAAAAGGCAGCAAGAATTAGAAAGCCATAGAAGAGAAAGGAAAATGACCTTTGTTATTTGTTTTCAAAGAAACATTTCAAGGTCATCTGATATATTCTTAGAGCTCAGTTTCATCTAAGAGTTGAACTTGATTCTTGGTTAATTAAAAAAAGAAGAAAACAAAAATGTCCTTAACTGATTATAATAATGTCTAGCACATGTATAGCACTTGAAGGTTTAAAAGTTTTTTTACATATATTTAATCCTTACAATAACCTTAGGAGGTAGGTGCTATTATTATCCCCCTTTACAGATAAGGATACCAAGACACAAAGAGGTTAAATGACTCTCCTGAACTCAGAGAGCTAATAAGTGTCTGAGGCAGAATTCAAACTCAGGCCTTCCTCACTCCAGGTCTTGGGTTCTGTCCATGGTACCACTTAGCTGCCTTGTAATTGAATGAATATAGAATTTTAAAGCAAAGGAAGATCTTGGATCACAGGATCCTAGGATTTGAAGGGACCTTGTCTAAGATGGACCATATGGCTGTAGTTTTTTTGATCTCTGATGTAGTCCAACATCCTGAAGAGGAAAATGACATGCCCTTAGTCACACAGCTGATAAATGTTGGAATTTAGTATTTAATTTCGAGCCTCTTGACAAATGCAGGAATTAAACTGACTCAAATTCATTCACAGGATGTCAGGGACAGAAGAACCCTTAGGATGCAGAATGGCAGGGTTATAAGGAGCAGTTGGGAAGGTCATTTAAACATAGACCATCAAGTTTTGTAGAGTCCTTAGAATATAGGATCTTAGAACAGAGAAATCAGAGTTGAGAGGGCCCTTAGAACCTAGAATATCAGGGCTGGATGGGACCTTAGAACAGAGAATGTCAGATTTGGGAGAACCTTTAGACCAGAGAGCATCCTATCTTAAAGGGTCCTTGACACATAAAATGTCAAGGCCAGGAAGGACCTTTGAGACCTTATCATCCAATTCCCTCTGGGACCTACTGGGGAGACTGGGGGAGGGGGTGGGGCAATGAAATATTTTCTTTCCTACTCCCATCCCAAGTTCCAATAGTCTTTGCTTCCTGTTCCCTGTCACACAGAGCTGGGGTGTGGGGTGGAGCATGTAGAGGAAAGGCTCTCTTCCCCAGCCTTGCATCCCCCATATAACCCTCCCCCCTTTATGGCTGGAACCCCTTTCACTGCTCCCCCACCCCCATATAGGCTATTTTCTCTGCCCTCCAGCTCCCCCTCGGCCTGCCTGAAAAGGTTACTGTAAACTGGAACGGAGACGAGGGCAGAAGTAATCAACCCCCTGACTGACCTCTGGCCCCTTCCCCAGCGTTACATGGGCCTGGGCTAATACACTGGAGCCCACCCGCTCTTTGACTGACCCCCCCCCAGGTCCCCTTGCTGACAAAAGGCCTATCTTCTCTCCGCCTAAATGATTTAAATTCTAATCAAACATCATTTATAGTACATCTCGGAGCTGTCTCCTGGGAGCTGCTCCCACATGAGGTGTCGCCATGGCAACCAGGGGGTCTTGTTTCAGAAATGTCAGATTGTATTATTGTCTTCACACTTCTCTGATAACCTGGTGTCTCTCTCCCTCTCCCTCTCTCACACCAACATCCAAGCATTTTATTTCACTCTCCTCTCCCCCCTCCCCCATCTCACTGATGCCCCCCCTCCAACCCTATCCCCTCCTCAACCTCTGGTCCCAACCCCCATAAGAAAATGGTCAGCTCAGTTTCATTTACTGGTTTATCCCACCTCAGCCCCCCAGCATAGGCCATGAACCCCCCATTCCCTGATTCTGGTGCCTGTTCCTCCCCCACCTCATCATTCCCCCTTTTGGAAAAGGTGTCCTCTCTCTCCCCACCCCCTCCTTTCTCCTCTGCCACTGTGAGCACGCACATCCCCTCTAGGGGTTTTTGGTGGAGAGTTCTGATGTCATTTTGTTTTGCTAGATATGAAAACGAGACATAGATTTTCCCCTGAGATGTGATGGGGAGGTTCAGTCTGCCTTTTCAGGATGGGGGCGGGCAGGGGCCCAGGTCATGTCAGGGTGTGTATGTGGAGAGGGAGAGGGGGAAGATTGTGACAGTGTCTGAGCTAGAACCATGAACCATGACATCCCAGGGAAAGCCAGGGTGGGGGAGGAGAGCTGGGGAGTGGGATGGGTTTGGAAGCTGGTGGGGGGAGCTCCCAGCCAAGAAGAAGGGGAGTGAGGTAAGTTTGGTTTCACCTGAAGAGGACTGGGAAATCTTGTGCCAAGGGCAGGTCCAGACAGGCCTAGATCTCTAGGTCTTCATCAATGGAGACTCTGTAAGGGTCTGAGGAACAAAGAGACAGAGGGATCAGAAATGAATCATGACCTTGTCAGTTATAGGGTCATAGCTTTAGAGCTGGAAGGAACTTCGGAGGCCATCTCAGTTTGACTTTCTCATTTTACAGAGGGGGAAACTGAGGCTCGGAGAGGTTAAGGTACTTTTTCAAGGTCACATAAGGAATTCATATCAGAGGCAGGGGTTAGGCTCATAGGCTCATAATTATAGAGCTGGAAGAGATCTCAGAGACCATTCAGTCAAACCTCATTTCACAGATGACCCAGGTCACACCAAGAGTAAACATCAGGCTAGGATCTGAATCCAGCTCCTCCAGAGTCTATGCCCTTTCCACTGTTTTATCAAGGAGATGGTAGGGAAGGGGTCCAGGTTGAATCTTGTTCCTAACCTGATGGGGGCTGACAACAGACTGCCTCTTAATGCCAGGCAGATATACTATTGCAGAAGGACCACAGATCCCATCAGGAAGTGGTAGTACTTCACAGAGAAGAAAGCCAGGCTCTTGGCATGGTCTCCAACCCATCTCCTTATCCAGGGATGTGAGAACAGGAAAGAGACTTGAGGAACTCATTGGAAACATCAGGAAAGGAAAGAAGTTGACATTTGGTCAGGGCAGGGGGAAGTTTGAAAAGTCTTTCTCTGACACCATTTTTCTAACTTTGGTTGAGTCTCAGTTTCTTTGTCTATAAAATATAGAATTAGGACTGGATGGCTTCTATGACCCCTCCCAGCCCTGACATTCTCTGTTCTAAGGCCCCTCCCAGCCTTGACTTTTTCTGTACTAAGGCCCCTCCCAGATGTGACATTCCTTCTTCTAAAGGCCTTCCCATCTCTAACTTTCCCTGTTCAGGGGCCCTCCCAGTTCTGACATTCCCTGTTCTAAGGCCCCTCCCAGCTCTGACATTCCCTGTTCTAAGACCCCTCCCAGCTCTAGTAGCTAATTTTATTGAATACTTAGGAAAAAGAACTTACAAAAAAAAATATCAGACCTAGAAGGGTTAATATCCAATTAGGTCTGACATTGTCTGTTCCAAAGCATTCCTAAACATTCTATGTTCAACCCTAGCATTCTGGGCATTCTAGGAATCAGTCAAGGTATGATTAAGGTCAAAATCAATAAGCTAAGATGCAAAGAAGCAGCAGATACAGAGTTATTAAACCGTCATCCAAAGTCAGGGTTACTAGCTAGCAAAGGTAAAGCTGATCAAGGTCCGTTGTAGGTGTTTAGCACACACATGCACACACATACACACATGCACACACATACACACATGCACACACATACACATATACACACAATACACACATGCACACACATGCACACACGTATACACAATGCACACATACACACATGCACACACATATGCACATGCACACAATACACACATGCACACACATGCACACGCATATACACATGCACACATATGCACACACATACACACATGCACACACATACACACATGCACACACATACACACATGCACACACATACAGTCTCAAAGATTTTCCTCCTACTAAGGGGAGAAGGGAGAGAGAGGAGAAAGGGGATAAGTATTTATATATAACAACTACCATGTACCAGACTCTGTGCCATGTGTTTTCCAAGTATGATCTCATTAATTCCTCACAACAATGCTGGGTGGTAGGTGCTATTATTATGACCATTTTACAGTTGAGGAAACCAAGGCAGAGAAAGGTAAATGACTTGCCCAGAGTCTAGTTAGTAAGAATCTGAGGTCAGATTTGAACTCAGATTTTCCCCACTCCTTGGTCCAGGGTGCTATCCGCAGTACTACTTAGCTGTAACCTCATGTTTGAATAGCATTTTAAGGTACAGGATGGTAGGCTTTTGAAAATAGAAAAGATCTTAGAGACCAATCAAAGCAATCTCCTCATTTTTCAGATGGTGAAAATGAGAACAAGACCAGCTAAGTGGCTTTCCAAGGTCACACACCTAGTAAGGTATCAGGATTCAAACTCATGTCCTTTGCTTCCAAATAGAGGGGTTTTATCATTGCCCAAGACATTTAAAGGCCTTTCTGTTCCTTCTAATGCCCCGGGGAGATACATGGGGCAGTATAGGTGGGTGATCATGGAAAACTTTGGAACATGAGAGTCACCTGATCTGAATGGTGACGAAGGTCAAGTATTGAGGAAAGTTTAGAGTCAAGAGAGCTGAATTCAAACTCTGCCTCTGACAATAATCAGTTTCCTCATCTATAAAATGGGTATCATAATCCCTGAAATGGTTTTCTCATCAAATTGCTGTAATCATGTGAGGTGAAATATATGAAATGTTTTGCCAACCTTGAAGTATGACATGTGTCAACTGTCATTGTTTGCCAGTTAAACAACAATGAATCTGTATCATGACATTCAAGGACTATCATGATTGACTCAATCTACCTATTCAGTATTGGCCCCCACTGCTCTCCTTATGGGATCATAGACTGAGGGCTACTCCCTCCTTTTACAGATGGGGAAACCAAGGCCAAGAAAGTTTTACCTACTCCCTTAAGGTTACATTGGTAGTGAGAATCAGGAATGGGATTTGAACCCAGTCACCTGACCAAAGTGATATTTTATAATGTTTTTAAGGTTTGCAAAACATTTTGTATACCTTAGCTCTTTTGAACCTCCCAGTAACCATGTGACAGGTAGGTACCTTTTTCTAACCTAGACTGATGATTCCAAGTCCAGAGTTTTGACATTTTCAGTAGAATAAATAATATGTTAGTAACTTTCATGAAATATAATCAGTGTTTATTAGTCTCTTCTATTCATCACACTCACTATTGTGTGGAAGATAATGAGAGATTCCAAAAGGTTCCTTTCTTTATGAAAGCTCTCTTAAAATTTCCACCACTCTATCTATTTACATGTCTATCCATCTAGAGCAGTGCTTCTCAAAATGTGGTCCTTGGACCCTTTGGGCGTATGTGAGGTCAAAATCATTTTCATGATAATGCTAAGACATTATTTGCCTATTAAAATTCTCTTCCCTTTTCCAACTATATATCTGTGTGAGGCCAGATTTTCTTCCTACATATCAACCAAAACCACACAATGCAACAGAGTGCAGAAACAGATATGAGAATTCAAATATTCTACCTTAAACCAAACATTAAAGAGATTTTCAAAAAGATGCAAAGCATGGGCACTTTTCTCACTAATTATTTTTTGTTTTGAAAAAGTATATTTTTAAAAAGAAGTCAACAAGTAATGGATTATTGCCATTTTAAATGAATTAAATATTTTAAAAATTCTATCAGTTTTGATTTCAAATTTAGTAAATATCAATAGGCATAACCCACATGATAAAAAGCTACTTTGGGATCCTTAATAATTTTAAAGAGTATTAAGGGTCCTCAATAATTTTTAAGAGTGTAAAGGGGTCCTGAGCCCTAAAATTTTGAGAACTGCTGATAGATATATTTATGTATATTTTAGTCCAGACCTATGATTTCATCAGAGTTCTCAGTTAGGAAATCCCTTTCCCTACTGCAGATTGGCAACTTTTTAATTTTAGAGAATTGTCTGATTAAACTTTCCATGTAGTAGGCTACCTCTACCTTTGTTGCTCTCTCCCATGATTGGAAACTCCCATGCTCCATTCTTGTATATAAAGAAAGTCTTTAATGGCCAGTCCCTGGAGTCTCCCTGCTGGTAAGACCAGAGCTAAGAAGCCAGTTGGATAGGCCAAAGAGTGAAGCAGTTCTGGCTCTCATCAACATCCTCTGGATTGTCTTTCATAGAGGTGTGGAAGGACCCAAGCTCCCTCCACTATGGAGAACTTTATGTAACCTAGGAAAAATGCCTTGTCTGAGGGCAACTTCCTGACAGACCCCTTTTCTTTCTCCTGCTGTGGCCTCAAGATCAGTACAGCAGATGGCCTCATTAACTGAGTCAGTGGGTCCCAGAAGTGGCCTTCTCTTTTGTATCCAAGTGATTCTTTATTCCATTCTAACTCTGCCTTTTCACCCTACCCCCAACATATCTTATTTGTTAATAGCCATAGCCTTAGCAGAATCTCCATCAATCTATGCCCCAGAGTGGCCATGGAAAAACCCACAGATACACTTATGGCCTTCCATATCTTCACTTATGGGTTTCTCTTCCCTGTGTTTCTAAGGGTAAAGGGGAAAAAGACTGATAAGAATGACCAAGGGAGCCAAAATGGGTCTCCCTCTAGGTTGCATTTAGAGGCATGTGGGCACCAGCCAAAAAGTCCATCCTTGACCTTCCCCTCAACTACCTTTTAAAATTGCTCTGTAACTTTTCTTGGGACTCCATTAATATAAAGGGCCAGACTGTAGCTATGACCTTCCTCCTACCCCTTGGGTCTGGGTATATTAAACCCTCTGCTACTATTTTTAAAATCTCATTTTTATTGAAATCTTGGTGGTTCCCTCCCTACTCCCCTATGTATTAAAGACATCTCTTGTGATTAAGATTAAGAAGGAAATAAAAATGTATTTCAACAAAACTAACCAACCTATCAATGGTGATTGGAAATTCAGTCAATATTCCACATCCCAAGTCCCCTGCCTCTATTTTTAAAAAGGAGATCTCTCTCTCTCTCTCTCTCTCTCTCTCTCTCTCTCTCTCTCTCTCTCTCTCTCACCAAATATGTAAATGGAGAAGAGGGAGTAGAGAATGGAGGAGTTGGACTCAATAGTTTCTACATTCTCTTCTAGCTCTGAATCTATGACCCTATAAATTCATCTTCATGGACAAGTTTGGCCATTATAGTAATACAGCATTCCATTTGTTAATCATTTTTTTTCCCTTTCAATTTATAAGTTTTTCCTGGTTCTGCTTACTTAATTTTGCATCAGTTCATACAAGACTTCCCTTGTTTCTTTGAATCTGACATTTTTGGTTTCTTACAGTGCAATAATATTCCACCAACTACTGTCACTCCACTCTACACAGAAAAAAAGGGAATAAGGTCAGCAAGAATACATTTTACTGGAACACAGAGGGTTATAATGAACATTGGACATATGAACTGCTAGCTGATATGAATGTCAGTGTTAAAGATCTATGACTTAATAGATAAGTCTTTATTGTCTGGGCATCTGAGAGACTAAATGACTTTGGCTCATAGGTTAGAACTAAAAGGAATTTTAGAAGCTGTCTACTCTAATCCCCTATTTTATAGATGAAGAAACTGAGTCTCACTGAGTGGAAGTGACTGGCCTAAGGTCACATAGCTAAAAGCGACAGAGATAAGATTTGAACCCAGGTTTTCCTGGCAGCAGAGGTATGTGGCATGATGAGTAGAATGCTGGACCTGTTATCAGGAAGATTTGGATTCAGATCCTGTCTCTGATCATGAGCAAGTCATCTGACTTTGGTTCTGACTGATCTTTGGTTCCCATGTGTATCAAGGGATGTTCCCATGTCTATCTCACAGGGTTGTTATGAGGGTCTCATATGGAAAGTGCTTTGCAAACCTTAAAGTGCCATACAAATGTGAGTCATCATCACCAGCACCATTTTCATCATCACCACTGTCTTCATTACCACCCCCACCACCTCCACCACCACCACCATCATCAACATCATCATCATTCCTGATCCAAGACCAAAACCCTCCATTGGCTACTCAAAGCTGCCTCTCACAAGTGAAGAAAGGCAATGGGATCCATAAAAATGCACAGATTAGCCCTTGGTTCAAATCCTGGCCACTTTCATCTATACCTGTGTGACTTTGGACAAATCACTGTACCTTTCTGGGCCTCAGTTTCCTCATCTGTACAATAAGGAGGTTGGACTAGATGATCTGCAACTACCCAGCCCTAAATTGATGATCCTAGGTACTATTGTTCCCTTTTGATAGCTGAGAAAACTGAGGCTTACTGGTGTGAACTAACTTGCCTATATTTATAGCTGTATAACAGGTATGAGTCAGAGTTAGTTATCCTGATTTTCCAATGGGGCCATGGAGTACTGGGGCTGAGGGTGGGGGCAGGCTGTAAGGTCAGGAGACCCAGAGAAAGCAACATAGGCAAAGCATTTCATGCCCTCCCCATCCCCCAACTCATCCCCACCCACAACGTTAGCCTGTTTGTAGAGAGTGGGTTCCTCATTGATCGTCTGTCTCCAAGCTCACTATCTGATAAATCCAGGCAGTAGAAATGAACCTCCCAACACGCCTCTCTTCAAAGAACAAACCAGCCCTGGCCCTGGCGGTTAATATTTAACTGAATAAGGGCCATAAATATGGAAAATGGGACTTTTAATTAAATAAGCAGCTTTTAAAAGGGCCCTTGGGCTGGAGAGGCTTTTGTTTAAATATGATTGATTTGACACGGCCTTTCGCTCCTGACACACTCTCTCTCCCTACCAACAGTTACCTCTTGGCCCCCAGCCCTTACTGGAAGATGCCCAGGGTCCAGGGGCTATCCTTTCAGAGAGTGGGGGCTGGTTTTAAGTGGACGGAAACAAAAGGGCAAGACTTGGCAGCCTCACCCTGTTACCTCTTTTGGATTGGCTGATGAAGGCTAAGGAGTGCCAGAGTTATTGGGGTGGGCATTTGCTTTGTCTTCTGTAGGGCTCTGTTATGGCACAGAGGGAACTCTGGGCTCTCAAAGGGGATGTCAGCTGAGTGTAAGCTCTAGCTGGTCTGGCCAAGCTGAAAAGGTTTGGAGTGCAGTCCTGATGAAATATTATGTCTCTGTCACCTGAGGACCAGATATGCTAAAATGAGAGAGGGTTGGGCCAAAGGAGGATTTTTTTTTTGGCCTGTAGTAACTCTTAAAGTCATATAGTGAGGCATGGAGGGATTGACATTTGTGTTGGTGAAGAGAGAACCCATGCTCACACTGAACATTTGGTATAGCTTACTACCCCTTTCTGTGCCTCAGTTTTCCCATCTGTAAAATAAAGGGGATTGGACCAGATGCTTTTTAAAGTCCATTTCAGTTCCCAAACCCACAATCCTATAATTTGGCTGCTAAGTTTCTCCACCTGCAACTGAAGTCTGAGTATAGATGAATGACTCACTCAATGTCACATAAAGTTAGGAATGAGATAAGGATAATAATATAGTTATGAGGTCAGGGTAATAATAATATAATACCAGGTTAATGTAATAAGAAAATGATAGATCTCAATTATATGGGGCTTTAAGGTTTGCAAAATGCAAAGTGTATGACCTTTGGAAAGTCCCTTAATTCTGCTGCCTCAGTTTCCTCAACTATAAAAATGAAGCTCAGAATAGCACCCAACTTACAAGGTTGTTGAGAGAATAAAATATTTATAAAGTGCTTAGCACAGTTCCTGGCTCATAATGGGTACTAAATAAATGCTTGTTTCCTTCCCCTTCCTTCTTTTTACACAAATGATTTCACTTGCTCCTCAAAACAACCCTGTGTAGCATTAATTCTGTGTCTATTTTACAGGATGGAGAAACTGAGTCTGAAAGATGTTAAGTAACTGACCCGAGGTTATTCAGCTAGTAAAGTATCAGAGGCAGGATTTGAACTCATCTCTCCTGATTCCAAATCCAGCACTCTTTTAAGACTTCTTCTTTTTGATCTTGCCCCTAACTCAACTATTTGATCTAAATTGAGCCAGAAGTGGTCTTCCAGCTGTGCCAATACATCTTACCATATAAACCCCCATGGCTACTTGTCATATTAACTAATGTGATAATTACCCAAAGTTAGAATTCACAGACTTTAGGCCTGGAAGGGACCTTAAAGATCATATATGGAGAAAGGCAACTTTGTCATTGGCAGGGAAGTAGGTCAATTTTCATCAGCTCCAAACAATGCCATTTTAGCTTTGTTTCTGTGGAGTTGTTTGCCTGGGTCATGATTGTCATGATGAAAACGGAAAGAAATTGAATGGAATTTTTTCACCCTAATAAAATAAATATAAATATCAAGGACAGATTCAATGAAGTTCAAAAGATAGACTTAATGCCTAAGGACTTCTCTGGCTGGTTACAGTTTAGGCCTGAATCACAAAAGAGCTAGGATAGCTCCTGGGACTATGAGCTAAAAGAGCTGATAGACCTTTCCCATATAGAAAAAAGGCAACATAACAACTAAAGATCAGATTGTGGCACAGAGCATCCAAGTCATAAAGTGCCAGCAGATGGCAGCGCAACAGTAGAGAAAATAGCCCAGTACAAGACCTTGTGGCAGGTGGCATTAGCTGTTCTGCGTAAGAGCCTAAGTAGAGGCAGAAGGGGATTCTAGATAGAGCAAAGATCTAGAAGTAAGTGGTCTTGGACACTCATATCCCCTCTGATTTACCACTTTATGCATATGTCTTAGTCACAGTGTTTCCTACACATATGCCCTCTCTCATGTGTTTTCCCTGACATGTGTTCCCCAACTGTGGGATAGGAATCAGTGGGAGGAAGTACTTCATGTGCATCAAGTTGGGGGAGATTTTTTGGTCACATTTTTCACTATGCATTTAATTAGATGTATTTTTCTTTAATCAATTTATTTTCTCATTGTTTTGATGAAAGAAACATCAATGGAGGCTCACAAAGTATGGCTTTGAGTTGAGGCTGACCCAAAATGTGACTTGAATCTGGAGTAAATTAGGGGGAGTTCATGTGGGAGGAAGAGTCTTTCTTGAGTTTTCTTGATATTGTATGGATAACCAAATGAGTACATATATATAGGTTGTCCATTGGTTATCCCTTGTTACTGCCATATGGCCAGTCCAACTTTTCTTCTGGTTTTACATGTTACTGATGATATACTTTATACTGCTTCCATGAAATTCCTTGTTTGTGATGGATATATTCAAGATTTACTTCAAATCTTCTTTAGGGGGCCTTTCTGGGGTGCCTCCCCACCTCCAACTGCCAGTAACTTCCCCCTGGGATTACCTCCCATTTATGCTGTCTATATCTTGTATGTACAGAGTACTTTGCATGCTGTTTTCCTCTTCAAATATGAGCTCCTTGAGGGTAGGGCTGATGTTTTTACCTTGGTATTATAAATACTTAGCAGAGTGCTAAGCACATAGTAAATGTTTGTCAACTGACTCATGCCCATCATTTACCTCTCTGCTGCCCTTTGGATGGTCAACAATAAACTTTATTTAGTGCTTACAGTTAGCAGACCACTGTACAAGGCATTGGATGAAATACAACATTTAGATAAGACATGCACCCTGCAATATAGTAGGAGGAACAACAGCAGCACTGATTAAGATAGTACATAACATTAAATGAAAAGAACAATAGAGAGAGATACAATAAACTATTATGTGGGATCTAGGGAGAATGTTATTAGTGAGTGAGGAATTATAGAAGACCAGCCATTTGAGTTGGGTTTTAAAGAATAGGTAGGAATAAAACAAAGAAGGGAATTTCATAGAAAAGGATCAAACAACATAAGGAAAGGCAGGAACTACAAGAGTACAGAGCTCACCTGCTTTGGATAGAGAATAGAATACTTTGAAGAGCTAGAAATATGAAATAAGACTGGGGAGATGGGAGGCACCAACCTCTTGATGTCCTTGAATGTCCGCATTCTTGGTGTATACCTCCATGACTTCTACTGGATGTTGAAGACTCTAAAAGAAAAATGATAATTTTAGCTTTAAGATCAAACCTTTGCAATCTGGTCACCCTCTTATCCCAGCAAGCCACACTTGGTGCCAAATCTTGTCTTAGATGCTTATGCAACCTGAGTTTCTAGTGAAGTCTCGGATACTTTGCATGACACTTTCCTAACTGGTGAAAAGAATGCTGGCTCAACATGACCTTAGACTTGGTCCAGATTTCAGAACATTTCTATCCATACTTCTTCATGAGCTACATGTTGATACAACCCACACAGAGAGACATGTATACCGCCTTATGTTAACCAGCAGTGTGACCTTAGAGGACACGTTACAATTGTAGCAATGTGGCACACTAGATAGAGCCCTGAACTTGGAACCAAGAAGACATGAGTTCAAATCCAGCCTCCCATACTTATTAGCTATGTGACCCTAGGTAAGTCACTTAATCTCTCAGTGCCTCAGGCAAATGTCTAAGATCAAAAGTTGCAGAGAAGATACCTAGCTGTCCCAATAGAGGGAGTTTTCTCACCCAGAAGGTCCTCATGCCAATGAACTCCCTGGTCCAGTCCCTATCCCTATTAATTCAGAAGAGATTCCAGCTTCTACAAAAGGGGTAGGTTATGTAGACCTTGCAGAAGAGGACACTACAAATAGTGTATGACTAGTAAGTGTCAGAAGTGGGATTCAAACACAGGTCTCTCCTATGTCCAAGTCTAGTTTACTTTCTGTTAAGTGCAGAGTCCCTTGGGCAAGGTTTATGTGAATGAATTCCTGTTGGAATGCAAATTCAGAGTAACTAGAATTACTCATCTAAGCTGCTAGTTTTAGTTTTCTTAGCTTACAATCAGCTAAGTAGGATAGAAGGCTGGGCCTGGAGCCAGGAAGACTTTAGTTCAAACCCAACATCAAACATTTACTAGTGGTATGACCCTGGGCAAGTCACTTCACCTCTGTCTCAGTTTCTTCATCTGAAAATTGGGGATAATAATAGCACCTACCCTGTAGGGTTGATTGTGGGGATAAAATGAGCACTTTGCAAAATGTTAAAGTTCTATATAAATGACATCATAAATATCATTACTATTTAACAGAGACATGAGTGCTTTTACCATTTGCCTGTTTCACCTGCTGACTCTTTGAATGTAAGTTTCTTGAAAGCAGGAATCCTTTTGTTATACAGATGGAGAAGTACTTTTTAGCCTTGTTGTTTTTAAATTTTTAATTCATAGCTTTTGTTTTTACATCACCTTCATTTCTGAATATATCTCTCCCCCTTCCCCCACCCAGAAAATCCTTTGTAATAAAGACTAAAAAATAAAATAAAGAAAAAGCAGTTCAGAAAAAATAATCAGTACATCAAATGAATCTGATAGTATATTCAGTGTTCCACATCTAGCATTTCCCACCTCTTCAAAGAAGGTAGAGAAGTGCATTTTCTCATTTCTTCTCCAGGGCCAAGCATGGTCATTATAATTACCTAGCATCCTCTTTCTTCTAATTTTGTTTCATTTTGTCAGTCTCTCTGTCGCTTCAGCACCTAGGACAGTGCCAAGTCTGTAGTAGTTCAGTTAGTTTAATTGAATAAAGAAGCTCACAGTTGAAAGAGTCCTGGTTCAGGAGTTCTTTGACTTGGATTCAGATCCCACTTTTGATACTTTCTAGTTATGTGACCTTGGACAAGTAATATCCTGGACTTAATTTATTCATCTATAAAATGAAGGGATAGGACTAATAGCCCTCTGAGGTCCCTTCCAGTTCTAGAGCGATCATCTTATGGATTCCTATCTTATGAATTCTCCTTCTGAAAAAAGCCCTCCCATATAATAGAAAGAGTACTGGAGACCTGGCTTCTAGTCTGTGAAATTGAAGAGCCAGTAATAACAGTGAAGAATAGGTAATGAAATAAACCACCTTCCTCTTGTCAGTGAAACAGGGGCTGATTAGGTCCAAATGTTGTACATGTGGTCAGATATATCAAGCATTATACTTAATTCTTTTTGGTTATTTTTTCAGTTCTGGGTTGGGCATTTCCAGAAATAAATATGATATAAAATTTTTAAATTATGTGATATATCTTGTATTACATAGTTGTTTGCATAATGACTTCCTCATTAGTTGGGGTGTTCCTCCTGTGAAGAGACTGCATTTTTTTACTTCTGTTGTTTCCCTAAAACTTAGTACAGTCCCTGATGAATGGCAATTCATGAATGACAAAAAGACATTTGTTGACTAACTAAAAAGGAATCACTAAATGGAGAGGGGTGGAAGAGAGAGAGAGAGAGAGAGAAACAGATGGAGGGGACAGAGACAAAAAGAGATAGATATATGGACAGAGAGATATGGGAGAGAGCCAGGAAAAGAGAGACAAGAGACAGAGAAAGACAAGGAGATAAGGTTTGGCCTCTAGGTTCAGCTCTGTTGTTTAATCATAGGCAAGTCTTTTTCCCTTTTCTAGGCCTCAGTTTCCTCATGTGTGTCAAATGAAACCAGACTGGAGGTGACCTCTAAGTTTCCTCCTATCTCTGAAATTTCTATGATTCTTGGAGCTTTCAATTTACAAAGTAGCTACCCTTGATTCTGGCTGGCTCTTCTCTACTGCAAAATAAAGCTTCAAGTTGATACCCTTGGCCTTGAGGACTCCCCATGAAGCCTAGAAATACTTTGTTCTCCATCTCTTCCCCATCAATTCCCCACCCCCACCTCTACAGGTAATATGACTCACAAAGAAACCCAAGTCAGGAAAATGGAAGTAAAACTTCAAGAAGGGACTTGAAACAGGGAAGGAAGAATGGAGAAATCAATAGAAACAAAGGAAGATGGGGAAAGGGGAAAGAAGGGTGGGTAGAACAGCAGGGTTTCCAGCTAGGCAGATGAGAAACAAGGTTAGCTCTCTGCTCCTACTCAGTATGCAAGGGAGCCTGCCAACTCTACATGAGAGTACCCAGGCAAGTTGAAGATATGTAGCAGCCTCCCTCCATCAGGCACCCGCCACCTGCAATATTTCCTTCCCCCTGCCTTTAGCAGCAGCAGCAGAGGCCAAAATCACATTCCCAGGCTACTGGTTTCAAGGACACCTGACAATACTTTGCCTACCTTGACCCCCATCACCAGGGCCCATTCTGTTCACCCTGTGGAAAGTGGGGGAGATGCTTTTTGGATGGGAGAAGCCATAGGGCAGGGGTGAGGAGGCCAGTGATTTGTGTATGTCTGTGACATCACACTCACTCCCATGGCAACGGGCTTGGGCTGTCACAAGGCTCTGTGCAGGTGCCTGGGTGTCAGTCTAGAGGAGATAGAAGCCCAAGGCTGATTGTCTTACTTTGGAAGAGATGCTTGGCACAGATGGGCAAGGGTGTTTCTGATCACAAATAATACATAAGATGGAAAAGCTAAGGGTGGGGGTTGGGGGAGGGGACTTTGAAAAAAATCAATTTAATTCAATTCAAGAAACATTTTGGAGTAATGAGCCTGAGGTCCTGGCCACAATACAAGGGGGAGTAAACTTAACACCTCAAATCAGACTGGGAAAACTTGCCTCTTACATTGGTGGAATTCATAGAATCACAGAATTTGAGAGCTGAAACCCATATCTAAAAAGGAATCCTTATTACCCAACATACCCTTACATACCCAACAAGTGGTTATCCAGCCTCTGTTTAAAGGCCCCTAAAGAGGGAGTGACCAACATTGCTAGAGGCAGCCCATTCCTGTTTTGAACAGCTCAAACTGTTAAGAAGTTTTTAGCTGCCTGAAGAGAAAGCAAAACCTGGTTTCCTCCAAAATGTGGGTTCTCACCAAATACCACCAAATAGAGAGGAGTCAGATTAGTATAGTGGAAAAAGTCTTGGATTTAGATCCATTGGACCTGGGATCAAATCTTAAACTATTAGAACTGTCTGGATGACTTTGGTCAAGTCAACCAATCAACAAGAATTTATTACACAACTGCTGTGTACCATGTACTGTGCTCAGTGCTGGGGATACTGAAACATCCTTTTCACTCAAGGATATTCTAGTGGGAGTTCTAACTTTTGCTATGTGTGTGTTTGGACCCTTTAGGTGGTCCGGTGATTCCTGTGGACCCCTTCTCAGAATAATATTTTTAAATGCATAAAATAAAATGCATGGTGTTAAATAAATAAATAATAAATCAGTTAAATTGAAATATAAAAAGTTTACAGACCCCACTAATTAACTAATCCCTTTTAAAAAAAGACAATGGGAGTATCTATCTATTGATCATTCTATCTGTCAATCTATCTATTGATTGATTGATCTCTTTATCTGTACACACACATATACTCACACCTACACAGACTCACACAGGAATACACACACACACACACACACACACACACACACACACACACACACACACACACACACACACCCTCTCTGGGCCTCGGGTCCTTATCTGTAAAATGAGAGGGTTAGACTGGAACTGTGACATCCTTTCCAGTTTTTATGTTGTGATTGTGGGTCATTGAATGTCAGAGCTTAAATAGACACTAGACATCATTCAGTCTACTCCCCCTCAATTTACACAGGAGGAAACTGAGGGTCAGAAATGGTATGTCACTTACCCAAGGTCACACACATCAGAGATAATAACTAGAGATCAGACTGGGACCCAGGTTTCCTGCCTCCTAAGTCAGTGTTCTTGACTTTAGATCAGGAACTTGGTTTTTTAAAAATGTATTTAAGACTGTTTTTCAATATAATTGATTTTTTTTGTAAGCCCGTTTATTTTATTTTATACATTTAAAAACATCATTCTGAGGTGGGGTTAACAGACATCACAGGGTACAGGATAAACATAGCAAAGGGTTAGAACTCCTACAAGAATGTCCTTGAGGGAAAGGATTGTTTCACTTTTGTTATTTCTAAAGAACAATCTTTTCTCCCTTTCTCCTCTGCCTTGAGGACAGGCACTGTTGTACCTGACACAGTGCTTGGCATACAGTAGTCACCTAATAAATGCTCATTGATTGATGAATCTATTTATCTATCTAAAGACCTTTCTAGTTGGGTGACTTTGGCTAAGTTAGAGTTAGAACATGACTTTGTATGCTGGATCTGTTAGTTATCTGTGTGACTGGGGTGGAGGGGGGAATAATTGAATCTACTTTAAAAATTTAATAATTTAAACTATTTAGGTTTCAGTTTCCTCACCTGTAAAGTGAGACTGGATTAGGGTGAATCTTAATGCCCCTTCCTACTCTAAACATTGATTCCTTAGTCTTATCGGCAAAATGATATCGTAGGAATAGGTGATTAATGAAGCCTCTTCCAGACCAGACTGTTCTAAGTTCTGACCTTCTATGTTTTAAGGATTCAGGTGATGAAATTTCATGTTCTAAGACCTCTTCTCACTGACACTGAGTCTACTGTGCCTATATCTAGAAATTCCAGGTCCATTTAGACCTTGAAGAAATCCCCTGGCTCCTGCTCAGTGATGTTCTAGGGTAGCCTATAACCTGAGTTCCCTTGGGGTTGGATGTCAATCCATCATCAAATCTTTTCTTTCAGTGGTTGATTCTTTTGCTATTAAAGAAATGTCACAGCTGTATTCAAAGCAAAGATCCCTCCCTCAGAAGTCAGAGGACCTGGGTTCAGATCCTGCCTCTAGTGTTTACTGGGAGACCTTGAATAAGACATTTAAACTCTCTGCAGCTCAGTTTCCTCATCTGTAAAGTGAGAGGGTAGGCCTAGATCACCTTGGAGCTCCCTTCCCCCTCCAGAACTATGCTTCTGTGAATATCAACCTCAGAGTCTTGTTCCAGCCTACCTCAGCAAGCCCCCAAATTGTGGCTAACTTGACCACAGACAAGGCATTAGAAACAATAGACTTAGAGGAGCTGCCAGCCCAGACATCATGAAAAATCCAATCATTTTTAGTATCAGAGGAGATAATGAGTCTGCCAGTAAAAGGGAAATGAATTCTGAGGTCCTGTTTTGGTTCTTTCTGTGTGAATCACCATTCACACAAAAGCTGCCTAATAGTGAGGTGGTGGCTAGCAGAGAAGGAGAGGATCCAGAAGCCAGCCAAGTAGAACTCCTAGCAAAGTCTGCCTCATCTGTAAGGTTATCAGAGAGCCTGCTGTGCTCTTCTCCCTTGGCTGCCTTCTTCTCTGAAGTAAACAAAGCAGAGAAAAGTTCTGGTTAATGTGGTCCGTCTGAAGTGTCTGCATGTCTTAGATTCATTGCAAGAACTGCCTGGTCTCTACTTTACTGTGTGCCCTGAAGTTAAAGATACCATGGCAGGCAAATCACTTTACCTCGGTGAGCTTAGGAAGCAAGGGTATGGAGAGAGCTCAGAACAGAGAATTCCAGGATTGAGACAGACCCTAGAATTGAGCATGGTGGGAGTTGGGAGGACCCTCAGAACACTGAAGGGCCAGCATGTGGTTAGACAGGACCTATAAAATAGGCATTGTAGTTGAATTTGAAAATTGGCTAGTCCAACCACCTCACTTTCCAAGTGAGGAGACTAAAGCTCCAAGAGAAGAAAGTAACTTGTCAACATCAAAAGCTAAATAATATCTAGGCAGGAACTCAGAGAAACCAAGATATCTGGGGTAGGTAGGATGGATCTGTGAATGCTCTATGCTCAGGAGGAGACTTTAACTAGATTTGGAAGTCAGAAAGGTATAAGACTTGAGAAAAGGTCCCTTTAAGGGCAAACAAATAGTAGGTAAGAGGATTTGGAGACATATATGGTCGCAGAGTACATAGGTTTGCCTGATTTTAGTGAGGTCCATAGTTGGAGAGTCACAAGAAACACAAGATCTACATGGTGTTTACCATCAAGTTATGCATATAGCTCAGTAAATATCTGGAGAGTAAATGGTTTTTGAGGGGAGTTAGACATGGCTGAGGGATGTAAGTGGTGGAGGACTCAGTGGGTAGAGTAATAATCATAGGAAGTTCAAGCAGCACAAAGGGGAAAGATACCACAGAGGGCAACCCTGAATAATAGACTTGATGTGACTAGAAAACTTGGTGGGTTGAGGAGGAGAAGACCTTGACTAGGAGTCAAAAGACTTTGATTATGGCATTCTGTGACCTAAGGTCCCCCCCAGCCCTGACATCCCCTGTTCTAAGGTCCCTCCCAGATCTGATATTCTGTACGCTAAGGTTCTAACCTAGCTCCGATATTCTCAATTCTAAGGTGAACATCATGTTCTAGCTTTAACATTCCACGATCCAAGACCCTTCTTAGCTCTGACTTTCTCTATTTTACGACTTTTGACATTTGAGGACCTTTCCAGTTCTAAGATCCTTTTGACTTCTGGCATTTTATGTTCTAAGACCCTTCCCAACTCTGATATCCTCTGTTCTAAGACTTCTCCTAGTTCTGATATTCTATGTTCTAAAGTTCTCCTTCCCCATGCTGTCTAAAGTTCCTCCCAGCTCTGACATTCTATGTTCAAAGGTTTCACCCAGACCTCTTATTCCATGTTCTAAGGTCCAATTCAGCATTGAGAATTTTAAAAAATAATTTATACTCCATTAAATTATATCTGGTGGAACAGCACTCCTAGTCATTGGTAGGAAACCTCAGGAAGGAGGTTCTGGAGCTTAGCTGGCACCATTGGACAGGGTGCCCTACTGTCTTGGTAGCTTTACAATACATATTCTTATATGTTCATGATGCTTGTGCTTGTATCCAGGGAGCAGAAGATTTAAAACAAGACCCCTTCTCAGGTGACAGATGAGGAGAGTGGGGAGGGAAAAGGAAGTCTAGAGAGGTAAATGACTAGTCCAAGGTCAAACAAGTAGTAAGTAGCCATTGCATTTATGTATTATGTGTTCACTTATCTGTGTACATGTTACTCTCAGGAGAATGTAAACTCCTTGAAAGCAGAAACTTTTTCCAGTCATTGTATTTCCAGCACATTGCCTGGTATGTGGTAGACATTTAGTTAATATTATTGAATTGAACTGAAGCCAGGGCTATTGACTGTAGGCCACTTTGTCAGAGACCACTGAGCTAAGAGTTAGGGGCCTTAGTGATCATTTAGTACCACCTCTTCATTTTGCATGAAGGAATTGAGGTTCAGAGAAGTTATCTCATTTATCATAGAACTTAGAGATCATCTAATCCAGCATCATCAAACTCAAATAAAAATCGATCCATATGAGCTAAATATTGACTTAGAAGACTACACGTTGACATTATCTACATTGCATTGTATTTTCACCCATTTTGTTAAACATTTCCCAATTACAGTTTGATTGTGTTTGGCAGCACCCAGGAGTTTTTGCTGACTGCGTGGACAAAGAGTTTGACACCTCTGATCTAAATTGCCCTCTCCTTTTATAGGTGAGGAAACTGAAGTCCAAGGGGAGAATGGGACTTGCCTATGCCACAGAGGGTTGGGTCCCTTGCTTTGTCCACCAGTGCCCTTCACATAACATCCCACAAGTTTCCAGGTCTGTAGCCACAGGGAAGGTTGGTGATTCATTCAATGGTGACCCAGGCAGTAGCAATAAAAGAAGATGGCTTTAATGGCCCTGGTATTGTTTGACATTTGAGTTTTACTCTCTGTGGAGACTGCCGCTAATTACTCCTGGTCACTCAGAAGGCTGACTTAACTCCCACTTGGGTTTTATGGAGTTCTGTAGGACTGGCCTTTCTGACCATCTTCTTGGGTCCCCAGCAAGCCAAAGGGGATTGGGCTTTAGTCACGTCTTCATCCAGCTGTTTGTCATATAGCTGCAGGGCTGGGGCCCAATCTCTCAGCCAAGAGTTGGGGTCCAATTTGCCACCATCATCATGACCAATTCTTGGAATTTACAGCTTTTATCAAAAATACATTTTATACCTCGATTGACTTCCAAGCAACCTTCTGGGGCAGAGGTTCTGAACCTGAGATTTATGAACTTTTTTTTATACTTTGGTAACTACATTTAAATATAGTTTCCTTTGTAATTCTATGTATTTTATTTTGCCAATCTAAAAGCATTATTCTGAGAAGGGGTCAATAGGTTTCACCAGATAGCCAAAGGAATCCATGAAACCAAAAATGTTAAGAACTCTAGGGTATGGATGAGATGGTTTTGTTAGTCCCAATGGGCAGATAAGGAAACTGAGGCAGGGAGGGGATTAAGCAGCATCAGAGGAGGGCTTCTGCTAACTTGGGAAATCTGTCCTTGTGGGCATCCTCTTTCAGGACCAGGGAAAGTTACATATCATGAGAAGAGTGCTTCCTTTGGTATTTAGGGACCCTGGTTTCAAATTCCAGAATTGCCACTGAGCTCCAGGGTGATTGAGGCAACTCCCTTTACCTGTCTGTGCCTACTTACAGTCCTAATATCATCAAGTCATAGATTTAGAACTGGAAGTGACCCCAAGAGGCATCAAATCCAATACTCTTCATTTTACAATGTTGAAACACATCCAGAAAAGGTAAATGACTTTCCCTTACCTAGAATCAGGTAGTTGTTTCCAAAATGAGAGGATTAAAATAAATGTAAATTGTCTGAACTTTGGTTTTCTTATCCATAAAATGGGGATGGAAATGCCTTCATCATCTACTTTATCGAATTGTTGTGAGGAAAGTGCTTTGTAAACATTTTTTGAGACTATGTTTCACCATCTTACCTAGGTTGGAACTGTAGGGCCACATCCCACTATTGATCACTAGAGGAGTTTTGACCTATGCCATTCCCAACCTGGTCTGGATCTCCTTAAGCAACCTGATGTACTCTTCCTCCACTACCCCCTCAGAAGCTAACCCTATTGGTGCCAAACTTAAAGTGGACACTCATTTGGCACATTGTAACTTATTGAAACTCATAAATCCTGTTCATTGTAACTCATAAATCCTGTGTTCAAGAGATCAGCCAGCCTCCACTTCTCTTATAGTAAGGATTATAGGGGTGTGGTACTATGTCCAGTATAAGTCTTTTTTTAAGCAATTGGGGTTAAGTAACTTGCTCAAGGTTACATGCCCAGTCATTATTTATGTGTGGGGGCTCATTTTCTGAGGCCAGATCTGATCCTGGGTCGTCCCAACTCCAGGGCCAGCACTCTTACTCACTGGGCCACCTACCCACCCCCAGTATAAGTCTTAAAGCGATGTGTAAATATGATTTCTATTCTCTTTTACAATGCATGGGGTCTTTTCTTGTCCACTATCTCAGTTAATCCTGGAATCAACCTTGTGAGGTGAATGGAAAAAAATAGATCATAACATGTAGGTTTCCAAAAATGTAGAGATTTCAAAGTGCCATGAGATGCTTCAGAAAACACTGATTTCTTGATCTTAATTGTAGGTCTTCAGGCAGAGGCAAGATGACATTTGTTGGAGAGAGGATTCTTGTTCAGGAAGGGTTTGGAATAGGTAACCATCGAGGTCCCTTCCAACTCAGAGGATTGGTGAATCTATGACCTCTAAGGTTTCTTTCAGCTCTAAATATTTGACACTATGTTTGTTATTTGCTTAACGCTGAAATTTTGTATTAGCTGAGCAACCAAGAGATGAAGGTTGTACATTAGACAGAGGCAGAGTTAATGTTAGAGAACAAATTTCCTAACAATGAAAGCTGTTTCAAAACAGAAAAGGTTGCCTGAAGAGCTAGTGAGCTAGAAGTCTGGAAGGCTTCACTGGAAGTCTTCAGACAATGATGATCACTCATTGGCTGTTTTGTAGAGGTTATTCCTGCTCAGCTATGGGATGGTCTATATGACCCCTGAGAACCCTTGTAAATCTGTGGTTCTATAGTTCTGGGTTGGAAGATTTGAAATCCATCTCACCATTTTGTGATCTCATAGGATCACAAATTGAATTCAACTGAGGATGTACTTAGCACTAAAAAACCATAGAGGTCATCTTATCCAACTTTATTATTTGACAAATGAGGAAAATGGAACCAATAGAGCAGGGATGCTTAACCTGGATCCACAAACCAAAAAAAAAAGATATGTTAAGTGTGTTGGTGCATGCCTGTAATCCCTGCTATTAGGGAGGTCAAGGCTGGTGGGAGTTCTTGGGCTTGGGAATTTGAGGCATAGTAAGACTAAGGCTCATCAGGTATCCACACTAAGTCTAGCACCAATATGCTTAGATCCTGGGAGAGGAGAGTCAGTCAGCTGCCTAAGGAGGGGCAAACTAGCCCAGGTTGGAAACCAAGCAAGCCAAAGCTCCCATGCCAATCAGCAGTGGGATCAGGCCAGTGGGTGACTGATATATTTCCAGTCTGGGTGAGATAAAGAAATATAGCCTCAAAAAACAAAGCAAAACAAACTCGTAACAGTATTTCCATCTATTTGGTTTCTTTAACATTTTATGTATTACAAACATTATTCTGAGAAAAGGATCCACAGGCATCACTAGTCCCTAGAGGAGGGCAGGACATATATAGAAATGGTTAAGAACCACTCTGCTCCCTTCTCTGTCTGGACCAGTCTCATATGACTCCCCTTTGCCTGGAGAGCTACTAAGTAGATCTGCCCTGAGAAGGGCAGACTGCCACTGGGTCTGGGAGAGGGCTAGCAGATGCCAGGGAATGTGGGTCACTGCTCACCTGGCAGT
Organism: Gymnobelideus leadbeateri; assembly: GCA_011680675.1. Classification (NCBI taxonomy): domain Eukaryota; kingdom Metazoa; phylum Chordata; class Mammalia; order Diprotodontia; family Petauridae; genus Gymnobelideus; species Gymnobelideus leadbeateri. The sequence continues at coordinate 409,562 of WOXC01007094.1, forward strand.
GTATAAAACCCTGTGTATCTGGGCTGAGCAAATGAGGAATGAGGTGAGAGCTGAGATGAAAAGAGAGCCTGGAGCAAAGCCCAGGCTTCTTGCTATTTGTTTGTGCAATAGAGCCTCTCTCTCCACTGGAGGCTTTTATTGAACCCTCCTACCCCTCACCACTCCCCACATCCCCAAGGTCTTCACACCACCATCCCCAATGACACTTCTGAACACGTGCCATTCTGACAACACCCAGTGCTTTCTGCTATGGCTGGAACTGAAAGAGCCCCCAATGGCATTACCTCCATGGAACCGGATCACTTATTTCAACCTGTTGACCATTTGGGCCAAGAAGAAGAGGGCAGCTTTCTGGACATGTCCATGGAATTCTCTATCTTTTTGTCACCTCATTTCAACTGAGGGCAGGACACAGACGTCCAAGCCTGCTCTCCCCCTCCTTTGGCACGGCACTGGAATGAAACTTAAGAGACACGAGGAAGAATGGAAACCTAGGAAGGGCCAGGTTTCAAAGAGCTTTCAGTACAGAGGAGTGGTCACCAGGGACACCGCCATTCCTAACAAAGGAGTTTATATTTGATCGTTGAAATAAATAATAGTCACTGTAGCTTTTTGTATTGGGGATGGAGAGAGAGAGAGAGAGAGAGAGAGAGAGAGAGAGAGAGAGAGAGTGTGTGTGAGACGTGGTCAGATCAACACTTCAGACAGATCACCTTGGCAGCTAAGTGAGGTATGAATTCAAGTGGGGAGACACTTAAAGCAGGAAGACTAATTAGGAAGCTATTGTAGCCAGTTCAGAAGAGGGCCTCTAGGATGATAATGAGCCTCGGTTGATCATACGTTGAAAAACTGGGGATGTTCAGCCTGGAGAAAAGAGGACAGAGGGAGGACATCAGAGAAATCTTCAAATTCTTGTGTGTGTGTGTGTGTGTGTGTGTGTGTGTGTGTATGTGTGTGTGTGTGCGCGCACGTGTGCGCGCGCAATAAGCGTTAAGCAATTTGCCCAGAGTCACACAGCTGTTAAATGTCTAAGGTTGGATTTGAACTCAGGTCCTCCTGACTCTCTATTCTATCCACTGCACCTCCTAGCTATTCCATAATAACTAGCATTTCCAGAGTGCCTATTATATAGCAGGAATTTTGCTAAGCTAAATTATCTCATTTAATCCTGGCAACAAAACTAAGAGGTGGGTGCTATTATTATCTTTGGTTTACAGTTGAGGAAACTGAGGTTAAGTGATTTGTCTGTGTCTGTGGCAGGACTTGAACTCAGGTCTTTCAGTCTCTAAGCCTAACATTCTATCCACTGTAATACTTAGCTGTCTCCAATGTGAAGAAGAGAATTTATTCTTGAGGGAGGAACTAGGAGCTGTGGGTGGAAACTGGTTTAGGTTTGATACAAGGAAAAACTTTTTAAGAGAATTCTCCAAAAATAGAATAGAAGCTTTGGAGGGTAACAAATATCCATTAATTGGAAGTCCGTCAGGAGAGGCTGGATGAGCACCTCGGGTATGTTGGAGAGAGGGCTCTTGATAATGCATGGGTTGGACTCAATTGCCACTGAGCCCCCTCCCAAATCTTGTAAACCTTCGAGAGAACTAGTTTCAAGCTCCTTGCAAACATTAAGAGCAACACACACAAACATATATGTATATGTCTATGTATGTATATGTGTATATGCATATATATAAATTAGAGATAGACAATATAAAAGAAAGATATACACAATATATATATGCACACATACCTACATATATATACACACCTACACATATATAGATAAGTACATACATATGTGTATGTGCATCTAGGTGACTCCATAGTGCAAAGAGTGCCATGCCTAGAGTCATGAAAACTCATCTTCCTCAGTTCGAATTTGGTCTCAGACACTTACTGTGTGACCATGGGCAAGTCACTTAACCCTGTTTGCCTCAGTTTCCTAATCTGTCAAATGATCTAGAGAAGGAAATGGCAAACCATTCCAGTATCTCTGCCAAGAAAACACTAAATGGCTTCATGAAGAAGCAGACATGGCTGAACAAAAACATGAAATATATAATATGAAGCAAACATATGAATTATTTTTGTTCCCTGTAGTACTGTTGACCTCTAGTCATTTTTCTGATCAGGATCACAGGACCTAGAAGGGGCCTTAGAGGCCATCTAGTCCACCCACTTCATTTGACGGATGGAGACCCAGACTACTGGGGCCATAAACTTTCCCAAAGTCATATGGGTAGAAAGTAGCAGATTCACATTTGAACTCAGGACCAGGACTCCAGAGATCAATGTTCTTTCCATGGTGTTCATCTGCCTCTCTCACACAACTGATACCTCTGCCAGAGAGGAGACTAGAGATAGAAGCTGAAACAAAACTCCGTGGAGCAGAGACTGCAGAATCTTTTATTTGCCTCCTCAAACCAAATTTTGTGTGTGATGCTAAAAACTTCTAAGTTGTTTTTCATAGCCTCATCCTTTTAGATTTTTAAAGACTTTTACCCAGAGAGTTGGTGCAATCTAGTGGCCAGAGGGATAGCCTTAGAGTCAGGAAGACCTGAATTTGTGTTCTGCCTCCAACACATAGAGGCTGTGTGACCATGGGTGCATCATTTAACCTCTCTGGTAAGCCACTCTCTAAAACTAGATGTCATAGATGAGTTACTGTTCTGTATCAATGAGGGTTTATTTTATACTGCAAGTTTTCTACACTAAACAAATTATGGTGGGAGGAGAGAGGGAAGAAACTTAAATAGAATATTTTTTGTCCAGTATTCACTCCACATAATTTATCACACACCTATTAAGCGAAAGGCTCTGTATGAAACAGTACCTGCCCTCAGGGAGTGCATAACCTAGTAGTAGAAGGGAAGAAATAGGCATAAATAATTATAATACAGGACAGTATATGAAAAGTATCAGAACAAGAGGCCCGCAAAACATTGGAAGAGAGATCATTTACAACTAAGGATCAGGGAAGCCAACTTGGAAGAAGTCATGATGGAAATGAATCTTTTTTTTTTAATTAAACAAATGCTTTATTAACTTCTGGTTTACATCATTCATTTCCACCAGATTATGAGTTACATTTTCCCCCCATTTTTTCCCTACCCACCACCCCAGAATAGCAGTCCCACCAGATATCCCCTCATCCAATCTGCTCTCTCCCATATCTTCTCCCATACCCTCTTCGACTTTGCCATTAGCGCAAGGTGAATCTCTGAGCCCCACTGCCTGGACATCTTATGAAACATTTAATTTTAAAACTTCGATTTTCAGATCCATTCCCTTTCTCCCCTGTCACCCACTCCCTCTGAGAAGATAAGCAATTCAGTATGTGTTGTACATGTATAGCTATGCAAAACATTACCATAGTAGATATAGTGTAAACGATTGCTTATATTTCCCTCCCACCTGTCTCACCTCCCACCTGGTCCATTCCCTACTTTGATCCTGTCCCTCTTTGATAGTGGGTACTTCTAACCTCCCGTCTCCCCAGAAAGCTCTCCCCTCCATCATCCCTCCTCTCATCCCCCTTTCCCCTACTCAGGAGAGTGAGTGAGGGTAAGATATTCCATTTAGTATGTATGTGATTCTCTCCTTGAGCCAACTTCAATGAGAATATGCTTTTGCCTTTTTGCCTTCTTGTTCTTCCCCTCCCCTGCAACTACTTCCCTTTGCCTCTTCTACATGAGATAGTTTACCCTACCCTGTCTCTCTCCATCTCCTCTTGCCACTTTCCTCTCTCACCTCTTGACTTCACCCCTTAAGAATCATCCCTTCCTTGGGGTGGCTAGGTGGCGCAGCGAGCAGAGAGCCAGCCCTGGAGCCAGAAGGACCCGAGCTCAGATCCGGCCCCAGACACCCAACACACAAACAAAAACCCAGCCACGTGAACCTGGGCAAGTCACCCAACCCCAATTGCCCTCCAAAAAAAAAAAGAATCATCCCTTCCCATCAAATTCAACCTGTGCCTTCTATCCATGTATACCTGTGAACATATGCCATGTACCCTTCTTCAATTATTTTCATAATGAGAAAGGTTTCATCAAACACAGTTATTGTTTTTCCATGTAGGAATGTAAATAGTCCAACTTTGATAAGTTCCTTTTGATTTCTTTTCCTTGATTGCCTTCTCATGCATCTCTTGCTTCTTGTGTCTGAATGTCAAATTTTCTATTCAACTCTGGTTTTTTCACCAAGAATGCTTGAAAGTCCTCTATTCCACTGAATGACCATATTTTCCCCTGAAACAAGATACTCAATTTTGCTGGGTAGGTGACTCTTGGGTTCATTCTGATTGTGTTTCCACAATATTGAAATTGTTTCTTCCTGGCTGCTTGTAGTATTTTCTCCTTGATCTGGGGATTCTGGAACCTGGCTATAATATTCCTGGGAGTTTTCTTTTTGGGATCTTTTTCAGGAGGTGATCTGTGGATTCTTTCAACCTCTATTTGCCCTCTGGATCTAAAACATCAGGGCAATTTTCCTTGAGAATTTCTTGAAGGGTGATTTCTAGGTTCTTTCTTTGATTATGGCTTTCAGGTAGTCCAATAATTTTTAAATTATCTCTCCTGGATCTATTTTCCAGGTCAGTGGTTTTTCCCATGAGATATTTCACATTGCCTTCTATTCTTTCATTTGTTTCGATCTGTTTAATAGTATTTTGATTTCTCATAAAGTCACTAGCTTCAATTTGCTCCAGTCTAACTCTGAAGGAATGGATCTCCTCAGTGAGCTTTTGAGATTCTTTTTCCATCTGGCAAATTCGACTTTTTAAGGCATTCTTTTCCTCATTGCCTTTCTGAGCCTCTTTTGCCATTTGAGTTATTCTATTTTTTAAGGTGTTATTTTCCTCAGTCAGGCTGTTGACTGTCATTTCATACTTTTCTTGAATCTTTTTCATTTCTCTTCCCAAATTTTCCCCCACTTCTCTTATCTGCTTCTTAAGGTCCTCTATGGCCTGTAGCCAGCTTGTATTTTCATTTGGGGCTTTTGGTGCAGGAGTTCTGACCTCACAGTCCTCCTCCATGCTTTGAGCCTCTTTATCCCTAAAATAGGAGTCCAATGTTGAACTTTTCTGTTTATTTTGTTTCGTTTGCCTAGGCATATTGCCACTTCATTACTTGATTTTGGGGCTTGTTGCCACAGTAGGACTCTGCCACCAGACAGGGGAGCTTCCACCCAAACGTGGGGTCTTCACAACTTCCACCAGTTGGGTGGCCTCTGTAAAGCCTCCACCCACTCTGGCAAGTTGGATACCCACCCCAAACTTCTCCCCCAGACCACAATCCAGATCCAGGCAGTTTAAAGCAAAAGCGATTAACCCCAGACTGATTGCTGGATCTTCCTACAGTTCGCAGACCAGGAGCTAGAGCCACTACTGATGCTGCAAAATGGCTTCTGTGCAGCTGTTTCTTCAGCAGCTTTTTGCCCCAGGGGAGGAAGCCACGTGTTCCCCAAATACTGGTCCCAAAGTCCATAGAGCACTAACCTCTCACTTTGTCCTAGGCATATCTGTGCTGATAATTCTGGAATCGCCACAATTGTTGGTGTTCTGGGGTTCCACCAGCTGGCTGAAGGCCCAGCCGCCCTGGGGCTAAAACCGAGGACCTGGGCGCGGCTCTGTGGGCTACACTGTTGGTTCCCAGTGCTGTGCTGCCTGCTCTCAGAGCGCTGTGCTGGCCGCTCCCTGCAGGGCTGCTGGGCTGTCCTCAGCAGGAGGTTAGCTTCTCTGTGCCGTTCTGTGGGTGCTGTGGCTCCAGAAGTTGTTCGAAGCTCCCTTTCACATTGTTTGAAATTTGTGTGGGGCAGAGCACATTGGAAATGCTGTTTCTACTCCGCCATCTTGGCTCCGCCCCCCGGAAATGAATCTTAATAATTTAAAAGATGTAATGAATGACTTAAATTTATAGAGATTAAGGGGAAGGAGATAGAAAGAGAATTCTAGGAGGAGGGGACCACAGAAGCAAAGGCACAGAGGTGGGAAATCATAAGGTATGTTCAAAGAATGACGACTACTGCAGTAGTGTGAGTTCTGTGAGGGACAGGGCATGAGGTAAGGATAGTAAAGATTGGTGTCAGGTTGTATATAGGCTTGGGTAGAAAACCTTTGTATCCAGGTGCCAAGAGACCAGGTTGTTTATTTTTCTCTCCCTTTGTGTGATTAGTTGGCTAAAAAGGAAGGAGTTTTCCATACTCTGAAACAGGAGAAAAACCTCATGAATCATATAGAGAGAATCTCCATTTCATTCATCCATTCGTTTGTTCATTCGTTCATTCATCCAATGAAAATTCAGTAAGCTTTACTAGATACTAGGCACTATTAGGTACTGAAGATGCAAAGACATACACAACAGTCACTGTCTTCAAAGAGTGTGCATTCTACTGGGAATCCCAAGAAGTGAATAGAAGAATTCCGGGATGGGGCATAGCCTATGCAGAGATTGAGGGATGGGAGATGGAATGCAGGGAGGGAATTGGAATTGGGACAGTTTGACTGGAAAGTAGAATGCAGAGGATTGATAATGGGAAATCAGTCTGGAAAGGTAGGCTGAAGGCAGATTGCAAAGGACTTTAATGGCCAAAAAAAAGGCATATTGTATTTTCTCCCAGGGGCAATGGGGAGCCGCTGAAGCATCTTAAGTAGGAGAGTGACCCAGTCAGAAACATGCTTTAGGAAAACCAATTTCACAGCTATATGGATGATGGAGTTTGATATTGAAGAGACTAGAGGCTGAGAGATGAATTCAGAGGTTGTTATTATTTTATGTAATTATTATATTATTAATTCAGAGGTTATAATCTAGGTGAGAGGTGAAGAGGGTCTTAACTAGGGTTTTGTCTGTGTGAGTGGAGAGAATGGGATAGATATTATCTGAAGTGTTGTGTGACAAATTAACAGCGTTTGGCAACTAATTGGATATAGAGAATGAGGGAGAGTTAAAAGCCAAGGGTGAACACTTGGGTAATCAGGGGGATTGTGGGGATAGTAGTAGGGGGATAATAATAGGCAACTTTGAAAGTTTGAACAAAAACAATAGGGAAATTGAGTTTTAGGGGAAAGATAGGGACCTCATCATGTCTGTTTAGGGTATGTTGAGTTTGATATGCCTACAACTAATCTGAGTGAAGGTGTCCAAGATGCATTTGCTAAGACAGGACTGGAGCTCAGGAGAGAATTAAGAGCTGGGTTTACAGATCGGGGAGTTATCTGAGCCCATGAGAGCTGCTGAGATCATTAAAAGAGTGTGTTTAGAGAGAGAAGAGAAGGGGAGTATACCCACATAAAGAGGATGTAGGTGATGAGCCTGGGATGGTGTCAGACAGAGAATACAATGAGAAAAGAGCACAAAAGGCCGTGGAGGAGATTCCCACTGAGGAGGTGGATCCCTTTGCAATGCTCTCCTTCCTCTACTTTGCCTGAGGAAGCCTAACTCACCTGCCATCTCTCTCCAAGAATGGTTCCTGGTCCCACTCAGACAGACCCCACAGAGCACTTCTTGGTCACCATTAATGTTCTCATCATGTCATATGGCATAATGTCTTTAGAGGGCAGTGTGGTATAGTAGTAAAGTACTTTTACATTAGGTTGCCATTTACTGCCTGTGTGATCATAAGCAAATTACAACTTTACTGTCCTGTGTCCTCCTTTGTTAAATGAACTCCATTAGAATGTGAGCTCCTTGAGGACAGGGACATTTTTATCTCTAGGGCTCAGCATAGCACCTGATAAATAGTAATTGCTTAATAAACGCTTATTGATTGACAGAGGGAGGTAGTCTCTTCCAGTTCTAAATCTATGATTCTAGCATCTCACCCTCATCCCCAGAAGGCAAGAACTCTGTCTTATCTAAACTTTGTATGTCTCCTGGAAGCTCAAACAGTGGTTCTAGGTAGGTCTCCTCCTCCATCAAATGGGGCAGACAGCCTCTAAGTTTCCTTCTAAATTTATGATCTTACATGCATCTTATTTGTATTTTTCATGGTAGTTATTTTCATGTGTTTCCCGCCTTCCCTATCTCTGTTATGGCAAAAAAAAGCTATGTCAAAAGTAATGTGAATGGGATTTCAGTAGTATGTAGTCTGTGCTATGTTGTTACTGTGCTACTATGTTCTAGACACTGGGGATACAAATAGAAAAAATGAAACAATCCTTTCTTACAAAGAACTGACAACATTCCACTCTTATATGCCAATAATAAAAGCCATAATAATATCACTAATAGAGAAGCAGTGTGACATAATGAATAGGGAGTCAGAAAGTTCTGGACAGAGGTCCTGCCTCAGATAAACACTGGCTGTGTGACCCTAAGCAAATTACTTAACATCTTAGTGCTCTAAGGAACTATCAGGTACAGAGGAATTACCGATCAGCCTTGGTGGAGATGTGCTCTTCACCACGGAGCTCCCTTCACATAAAGTCAGAGTTTCAAACCAAACAATAACAATGACTGCCATCATTGTGGTCATCACAGTGTTTTAAGGTTTGAGGCAAAATGTAAATAATTTGTTGTTGTTCAGTTAGGTCCTCTTTGTGACTCCATTTGGAGTTTTCTTGGCAAAGATATTGGAGTGGTTTGTCATTTTCTTCTCCATCTCATTTGACAGATGTGGTAACTGAGGCAAACAGGATGAAGTGACTTGCCCATGGTCATACACCTAGTAAGTTTCTGAAACCAGATTTGAACTCATGAAGATGAGTCTTCCTGACTCTAGGTACCACACTCTATGCATTATGGTGCCCCTTAGCTCCTCACCTGTAAGCAGCTAAGCTTATAGATAACAATTTGAGGAGGGAGACAGACATTGGCAACTAGGGGGAACCAGGAAACTACAGCTTCCTGTAGAAGTTGGCACATATCTGGAGACTTATAGGAAGTTGTAGAGGGAATGTATTCTAGGCATGGGGCACAGTCTGTACAAAAGCATGGAAGTGGGAGATGGAATAATGGGCTTAAATTTTCTAAATTTGGAGTCACAAGGGACCTTAGCAAGGGGAGGCTAAATGGTGGAGTGGACAGTGTGCTGAATGTGGTAGTCTAGGACCTGAGTTCAAATCCTTCTTCTACCCCTTACTACCTATGTAACCTTGGAGAAGACACTTGACCTCTTTGGACCTCCATTTCCTCCTCTGTAAAATGGTATCAATCCAAGTAGTACTAAGGTATCTCCCAGCTCTAGGTCTTGAATCGGATCATCTAGTCCAATACTGTAGTTCAATAGGGTCCTAAGAGATGAAGTGACTTACCTAAGGTCCCATGGGCAATAAGTACCAGGGGCAGAATCCAAACCCAAGACCTCTAGTTCCAGAGCTAGTCATCACCCCTTCCAGAATGCCATTATCTCGTGATAACAAGAGTGGACAAGAAAACCAGAAATTGTTTTTATTCTATCTTTGTATTCCTGAGCTTTGTATAGTGCCCACTTGAACACAGTAGGTGCTTAATGAATATTAGTTTAGTTGAATTTTGAGCCAGAAAGAACCTTAGTATCTGAATTAAATCACTTAATTTCATAGATGAGAAAACTGAGTCCCAAAGAGTGACTTGCCCTATATCACATAGGTAGTACCTATCAGAATCTCAATTTGAACTCACTGTCTTCAATTTTCAATCCTGTTCTTTCCCCCCTTCACTCCATGCTAGCAGCTTTCTCCTCATTTTGCAGATGAGAAATGATTTGCCCAAGGATGCCCAATATGCTGGTGGTAGAAACGGGTCTAGGAGCCAGGCCTCCTTATTCCTAGCCCCAGGGCTTTCACAATGATTTCACCCCCCACTTCATCCTCTGAATTGTGTGTTCCACCCTTTCTATCTCATATTCTCATGATTCACATCAGTGCAGTACTTGAGACTTACATGGAAAACCAACCCCCCCCATTCTTCCTCCACTTCCCCCTCCTAAGGTTTTTACCCATGAGAGGGAGCTGAGAAGGACAGTGATGGATTTGGCTCAGCCTTGGTTTTCAGCCTTATAGTTCTCAACTTGATTTCTGCATTTCTTTCTCCCTCTCTCCCTCTCTTCCTCTCTCTCCCTCTCTCTCTCCACTTTTCCTCCTGCAGACAGATGACAAGTGAGAATGCATGTGACCCATAAAAATTATCTTCCCTTCTCCTTCACTGCATAATTTTCTGCCCTCACGTTGTCTGGACAAGCCTGGGTGATTTTTAGCTACAAAAAAAATTATCATTTAGAAAAAAAAAAAAAGCCGAGCTCCTCACCATCCGACAGCCTGTCTCTCGGGTGAAAATGAGAATCTTCCACCTTGTGAGATCCGGAGGGACTTTGCAGGTTTCACACGTGCGGGATGGCTCTGAGCTTGCACCGAAGTCTCCAGTGGCTTCCAGAGGTTGGAGGGGACTTATTTCTACCAGGGTACAGAAAGTACTATCTCCCATGGCCTAGGGGTTCCCTTTTGGCTGCTTTCTTCTCTTTGACCCTCTTCCCCAAATCAACACCTTTAGGGGCTCACCTGAGGAAAGAAGCCCCCTTCCCCTTATTTTTTTTGTTGTTTCCTTCTTTATGTTACTCCCTCCCTGAAAAGTATTAAGGATCTAGTCAACATGTTACTGAGCTCATAAGGATCAGAGGATTTGAAGCTAGGAGGTACCTTGGAGAGCACCCTCATGTCCAACTTAGTTATGACAGGAAAGGATGGAAGTTCAGTGAGGGGCTTCTCAGCTAAGAGGTCACATAGCTAGGGATTAGGCAAGTTGAGATTCATCCAATATTCTTTCAAATAGGCATTTATTTTACCTTTTAAATTGTTATTGAGATATTTTGTCTTTACATTTTCCCACATATATTACCTTTCCTTTCTCCCTTCCAACAGAGGGGGGGCAGAGATGGAGAGAGAGACACAGTGAGATACAGAGACAGAGACACACACAGAGTGAGGATGAGAGCTAGAGTGAAAGAGACAGAGAGACACTTCATAGTCTCTGACCTCAAGAATCTTATATTTTAATAAGGGGGTGCAATACCTCTAGGAGAAGGGTGGATTTGCTGAGTTGAGCCATAAGGGTTTTGATGAATACTGCCTTTTCCAGAAGCAATGGTTTATTGATTTGATTATTGCTGGAGGAAGGGGGTAAAAGAGGTAGAGGAGATCAGCATATCACTCTATACACACACAGAGTGAGAGTCAGAGCAAGAGCGAAAGCGTGAGAGGGGGTGGGGTGGGGAGAGGGAGATGAGTTGGCATGTCCATACTCACACAGCACCTCTGTCTCTTAGAATCCTTGACTTCCTTCGAATCTCAACTCAGATGCTGCTTCCAACAAGATATCTCTGATTTTTCTATCCCAACTTAGGGCTTCCCTTCTCATCAAATTATATTACATCAACTTATCTGTTTAATGCAGTATCCACCTGGGTAGATTGTAAGTTATTTGAGGGCCTAATCTATTTTTTCATATTTGTCTTTGAATCTCTGGTTCCACAATGTTTAATAAATGTTTGTTGAAATGAATGTGAGAGCAAAAATCAAAGAAGCAGGTAAAGCTAGAGGAAAGAAGGTGAAAGGCCCTGAGAATATTACTCTCAGTTAATTTTTTTTTTTTACCACTAGCAAAACATTATCCAGGTGATATGTAGTACAAGTTTTATCACCATTTCACAGGCAAGTTAGTGGCAGAAATCAGATCAGGCTTATCCTTGTCAAGAGTACTTGATTTCACATCTTGAACAATGTGGTATTTAAATATTATAAGCATTAATGAGATGGGTCCTATTTTAAAGTCACCAATGATGGGGCAGTTAGGTAGTGCAACAGATAGAGCATTGGACTTGCAATCAGGAAGACTCATATTTATGAGTGCAAATATGGTTTCAGATGACGACTAGCTGTGTGACGCTGGACAAGTCATTTAACCCTGTTTGCCTTTGTTTCTTCTTCTGTAAAATAAGCTGGAGAAGGAAGTGGCCAACCACTCCAGTGTCTTTGCCAAGAAAACCCCAAATAGGGTCACAAAGAATAGGACAGGGCTGAAATGACTTAACAGTGATGAGGGGAGCAGGGGTAGGCAGAAGGGCTTAGACTATAGAGAATATACATCCTAATTTGTCATCCTAATACATCAGAGCTGGGAGGAACCATAGAATATATAATGAATATATATGAATGAGTAAAGGCATATTTATTAAGCACTTACTATGTGCCAGGCTTGTGCTACGAGTTAGAGATACAAATATAAAAATGTCACTCATAGTCCTTGCCCTCAAGAACCTTACACTTTAATAAGGGGGTGTAAATACCCCTAGGAGAGAGGTAGGTTTTGTTGAATTGATCCAAATTGAATTTGATGAACACTGCCCTTTTCAGAAGCAATGGCTTATTGATTTGATTATCATTGGAGGAAGGGGTTAAAAGAGGTAGAGGCGATCAGCAGGGCAGATGCTGTTGTTGGTGTTGTTTGTCCTTCATATTCAAAGAGGACTGTGACATCAGGGAGATGACATGACAAGCAAATGAATTGGATTTAAGTGAGGAAGGGCTGTGCAAAGTTACCGGTCTCATTTTCTCCAGTGGTCATATATAAATCAGGTCAACTGGAGATGGCCCAGCATGTAGTGGGAGACCTTGGACTTTTTAAACTAATATCTTTAATAGATCTCAGTTTGACTGAGGCAACACCCATTCAGTGATTAAGGTTTAAGAATTGAGACAAAGAATGTCATCTTTACCTAATCAAAAATTTAAAAGGGGAGGGGGTGCAGCTAGGTGGCGCCTTGAGTAAGAGTGCCTGCCCCCGGCCCCGGGGGGAGGACTCAGGATTGGTTCAAGTCTCAGTCAGATACTTAACACCCACACAAAAAACTGGCTATGTAACCTTGGGCAAGTTACTTAACCCCAATTGCTTTAAAAAAAATTTAAAAGGGGGTAGATGGGAAGATGGCCTAGATGGAGGGCTGGATGAGACATGAAACCTCCCTTATTGTGGAGCCAACATGATATTGTGAGCTAGTGATTTTCTGTTAACTCAGAAATCTCTCACCAATAAGGATAACCCACTCCCAGAGCAATAGTCTCAAAGATAAGTACATTCACTCTCCATGAGACTGGGGGCATCGTGAATGTCAGAGTGGAAGGGTCCTTGGAACAATGTCAGAACTGGGAGGAACCATCTGAAGCCCTGGATGCTTTGACAAGACATAGATGACATAGTGTGATATTGGGTAAGTCACTTCTCTTTCTTGGGTCTCAGTTTCCTCATCAGCAAAATGAGGTGGTGGGATTATATGACTCCTGAGGTCCCTTCCATCTTAGATCTATGATTCTATGATCTTGTGCTGAGTATTGGCAATAAGAAAGACAAGGACAACGACGACGACGACAACAACAACAACAACATTCCTGCCATCAAGGAGCTGACCTTCTAGTGGTGGGGGTGGAGGGACAACATCATACATAGATAAGTCAATCAACCAACCAATAAGCATCAATTAAGCACCTCCTCTGTACTAGGTACTGGTATGGTGAGGATACAATACAAAGAATGGAATAATTTTTCCTCTCAAGAAGCAAATCAATACAAAATATTTGCCAAGTAAGTACTTTGTAAGTCTCATGACTTGTCCCCTCTCCAGTGAAATGATGGTTTAAATGCTCTTTGAGGCTCCTACCTCTAATGTTGCATTCCTCTCATACTAACAGCTAACATTTATATAGCATTTATATTACATTTATTTACTATGTGCCAGGCACTTTGCTAAATGCTTCACAATGATCTCATTTGATCTTTAAAATAACCCTAGAGGGCAAGTGTTAATATTATCCTCATTTTTTAACATATGAGGAAACTAAGGCAAATAGAAGTCAAATGACTCACCCAGCTAGCAACTGTCTGAGGTTGGATTTGAACTCAGATCTTCCTGATTCCAGGTTCAGTGCTCTATTCACTGTGCTACTTAGCTGCCCTAATATTATACTACTACATTTATGCTAAAATTATGAATGGAGTGGGATACTTGGTGTCCCACTGTGGAACAGTAGTGTGACATGGCAGCCCAATGTTGAGAAGCCATGTCCAGTCCAAGGGAGGCAATCCTCCTGTTGTACCCTGCCCTCTCTGGAGTGATGGTTGAGTTCTGACTTCTAGAGAGATATGAGTAAGTCAGAGAAGGGAACCTAAGATAAAGTCCTCCATAGAAGTGTTGTGTAGTCGGGGCGGCTAGGTGGCGCAGTGAGTAAGAGCACCGGCCTCGGAGTTGGGATGACCCGAGATCAAAACCAGTCTCAGAAAATGAGCACCCACACATAAATAATGACTAGCCGTGTAACCTTGAGCAAGTTACTTAACCCCAATTGCTTAAAAAAAAAAAAGAAGTGTTGTGTAGAAGAGCTGTGGATGTTTAGTCTGGAGAAGATGTCAGAGAATTTGGCGCTGTACCTCCGCTGCCTTCTCTCTTCATCCCAGCAGCCCCCTTCTCCCATTGATGTATTCCTCCCAGAACCATAACCTCCATTTGGGGAAGGGTCCAGGTCATCCATCTTTCAGTGTCTGGACTTTACCACCATTTTGTTGTGGTTCAGCCCTTCCAGGCATATTGGACTCCTGATCCCATTTACGATTGGCGAAGATATTGGAGCGTTTGCCATTTCCTCTCTCCATTTCCTACTGCTATATTGCTCCCACTCGGCTTCTCCATTAGAGCGGAAGCTCCTTGAGAATATGAGAGACAGGAAAGACAGGAACTGTGTTCTTTTTGCTTGTTTTTGTACCCCCCATCTTAGCACAGCACCTGGCACATAATAAGCACTTAAGCAAGGTTTGTTGAGTTGTTGACATGATAGCTATGTTCAAGTATGTGAAGAGTTGTCAGGTGGAAGAGAGATTAGCTTGGTTCTGCTTGGTCCCAGAAGACAGAATTGGGAACAGACGATGGATGAGACAGAGAAGCAAGCTTTGACTCGATGTAAAGAAATGCCTTCTAACAATTAGTGCTGTTCAAAAGGAAACCAAAAGGTTTCCCCCACCTCATCACCCCTGCATAGCATATTACTGATAAATATTTGTTGATTAAATATTGTTTAGGGCCCATCTTGACTCTTGAGTGAATTAGATTTAAATGAGGCAGAGTTGAATAAAGTTGTCAGCCTCATTCTCTCTTCCTGAATTACTGAAGTCCAGTAGCAACAAAAAAGGCAGGATGACTATTGATGGCCCAGAATGCAGGGGATGAATTTGATGTCTCTGATGTCTGGTCAAGCTCTAAGCACTCCATAGTGCCTGCTTCAGCTATCTTCATGGCCATTGAAACAAACTGTTTTCATCTGCCAATTTCACCAGGGGAAGTCTTCACATGCTTGGGGTAGACACCCCCCTAACTCACTGACAGGTTGGAGGCCTGTTGGTTACCCTCAACCTGGTTTCACTTGTCTACCAAGACAGTTTTATCATAGTGTGGCCACTGCACATGCTACAGTTTCTTGGAGCCACAAGTGAGAGTTGGGTGAAGTTGTGTAGCAAAGGTGTGTAAGTTGCCCTGAAAAGGGCTCAGCAAATCCTCACACCAGAGGAACTAGTCCTTCCTGAACAAATGAGTTAACACGAACCTCACAGAGTCTGAAGAATCTTATGTTTTTCAAGTTAAGTCTGGAGGCCAGTTGTTGAAGATATGAAGGAGTGGGAATCTTGCTCATGTCTAAATTGAACTTGGTGGTCTCCAAGGTCTCTTTCAACTCTGAAGTTCTTGTATGCTATGGATGACTGATAGTTCCTGAATTGCTGGTTGGTCCTGTTTTGTAGTCTGTCCTTACTCCGATGGACTCATGTTTTCATCAGCCAGGGTATTTCCTTTGCTGGTGAATCTCATACAATGAGATTCTTGACAATTTAATTTAATTCAACAAGGGATTTATTAAACACCTACTGCTATTGCCCCAGGTACCATGCTAGGTCTTGGGTGATAAAGAGACAAAAACCTAAACCATCCCTTCAGTCAAGGATCTAACATGTTACTGTAGCAGAGTAGGTGCACAGATAAGTAAATAAACAAAATGTGCAAAATATACTGGGGAGGGAGTGAAGTTGTAAAGGACATCGATAGTTATACCCTCCCTGAAAAAAGACAGTGAAGAGAGCCAATGAAACATTAAAAAGCAAACTAATGGGGTGGCTAGGTGGTGCAGTGAATAGGGCACTGGCCCTGGAGTGGATTCAGATCCGGCCTCAGACACTTAACACACACACACACACACACACACACACACACCTAGCCATGTGACCTTGGGCAAGTCACTTAACCCCAAATGCCCTCCAAAAAGCAAAAAAGAAAAAGAAAAAGCACACTCAGAACAGAAGGAAGGTAAAGAAGGGGATATAGACAAGCAGGACAGTGTTGGAACTACTGTGCAAAATTCAATATATACTTTAAAAAAATCCTGTTCATAACAGACTTCGCTGTGTCATGTTAGCATATTACCTGCATATAAATCAGCTCATCTCTCTGGGCTTTAGCCTCCTCATCTTGTTCTTGTTGTTATTGTAATTGTCCTTCATTTTTGAAGGGATCATGACATCAGGGAGATGATGATATGACTTGCAGTTGACTTGGATTTGAGTGAGGGAGGCCTGTGTAAGGTTACCAGCCTTACTTTCTCTTCCAAAGCCATCTGGGTCTAGTGGCCAGTTATCAATCAGGACAATTGGAGATGGTCCAGAATGCAATGGGAGACCCTGGCACTCTTAGGCTAAGGTCTTTTCAGGTTCTCACTTTGAGTGAGAGGAGCTCCACTTGATGGTCTTTAAGGTTCTTCCCAGGTCTATGAACCTAGAAACATTCTTGAGGTTCTATATAACTTTCAGTAGAGTATAATCTCCTTGAGGGTAGGGATTGTTTCATTTTTCATTGTTAGTCTAGTGTCTAGCACTTTGAGGCCTTCTTCTGGGTCTCTTAATACTTTGTGAATTCCAGGATGACACTAAAGTTTTCATCTGTTTTCTCCTACTCTGACCCAGTCTGGGCAGCTTGGTGGTGCAGTAGATAGAGCTTGGGGCCTGAAGTCAGGAAAACCTGAGTTCAAATTCAGCCTCAGATACTTGCTAGCTGTGTGACCCTGGACAAGTTACTTACCTCAGTTTCCTCATCTGTAAAATTTATTGGAGAAGGAAATGACAAACCACTCCTATATCTTTGCCAAAAAAACTCAAGTGGGGCCATGAAGAGTTGGACATGACTGAAAAATGACTGGACAACAACAACACAGTCACATGTAGCTCTGAGAGATTCCTTTCCTAGCTCCAGTTTCTGTTGATGAATCAGGTTCCCAGAGGTAGGCAGACTACACCTCCCCCCCAGGGTTCTAGGGGCAATTCTTCAACACCATTATTCTTTAATCACAGGGGCTTTCTCTAACACCACTGGCTTAAGCCCCCACTGATTCACTTTCCCTTAAAATTACCAACTGATAATTATTTATCAAGACACCCTTAAGTAGTTTTTAGAAAGGGATATTTATAATTGGCACAAAGAGTTGGTACAACTACATGGTCCAGGGCAAAGTGGACTCAAGCTTAGAAAGCACAATGGAGAAGATGTAAGAATTCCTGACTACTAAAAGTTATTTTCTCCCATTTATAGAGTGCTTAGGAAGCTCCCCTTCCACATGGTGTAATCTCTTTGCTGTTCTCTTTGTTGAACCATTAGTCCAGTTAAGGTCTGCTAGCTGATCAAGGAGTGCCATTTATGACCCTGATAGGAATATGGGAGCCAAAGCTATCCCCAGGGGAAATGATGCTGGGATAGATGGTAAGTACAACATCCTCTAGATCCTTTAGAGCTGGAAAGTCTGCCTCCAGTAAAGAGGGAAGGAGACCTGGTTGAGGTTTTCCCTCCTAGGTGGGTCCATCTCAGGAAAGGTTGAGCTTTCCTCTTTTCTCAATTGGATGGATAATTTATGAACAATCCCTGGGGAATAGTTACTTGATTGAGAAATGTTCTTACATAGTTAAGGTATCAGAGCTAAAATGGTGGTTGGTATAGGATGTTGTAATCCTAGTAATTTTGTCTTTTTTTTAATTAAACAAATGCTTTATTAACTTCTGGTTTACATCATTCATTTCCACCAGATTATGAGTTACATTTTCCCCCCATTTTTTCCCTACCCACCACCCCAGAATAGCAGTCCCACCAGATATCCCCTCATCCAATCTGCTCTCTCCCATATCTTCTCCCATACCCCCTTTGACTTTGCCATTAGGGCAAGGTGAATCTCTGAGCCCCAGTGCCTGGACATCTTATGAAATATTTAATTTTAAAACTTTGATTTTCAGATCCTTTCCCTTCCTCCCTTTTCACCCACTCCCTCTGAGAAGATAAGCAATTCAGTATGTGTTGTACATGTATAGCTATGCAAAACATTACCATAGCAGATATATTGTAAAAGACTGCTTATATTTCCCTCCCACCCATCTCACCTCCCACCTGGTCCATTCCCTACTTTGATCCTGTCCCTCTTTGATAGTGGGTACTTCTAACCTCCCCTCTCCCCAGAATGCCCTCCCCTCCATCATCCCCCTCTCATCCCCCTTTCCCCTACTCAGGAGAGTGAGTGAGGGTAAGATATTCCATTTAGTATGTATGTGATTCTCTCCTTGAGCCAACTTCAATGAGAATATGCTTTTGCCTTTTTGCCTTCCTGTTCTTCCCCTCCCCTGCAACTACTTCCCCTTGCCTCTTCTACATGAGATAGTTTACCCTACCCTGTCTCTCTCCAAATCCTTTTGCCACTTTCCTCTCTCACCTCTTGACTTCACCCCTTAAGAATCATCCCTTCCTTGGGGTGGCTAGGTGGCGCAGTGAGCAGAGAGCCAGCCCCGGAGCCAGAAGGACCCGAGCTCGGATCCGGCCCCAGACACCCAACACACAAACAAAAACCCAGCCGCGAGACCCAGGGCAAGTCACCCAACCCCAATTGCCCTCCAAAAAAAAAATAATCATCCCTTCCCATCAAATTCAACCTGTGTCCTCTATCCATATATACCTGTGAACATATGCCATGTACCCTTCTTCAATTATTTTCATAATGAGAAAGGTTTCATCAAACACAGTTATTGTTTTTCCATGTAGGACTGTAAATAGTCCAACTTTGATAAGTTCCTTTTGATTTCTTTTCCTTGATTGCCTTCTCAAGCATCTCTTGCTTCTTGTGTCTGAATGTCAAATTTTCTATTCAACTCTGGTTTTTCATCAAGAATGCTTGAAAGTCCTCTATTCCACTGAATGACCATATTTTCCCCTGAAACAAAATACTCAGTTTTGCTGGGTAGGTGACCCTTGGCTTCAATCCCAGCTCTTTTGCTCTCTGGAATATCATATTCCATGCTCTTTGATCCCTCAGTGTAGAAGCTGCCAGGTCCTGGGCTATTCTGATTGTGTTTCCACAATATTGAAATTGTTTCTTCCTGGTTGCTTGTAGTATTTTCTCCTTGATCTGGGAGCTCTGGAGCCTGGCCATAATATTCCTAGGAGTTTTCTTTTTGGGATCTTTTTCAGGAGGCGATCTGTGGATTCTTTCAACCTCTATTTCCTGCTCTGGGTCTAAAACATCAGGGAAATTTTCCTTGAGAATTTCTTTAAGGATGATTTCTAGGTTCTTTCTTTGATTATGGCTTTCAGGTAGTCCAATAATTTTTAAATTATCTCTCCTGGATCTATTTTCCAGGTCAGTGGTTTTTCCCATGAGATATTTCACATTGCCTTCTATTCTTTCATTTGTTTGGATCTGTTTAATAGTATCTTGATTTCTCATAAAGTCACTAGCTTCCATTTGCTCCAGTCTAACTCTGAAGGAATGAATCTCCTCAGTGAGCTTTTGAGATTCTTTTTCCATCTGGCAAATTCGACTTTTTAAGGCATTCTTTTCCTCATTGCCTTTCTGAGCCTCTTTTGCCATTTGAGTTATTCTATTTTTTAAGGTGTTATTTTCCTCAGTCAGGCTGTTGACTGTCATTTCATACTTTTCTTGCATCTTTTTCATTTCTGTTCCCAAATTTTCCCCCACTTCTCTTATCTGCTTCTTAAGGTCCTCTATGGCCTGTAGCCAGCTTGTATTTTCATTTGGGGCTTTTGGTGCAGGAGTTCTGACCTCACAGTCCTCCTCCATGCTTTGAGCCTCTTTGCCCCTAAAATAGGAGTCCAATGTTGAACTTTTCTGTTTATTTTGTTTCATTTGCCTAGGCATGTTGCCACTTAATTACTTGATTTTTGGGCTTGTTGCCACAGTAGGACTCTGCCACCAGACAGGGGAGCTTCCGCCCAAACGTGGGGTCTTCACAACTTCTGCCAGTTGGGTGGCCTCTGTAAAGCCTCCACCCACTCTGGCAAGTTGGATACCCACCCCAAACTTCCCCCCAGACCACAATCCAGATCCAGGCAGTTTAAAGCAAAAGCGATTAACCCCCAGACTGATTGCTGGATCTTCCTACAGTTCACAGACCAGGAGCTAGAGCCACTGCTGATGCTGCAAAATGGCTTCTGTGCAGCGTTTCTTCAGCAGCTTTTTGCCCCCAGGGGAGGAAGCCACGTGTTCCCCAAATACTGGTCCCAAAGTCCATAGGGCACTAACCTCTCACTTTGTCCTAGGCATATCTGTGCTGATAATTCTGGAATCGCCACAATTGTTGGTGTTCTGGGGTTCCTCCAGCTGGCTGAAGGCCCAGCTGCCCTGGGGCTAAAACCGAGGACCTGGGCGCGGCTCTGCGGGCTGCGCTGTTGGTTTCCAGTGCTGTGCTGCCTGCTCTCAGAGCGCTGTGCTGGCCGCTCCCTGCAGGGCTGCTGGGCTGTCCTCAGCAGGAGGTTAGCTTCTCTGTGCCATTCTGTGAGTGCTGTGGCTCCAGAAGTTGTTCGGAGTTCCCTTTCACATTGTTTGAAATTTGTGTGGGGCAGAGCACATTGGAAATGCTGTTTCTACTCTGCCATCTTGGCTCCACCCCCCTGTAATTTTGTCTTTTGTACCATTCTTTGTTCATCAAGTCATTTATTCATTTGGTCAACAAGCATTTTATTAAGTACTGATAATATGTCAGGTACTGTGCTATGCATTGGGAATACAAAGAAAAAGAAAAACACAATACTTCTTGACTTCAAAGAGCATATCTATATTCTAATGGTAGAAGCATGTAAATACCTAGGCAAGTACAGAAATATATATAGGGAAGTGATTGAAGTTAATCTAAGAGGGGAAGACACTAGAGCTGGGAGCAATGGCAAAGTCCTCTCAAAGAAGCAGGATTTTGAGCTTAGTTCAGAACTGGGGTATTTAACCTGGAGGCCAAAGACCCAGTGGATAGCTTTCATTGGATCAATGAACTTGAATAGAAAAAAATAATGATATTTTAATTTTCCTTGACCTTTAACTGAAATTTAACTTTTTTTTTCAATTATTTAAAAAAGTTATTCTGAGAACGGAGTGTGTGGGCTTCACTATAACATGGAAAAGATATAAGGACCACTGTCTAGAAAGAAGTCATGGAAGTTCAGAAACAAAATTGGGGGGTATCCAGTGCAAAGATCCAAAGATAAACCAATGTAGCTGGATCATATAGTGTGAAGGGGGTGTAAAAAGTGAGAAGTTTGGAAAGGTAAGAAGGGGCCAGTTTGTGAAGAGCAGGATTGCATATTTGATCCTGGAGGTATATCTTGTTGGTACAGAGTTGTTTTCATGCCTCCTCCATTAAATTGTGAGTTCCTTCAGAGCAGTGACTTGTCTTTTGCCTTTTTTTGTATCTCCAGCACTTTGTACATAGTAGTTGATTAAATGCTTTTTATTGTTAATAGGGAGTCATCCGAGTTTACTGACTAGGAGTATTACTTGGCCAGAAGTAACCCTAACCCTAAAGTGCAGACTTTTTAGGATGTTTGCTTTGATAGCTAATTGGACAATGGACTGGGCGAGGAGAGACTCAAGGTAGGCAGACCCATCAGCAGCCATTGCCATAGCCCAGGTGTGAGGTGATGAGGGCCTCCACCAGGACTGGGGTGGTGTCAGAGGAGAGAAGAGAGTGTATTTGAAAGATGCTACAAAGGTGAGGTTTATCAGAGATGTTGAAAAGGTGAAATGGACAAGAGATGCTGCAAAGGTGAAATCAACTAGAGATGCAATAAAGGTGAAATTGACCAGAGATGTTATAAAGGTGAAATAGATGGATGATACAGAGGTGGAATTGACAGGCCTTGGTCACTCATTGGATATGTGGGGTAAGAGACAGTGGGAAATCTAGGATGATACCATTTTGAGCCTGAGTTGGGGTGTGAATTATTGCTGGTCTTTTTTTTTTCTTTCTACTGATATTTGCCAATAGGTCACAAAATTTTAGAGTTGGAAAGGGCCTTACTGATCATCCTGTCTTAGTCATCCCCAGGAGAATCCCCTGTACAACATCCCCTTCAAGTGGTCCTCCAGTTGGAAGACCTACAGCTAGAGGGAACCCACTATTTCTCAAGGTAGCCCCATGCATTTTGGGATAGCTCTCCTTGTTAGGAAGTTCTTCCTGATAACCAGCCTCAGTTTGAATCTTTACAACTGTGTCGCCCCACCCCCTACTCCTAGCTCTTCATTGCCTTTTATTGGTAGCATTCTAATTTTCTTTAATGGAAAAAACACTGGTCAAAACCCCTGATGGCTTACTATCTGTGTGACCTTAGGCAAGTCCTAACCTCTGTGGACCTGTTTTCTTCTCTGTAAAATGGAGGGGTTGAACTTGATGGCCTCTGAAATCCCTTCCAGCTCTGACTCTAGGATCTTATTATATATAGCCTAGGATAGTGGGTTCTAATGATTTAAGCATCTGTGATCATCCCTCCATTCTAACAGTCTGATCCCTGTATAACTTCTACATTAGTAGACGGCATGTGAGGGGCTCTGTCCAACCTGATGGTGAGCGTCTCCTTGCTTAGCTAGGCTGAGCCTTGGACAATAACAATCTCTTTCAAGGACTATCCCTTCTCTCCACTTTTGTGTCTTTATGCCTGTATTGTCTCCTCCATTAAGATGTAGACTTCTTGAGGGGAGAGACTGCAGCTCATTTTTATTCTGGTATTCTCAACACTGAGCACAGTGCCTGGGCCAGAGTAAGCACTTAACTCATGCTGACTGAGGAATTCATTGGAGTGTTTATAACTTAGAAATAGTCAGGGCTTTTGCTTAATAGAATGAATGGAAGACTTAGAGGAGCCAGGGTCACCTTTACATAATTTATATACACATGTATGTGTGTCTGCAATACATACATACATCATACACAATATGCATATATGTATACTCACATACAGACACATATGTATAAATTGCCTTCAGGGGAAATTTGAACCATTAGATAGTTGCAAATATTTAATTCCCTAGACTATGTATGTGTGTGTGTGTGAGTGTGTGTGTGTGTGTGTGTGTGTGTTTGGGTTATACCTGATAACATATATGTATCTTTGTACATTTACATACACAGACATTATATGTCCATTGTACATGTTTGCTTGCTGTTTCCCCAATTAGACTGTAAGCTTCTTGAGGACAGGAACTGTCTTTTGCCTTTTTGTATACCTAGCACTTAGCATGGTTCCTGGCACATAGTAAGCACTTAATAAATGCTTATCGACTGACATACATGTATGTATATAGGGAGTGTCCCAAAATTCTTAGTGCAATTTTTTAGCTTTAATAGCTTAAAATGGCTCTAAGCCTTTTGGAACACCTTGTATATATTTGGGATATATATATACACACACACATACATGTGTGTGTGTATATATATATAGATATATGTATAGATATAGATATAGATATATGTGTATATATACACACACATATATCCATATATACACATACATATACCTATACCTATATATATATATATATATATATATATATATTAGGGAATTGAATGCTTATAAATGTCTATAGCACCTGCACATAGTCTTTGTCTACCCCTCCAATTAAGCAAAACCAACCCATACAGCACCAGCTCCAATTGATGAAAATATTCTATCTTCATAGTCCCTTGCCTTTCTTCCTACAGACAAATTAAAAACAAACCCAGGAGCTCTCAATTAGAAACCAATCAAACAACTACCTTTTTGTGGTATGGTGGTCAGAACACTGGGCTCAAAGCTTAGCTCTGGTGCCTACTATGTGTGGAATCTTGGGCCTCAGTTTCCTCATCTGTGTAAAAAGAGGGGGTTGGGGAAGGGGGATGAGAGGGGAGATGATGGAGGGGACAGCATTCTAGGGGGAGGGGAGGTTGGAAGTACCCACTTTCGAAGAGGGACAGGATCAAAGTAGGGAATGGACCAGGTTGGGGGTGGGATGGGCGGGGGGGAAATATAAGCAGTCTTTTACAATATATCTACCATGGTAATGTTTTGCATAGCTATACATGTACAACACATACTGAATTGCTTATCTTCCCAGAGGGTGTGGGTGACAAGGGAGGAAAGGAATAGATCTGAAATTCGAAGTCTTAAAATTAAAAGTCTCAAATGTATATAAATACTATTATTAATACTATTTTGCATGTAATTGGGAGATAAGATGTTCAGGCATTGGGGCTCAGAGATTCACCTTGCCATAATGGCTAAAGTCGAAGGGGTATGGGAGAAGATATGGGAGAGAGCAGATTGGATGAGGGGATATCTAGTGGGACTGCTATTCTAGGGTGGTGGGTAGGGAAAAATGGGGAAAAAATTGTAACTCAAAATCTGGTGGAAATGAATGATGTAAACCAGAAGTTAATAAAGCATTTGTTTAATGAAAAAAAAAAGAGGGGTTGGACTGAGTATCTTCTAAGCCCCCTTCCCCTAGCTCTCAATCTAGGCTCATCGATGTGACCTTGGCAAATCACTGAACCTCCTTGGGCCTCAGTTTCCTCATCTGTAAAATGAGGGGGTTGGATTATGTAGCATCTGAGGGCCTTTCTAAGGCTAGGATCTGAGCAGGTGCACATTCCTTATGTTTGGAATCTGTATCTATTCTCCCTCCTTACCCCCTCCCCCCTTCCCACATCTCACTAACCCCACAAATGCCACTTCTTTCCAGAATCCTTCCTCAATGCTCCAATAGCATTGGCTTTCCCCACTCTCAGTCTCACCTCAGGCACAGCATAAAACTGTGTTTGTTCCTTTTGGATACGTAGTAAGCAGCAGTGCGGTGAACCGTGCTAGAACTGAATTCGAGTCCTCCCACCTCTGATATCTTTTTTTTTTTTTTTTTTGCTTTTTGTAGAGCAATTGGGGTTAAGTAACTTGCCCAAGGTCACACGGCTAGGTTTTTGTTTGTGTGTGCTAAGTGTCTGAGGCTGGATCCGAACTCAGGTCCTTCTGACTCCAGGGCCAGTGCTCTACTCACTGCACCACCTAGCCGCCCCACCACCTCTGATATCTTTTAGCTGTGTGGCTCTGGTCAAGTCACTGAGTAGCTTCTGTGTCTGTTTCCTCAGAATATGTGTCTAACAGGAGGACCGACATTCCAGGGTTGTTATGATGATCACCTGAGATGTTGAGAGGTCTCATCAGCCTGCCAGGGTTGTGGCAACTTTTATTTTGGGGGTCTGGAATTAGGATTTCATCCATGAAGACCCTCCCAAATGAAGAAGCGCCCTTATACTCATGAAGCTTGGTACTTAGAGAGGGGCCTGGGGACACTCAAGAAGTGACTCATCCAGGGTCACACAGCTAGGATGTCAGAGGCTAGACCTGAATCCAAGCTTATCTTGGAGGCTGGCCCCTCCCACACTTAGACCATATTGGCTCTTTGTAACCATCATTTATTATTATCATTATTTTAATAACTTTTGTAATATTTTAATTTCGTATTTATATTTTAACTTATTTTAATATTTATAATACTTTAATGACTTTAATAACTAATAACATACATAGCTATGTGGTGTCTAGAGAGCACTGGCCCAGAATCAGAAGGCATGGGTTAAAATCCAGATTCTGCCACTTAGAATATGTGTGAATTTGTGGGTTTGTTTCTCATTTTTTAAAACAAGGCGGCCTCTGAGGTCTCTTCCACTGCTAAATCTAGCATTCTGAGGTAAAAGGAGACCTCCAACGTTGCACAAAATGCCGGTGAGAACAAGGGAACTGATAATCTCCAAAGTGCAAATATCACTTCCATTTCACAGAGTAAGACTACTGAGGCTCAGAAGCAAGGTCAGTCAACCAGCATTGACTGGCTTCTGAATGAAGCTGGTTTGACTATTTTTGCTTAATTAACATGTGCTGGGGATGATTTGAACCCAGACTGACTCCCAGTTCGTTTTTCTTTTTACCCTGCCCCAGAGTTTCCTGAAAGCTATGAGGGTAGCCCTGGTGCAGTCTTAATAATAATAGCATTAATAATTATATATAATAATATAATAGTAATAACAGCAGCTAACATTTATATGGTGCTTTAAAGTTTGCAAAGAGTTTTATGAATATTATCTCTCTGGATCTTCATTATAACTTTTAGAGGTAGTTGCTATTATCATCCCCACTTTATAGATTAGGAAACTGGGGCAGAGAGGGGTAAGCAACTAAACCAACACCACTAAGGTTGTATTAGAGGGCACAGGTGAGATTCAAACCCAGGACCTGTAATTCCAAGTTTAGTATTCCTTCTACTGTGCCACATGCCCTCAAGATAAATTCATTAGAAACATGAAGGCTGATCTATGGAAGCTGGGCGGGAGTTAGTGAATGGACTGAAATCAATCCATTTCTGAAATACCTCAGCTGAAGTTATATCCATTGCCTCAATAGTAGAAACAAGAAGCATCATGCTTGTATTTCTGTTGGATTTAAATATATATTTTTTCTTAGAGACTACACCACTCCTCCTCCCCCCTCCCCCCAGCAAAGCCTTCATCTGTCTATGTATCTATGTATGTTTCTATCTCTATCTGTCCACACATCCATCCGTCCATCCATCCAATCTCTCTCTTTCATTACCAAAGTCAACAATTCTGGCCAAGCCTGCAGGGTTTAAGTACTTCAACGTGAAAGACAGGATGCCTTGGAGTGTGGGTAATCTGTTGTATATTGGAGAATCTCCACCACAAGTGGTTAAAAGTCAGTATTGTAAGCTGGCAAAATCTACTACCCCAAAAAAATGGGGCACAGGAATTCTTGGTAGCCCTATAAAACTAAAATCCAGTGTATGTGAAAATGTCATTAACAAGCTGCCTCCTTCCCACGCCCCCTCCCCAAGTCTAGGAGCATAGTAGTGGAGATCCTGTGCCTACAAAGTCGTCTCTATCTCAAGGATGCATGGAGAAGACTTATTGTGATGCAGAACACCCCAGAGGCGACAAGCTTTTTATTTGTGGTGGTGCTGTTGTTGTTTTTGGAACCAGAGGGAGGAATTAGAATAAATGAGAGAGGGAGAGAGAGAGAAAGAGAGAGGGAGAGAGAGAGAGAGAGAGAGAGAGAGAGAGAGAGAGAGAGAGAGAGAGAGAGAGACATGACAGAGACAGAGAGAGACAGAGGAGACAGAGACAGAGAGAGGGGGGGAGGGAGAGGGAAGGGGGAGAAGAAAGAAAGAAGAAGAAGAAGAAGAAGAAGAAGAAGAAGAAGAAGAAGAAGAAGAAGAAGAAGAAGAAGAAGAAGAAGAAGAAGAAGAAGAAGAAGAAGAAGAAGAAGAAGAAGAAGGAGAAGAAGAAGAAGAAGGAGAAGGAGAAGGAGAAGGAGAAGGAGAAGGAGAAGGAGAAGGAGAAGGAGAAGGAGAAGGAGGAGAAGGAGAAGGAGAAGGAGGAGAAGGAGGAGGAGGAGTAGGAGTAGGAGGAGGAAGAGGAGGAGGAGGAAAAGAGGAGAGAGAGGAGATGAGGAA
Organism: Gymnobelideus leadbeateri; assembly: GCA_011680675.1. Taxonomy (NCBI): domain Eukaryota; kingdom Metazoa; phylum Chordata; class Mammalia; order Diprotodontia; family Petauridae; genus Gymnobelideus; species Gymnobelideus leadbeateri. The sequence goes on from WOXC01007094.1 coordinate 437,370, forward strand.
GAGAAGGGGGGAAAGAGAGGAGAAAGGAAGGGAGAGAAGAGATAGTGGAAGAGAAACCCGCCCCACCACTGTTTCCAGGCGACACATGTAATCTGTTGCTGTCATACATACCCTTTCCCGTAAGACAGCGAGTCCCACTGGGAGAAGGGGCGAAGTGGAATATTTTATCAGCTGTGTACATATGTACAAGAGCCTGGTTGAAAAGCAAAACCTCTTTTTTGCTCTGAATAGGGGGAAAGAGGGAGGGAAAAAGAGGGGGAGGCAATGGAGGGGGCTTATCTACACGGGGTGAACAACCAGTCTGTGCCCAGTAGACAATATTTCCACCTTTTGAGTCAAGTCCAGAAGGGAAAGTCCACATGGATCAATGCTTTGGGTCACATAGTATAAGAAAGATCTGACTTCTTAAAAAAAAAAAAGAAAATTCATTTGACATTTAATAATAACAAAAATAGACATTTAGTTAGTACTTTAAAAGAGTTACAAAAATCTTCATACATATTCTCCTGTCTGATCCTCACAACAATCCTGTGAGATAGGCATTGTTTCTAGTCCCATCTTACAGATGAAGAAACTGATATCCAGTGACTTGCCCAGGGTCACAAAGCTAGTGTCACGGTCCAGGTATTCCTGACTCCAAATCCAGCCCTCCATCCACTATACTTGATTTGTTTATTTTTTAATGAGACAGAATCCTTCAGGGCTTGAGCCTTGCTGTTCAGTGGATAGGGCCAATGCCCTGGCTTAAAGGGCCACACCCCCCAATGTGAATTTCAATACCCCATCTTGCTCTTCTTGCCAAGAGACCTTCTGCTCTGGGAGTAAATTCCTCTCGGTAGAATTGGTTTCCAAACATGGGGGTTGGGAGGATGTGTGGCTCTTGGGTTGAGAAAACTTGCTCTTCCACACCTGAGTCTATACTGTTGGAGTCTGATTTGGAGGCTTGGAACAGGCTGAATTTGGATGGTGCTAGGTAAATGTGTCCTCCTCTCCACTTCAAACAAGCCAGGGCTAGAAGACAGGAAGCTCTCCCCAGAGCCTTGCTGAGGAGGACCAGCTGGGTACCTAAAAGGCAGAGGTAAAAAAGAAAAAAAAAAAGAAAAAGAATGAAATGAGACACCATTACTGATCACAGATAGTTAGAAAGTACCCAGCCTTGGAATAGCCACTAGCTCAGGTAACCAGGGGGATCAGCTATTTCTAACAAGTGACTTGAAAAGGAAACATGTTAATGTTTCATGTTAACATGTTAATCATGTTACCCATGCACCTTTGGTGAGAGGGTTGGTCAGCAACGCTTCTGTGTTTCTATGTGGCACCCCAGAATGACTGAATGATGGGATACAGATTCTATTCTGGGGGATCAATAGAGGTGACTGGTCACTCTAAATACTGAGCCATGAGTATCCCTCTAAACAGGCATGTGGACAAAGGTCTGGGAACAGAATGGGGAACTGACCAACTTCTCTGTTAAACCACCACCCTCTCCCCAGTCCCTAAACACAGAGATGAGCAGGTTGGGGATCTCTGAGCTCATGAAAAAGTTTGTGGTATTAAAAAAATAGTAAGAAAGAGAGAGGAAGAGAGAGGCAAAAGCGGGATGGGAAAAAGGAGAGGGGGGGAAAAAAGAAAAGGAAAAAAGAGAGGTAGAAACGAGTGAGCCCATCTGGGCAATGCATCACATTGAAATTGTCCCGCATTAAAAATTCACCAGCCAGTGAATTTTCAAGGGATTTGTAGTAATTAGATGACAAAATGCCTGCAAATCTCAGGCTTGCCAAAGATGTTACTCAGGGGTCAAAGACTCCACACTTTCGGCTGGGTAATTTGTAAGTGTCAATCACACACAGCCATCAGAGAGAAGGAAAAGATCTAACCGCGGAATTCTAACTAAGTCCAATGTTCTTGCCTTCAGCCACCCCATCGGCTGCTATCATCTCCCCTTCACTCCGCCCCCCCCCCCCCGACTCCCCCCGCGATCGCCTTCCCCTCTTTTATCAGAGGCACAGACGGTCTGTGGCTTCACAAGGGACTTGGAATGGAGCCGGCTGCCGTCGAACCCAAGTTTCTAACTTCTCCATTTTCCCCAATAGATATTTTTGGTGATGTTTTAAGGTTTTCTTTTCTTTTTAAATGCAATTTTATTATTTTTTTCAAGGAAAAAAAATCTATTTTTCCTATCCCTCTCACTAGAAAAAAATTCTTTTTAGATACTACTCAACTTACACACCCTGCCCTGCCTCTCCCTCACCAAAAAAAAATCAACCCCGAGTTTCAGGAAACATTGTTCACCAAAGGACAATTCCTTGGATTTCTACTAGTGTACTATTTCTTCAGAGCTTGAAGAATACTTGGAGATCACTGAGTCCAAGACATTTTTACATTACAAATGAGGAAACTGAGGCCCAGGAATGTTAGATCAGGGTCACAGAGACAGAATTTTAATCCAATTAATCTATCAGCATTTATTAAGCACCCACTACATTCTAGGCACAGTGCTAGGCAGTAGAGATATCCAGACAAAAATGAAAGAATGTCTGCCCTCTAGAAGCTTACATTCAAGAAGGGCAGGGGTTCTTAATCTGGGGCCCATGATTTTTTCCTTTTATTTTGATAACTGCATTTTAGCATAACTGGCTTCCCTTGTAACCCCATGTATTTCATTTTATGCCTTTAAAAACATGATTCTGAGAAAGCATTTCTAGGTTTCAGCAGACTGACTGGCCGCCCAAGGGGTTCCCAGCACAAAGAAGGGAAAGAATTCAGATTTTCTGTCACCTTGGCTTCCAATCTAAGGCACTTTCCTTCAAACCAGGTTGCCTGTATCATTACTGACACCTCTATCCTGATGATGGCCAGCTCTTACATTCCAGTCATACAATTAACAACATTATTAATCTAAATATTAATAATAATCATCAACAACAGTAATAGTAACAATGACATTTATATAATGGTTTAATATCTGCAAAGTCTCCCCATTCTCTAATCTGAGCCTCACAACAATCCCATGGGGTTCAATGCTCCAGGCTCAGAAAAGGTGATTTGCCTGCCACTAGGTGCCCCAGACAGGGAGGGTGAATGGAGTCCATCCTGACTCTGATTCCTGTGCTCTCTCCATACGCGAACATCCAAGATCATTGGATCCAAACCCTTCATTTGGCTGGAAGCTGTTGTATTAAAAGCCAGGTATGCCAATAACCATTAAGCAAGGGGCAGACAGACATCCAGAGTGGGGACCTGCTCCAGAATGAGGACTCTCAGTCTGGCCTCTCACCTGTTCTCCTGAAGATTCCGTACTTTTACAACCCAGGGGGCATTCTCAAATCTGCCTTCTTATAGGCCAGACAAAAATGAATTTATTAAACACCTACGATGTGCAAGGTGTCCTACTAAGCCCTGGAGAGATGCTCTCCTCAAGCCTGGACTTTCTGTTTGAAATGTTATTGGGGTGGGAGGGGTGATGGAGAGGGGAGCCAGAGAATGCTCATACTGGATGCTCTGCCCCTGGGCACATGCCATACTTTTCGAGGGGAGGATCTCATTCCATTGACTTTTTCTGATTAAAAATTTTCTGAAGGGAATAATGGGTTGGGGGCCTCCCAGAGGAAAAGTGTCTGTCATTACATGTTTTTCAGGAACTCTTGGCTTGCCTGGAGCACGGGTTGAAAGCCAATGTTCTCCAAAGCCTCCTCTCTGCTCGATCCCTCCCTTTCCCCATACACCAGCTGAGACTGCCCAGAGCCTTCCTCAACTACCTGCCAGTGCCTGCAGATGTCTAGCCTGAGAGGTGGGGATGGAAGGGTGGGGTGGCCCTTAAAAGTTCCTCAATCTACTCTGACAGATGAAGAGACTGAGACCCACAGAAGGGAAAGGACTCCCTTAACAACAGAGCCCCCAATAGCAAAGTCCTCCCAAAACAAAGCCTTCCAAGCACCAGATGATGGAGTTATGTATTTTACAACCAAATTCCAACCAAGCAGAAGACTGCAGACTTGTTCTCAACATTTGTTTGTACAGGCATCCCTCGGTTTATGTGACCCCGACATAAAACAATACAGATTTAGACACATGAGGATTCACTTTATAAAAGAATTCAAGACAGGATCATCTTCCCTTTCCCCAAGCCCTTGCTAACAAGGTGGTGTAGTGGAGGGAATTCTGGGCTTGGAGTCAGGAAGACCAGAGTTCAAATTTGGCCTCAGACACTTACTAGCTGTGTGACTCTGGGTGAGTCACTTCACCTAGGGAAATAGACTCATTTTCTCTCTTATCCTATAATTGAGGAAACTGAAGCATCCATCGGTGAAGAATGGCCTTCAGAAGAAATGGCATCTAAAGTCTTTCCCAAATCTAGACACAGGATCCTAGAGCCATCTCACAACCCAGAAAACCTCCTCTGGATGCCTAGGAGTGTTTGGAGCAGAACACAGCTCTTGAAATGTGTGTGGTCTGATGAGGAGAGAGTACAACAGGCGGTCATCTCCCTAGTACTGAATACCACGCCTCCCACATGCAGCCCAAACCTCCATTAATGTTTATGGCAGGCACATCACACTGCTAACTTGTATTGAACCCAGAGGCCACTAAAACTGTGCGCGCGCACACGTATGTATATGTATACACACATATATTTTTCCGATGACCAGCTGTCTAATCTCTTTCTTGGTTATTTTGGGGGGGGTAGGGGAGGAGGAAGGAGGGAGAAAGGAGGCCCCACCATAGTGACAGATGATTCTGATTCTCTACCCTTCATCCCAGCTTGGTGCCGCCATCACTAAACCTTCTCCACCAGGGGGATTGACTCAAGGGGAAAATGAGAAAGTGGCTGGTGTTTCTTGGGAAGTGCCGGACAAGTCCTTTTGAGTGCCCACGTAAAACTCTCTTCAGTGCTAGATGAGGAAGAGTAATAGTGTGTCCTCCGACCTGCAGGCGAACACAGGCGGCACCAAATGAATCCTTTCCAGGCTGCCGGGGATATATCACAAAGACTAAGCTCCCTGCTTCTAATACAATAAAAATTATTAACAACAACAACAAGCTGAGGTCATCCATCCTCCAAACCCCTCATGAATATCTCTAGCCTCCGTCGCTCGGCTTTGAGGGCCAGATTCTGGGCCCGCCAGCAAAAGGGACAGCCCACACGGAGGAAAGGATGCTGCCTCTTGGTGCAGAGGGCCTGGGTTCAATCTGCCCCCTACCGATTACTCATTCTGTGACCTTGGACCAGTCACTTAAACTCACCTGGGCCTCTTCTAAATCATTTCAGTTTACAGTTACAGTAAAAGTTATTTTCCTCCTCTTAAAATAGGGGAGTCAGACCAGACAGCCTCTGAGGTCTCCTCCAAGCCCAGACTGCAGATACTATGGGAAGAGTGGTCTATCTGGAATCAGAGGCCTGGGTTCAGATGCTGCCTCTGATACTTATTACCTCTGGAAACATGGTCAAGTCCGTTCTCCTCCATGGGGAGGGGGTGGGTTAGACAGCCTTCCCTGACATTTACATATGGATTTCACTTTGGCTCAAGGTTTACAAAACTCTTCCTAGCCTCACAAAAGCATCTGCTACTGGCTAACCCATGTCAGACGCACACATATGTGCCTTGGGTTGGGTGTACCTAGTGCAGGAAAAGCCAGACTTTGGTATAAAGAAAGAGGAGTTGTTCTGCCCAGGGTCACACCAATGGTAGATGGAGAATCAGGGACTGGAACCCAAGTCTCCTGCCTCCATCCATGTCCAACGCCTTGTCATCACCATTCCTCCATAATAATAATCTTAGCTGACAGTGGTCAGTTTCCAAATGCAATTAGCAATTTGGGCAGAGGAAAAAGATGAGTTATTTTATTGTGGGGTTATTAGGTGTGAGGGAGTGAGGATAGGGGGTGCAAAAGCCCTTTTCCAACTGGGGTGGGCACAGCAGATTTGCAGCCAGAACCCCCAGAGCTGAACCTGAACTCTGACATTTAGCAGTTTTATAGTATCTGGGTCTCAAGTTTCCTCAGCTGGAAGTTGAGGGGGTTGGATGGGAGGCGACCTCAAAGACCCCTTAACGTGTATACCAGTGAGTCATTAAGCACTGATTTAGCCCTTCAGGTGTGAAGAGCTCGAGATAGGACTTAAGATGCTTCCTCTGCCTTTTATGAGAGACCCACAATTTCTGCCTGCTGCTTCCAGGTGCTGTCTGCTGCCCCACAGAAAACTCCAAGCATTTTATGGGGTGAAGCCTCATGGGATTTCCACAAGCTTGCAAACTTTCAGTGACACAAAACTGAGGCCTGGAATTAAGGACTGCACCCCAAATCACATTAAGAGTTAGGGGCAGGGGCAGCTAGGTGGTGCAGTGAATAGAGCGCTGGCCCTGGAGTCAGAAGGACCTGAGTTCGGAGCCGGCCTCAGACACTTAATCCACACAAACAAAAACCTAGCCATGTAACTTTGGGCAAGTTACTTAACCCCAATTGCCCTAAAGGGGCGGCTAGGTGGCGCAGTGCCTCGGAGTTGGGATGACCCGAAATCAAATCCGGCCTCAGAAAATGAGCACCCACACATAAATAATGACTAGCCGTGTAACCTCGAGCAAGTTACTTAACCCCAATTGCTTTAAAAAAAAAAAGAGTTAGGGGCAGATCCATTTTTTAAATCATTGGGTAGTGGATACTTGTTAGGAAGGCAAGACGTTTTATCCTCAGCTGCCACTAAGGAACTTGCTATGTGATCTTGGAAAAGTCTTTAGTCTTCTCTGACACTTTCTTATATGTGGAATTTTGGGTGAATTAATGGTCTTTAAGGTCCCCTCCCAGCCCTGACATTCCATGTCAGGGCCCTCCTAGTGCTGCTTTTCAGGGTTCAAGGCTAGACCAAAGTTTCCTTAGTAGCTGGCTGGTATAACACAGGCCCAGATCCAGTTTAAGTCTTTGAAGAACAGCCCCTTCTGAAATAGCAGCAGAGGAGATAGGGCAGCAAGCTGCTCAGTGCCCCTCACTTCCCCATGCCTCCGCTGCTCTGTCTGCACAATGGAGACTGGGCCACTGTCTTGGGGGCCTCCAGTTGATCACCCCCAGTTGATCACCTCACAGGCAGAGGTGAGCCAGTGTGGAGACATCTCACCCTTCAGGTGGACATGCATGGGCGCTTGGACCAAAAGGCAAGAAGAGGATCTTGGTAACCGACAGTGTACAAAGACTGCCAACAGCCCTCGGGCTTCTTATATTAGCCAACCTGAGTGGTCTGGGAAGGGTGCTCAGTGAATGGGGAGCTGCCTGGAGTACATGTGTGAGTGTGCACTCCAGGCACTGTACTAATCCGTAGGTCTGTGTCCTTTAGGAGGGAGAATGGAGCTCTGGAGATGGGGGTGGAGGTGGAGGTGAGGGGCCCTGGCTGCCCACACTGGGAATGGAATCACCAGATGAAGATATAGATCTCCTCCTTCCTGATAGCTACAATCCTCTGCTTCTCCCAGAGCCAGAAAGGAAGTTACACAGGACTCTCAGGAAGAAAACAGGATCCCCCCAGTGGAGTCCTCAGCCTTCTTGAGATCACCGAGGAGTTAATTTGTGAAATGAAGAGGCCGCCTTTTACAGAATGGAAACTGAGTCTGGGGACATGAAGTGATCTTGGCCAAGGCCATGAAAGTAGTAAGTGGCAGGGGTGTCTTCCGGACTCTAATTCCCTACACTGTCTAGCAGAGTCTTCCTAGTACACAGCACTGTCTGCTATACAGGGTCCCCAAGGTCCCATGTTTAAGCTGCGGAAGTTCCACACTGCCCAAAGAGTTGGGGGATGGATGCCTTGGACCCACAGTCATTGCAAAAGTGTCCTTTAAAGAAAGTTTCTTCTCTACAAAAACGAGCTACTTCCCGACTGGAATTGTGGTCACTCTGATGCCAGGGGCCTGGAAGGGATTATTCAATCAATCAGTCAACTCACAACTGACTATGTGCTGCAACCCACAAGCTATGAAACACCTACTATGGGCCAGGTGCTAGGGATACACAGATTTTAAAAACGACAGGCAGGGATCAAAGACTTAGAAGGGTCTTCAGGGGTCATCTAGTCCCATGTTCGCATTCGACAGATGAGGAAACTGAGGCTCAGAAAGGGGATTTGGACCTCCATGGTGGCTGAAGGGTCAGGTACCCAAGAGTGCCGAAGATGGTAAACCTTGCCACTGGGATGCAAGTCTAGGTCCTCTGCCCCCAAATCTGGCCATATTTCCACCCTCCAAGAGCTGACACTCCATGGGGTGGGGGAAGGGAACATGTTTATTTTATACTGATAAGGGCCATGTGAGGTAGACAGTAAGGAGAGATTCAGACTGAGAGCTCTAGGCATGTGAAAGGAGGCAGAGCCTGCCTAGGTGAGGACTTTAGAAACAGGAAGGGTCTGTCACCTAGTGCAGCAGCATTTCTTCCTTGGGGACCTGATGGCTAGTCAGCATTATTCCTGAGGCTGCCACACCCAAGTCCCAGATAGAGTCCAAGCAGATTGCTGGGGGAGGGAAAGCAGGGGAGGGAGAAGCTGCTTATAGAAGGTAAATGTCCCAAAACAATTAGGGAATGCGGCAAAGAAAATAGTATTATGCCAGCAAGGTAAAGGATTAAGCATGATTTATTCTCTGCTAATCCCCCCTAAGTACCTGTTAAAAACACAAACATAGCTCTCCAGCCTGACAGATGAGGGAGGGAACACTCTGCCCCAGCAGACTACAGGCAAAGGGACCCCAGAAATGGGAGTGGGCAGAATTTCTACCCTATCTACTCTCTTCACATCCCACCAGCTGTCCGAGCAGTGACTCACCAGGTCGTCACCTGTGAACTCACTGGCTCTCACAAGCACACTTCCCCTGGGCAGGGGCTGCCTTTAGCCTCTTTTTTATTCCTTGCACTTAGCAAACAGTAGGAGCTTTCTAAATGCTGACTGCTGGTTACCTAAGGCTCCTAAATCTGGCCTTTCTTCTCAGCCTGAGCCTCTGAGGTGTCTACCTGGAATCAATCAACTCCTGGCACCCTGGTCCTGCTGCCCACTAGCTCTATGGGCAAGTGCCTTCCCTGTGCCTCAGTGTCCTTGCATGCAGAATTGCATGTAACTGGAGCTTCTGAGAGTTCCTCTGACATTCTGGGCAATCCCCATTTCCCTGGGTATCAGTGACATATTCTTGCTTGGGATGCCCAAGGTTGTTTCTGATACTGTAAGCATGGATTGCAGTCCTGGATTTGGAGACCGAGGACCTGGGTTCAAGTCCTGACTGCCCCTTACTCGGCCTGTGACCTTGGGCTTCAAGCTGTTTGAGCTCTTCAGCTTCCTCATCTGGTTGGATCAGTTCTAGAAGGGATATTGGTGAAGCTATGACATATTCTGGGCCTCTTTCCTCATTTCTAAAATGAAGGGTCGGGGTGGGCTACATAATCCTAGTTCCATAGAAACCTGACCAAGCATCCGTGCATACACATACTCATAAGTGGTCATCCAGCTTTGGCCTGAAGACCTCCACTAAGGGGTGTGTGTGTGGGGGGGTCCCCTACCTCCCAAGGCAGCCCACACTTTCACTCAGCTCTGCTCCAGAGTCTTGATTTCCCCTCCCCTGTATCAAGCTAAAACGTGTCTCTGTCACTCTCACAATTCTCCTCTAGGGAATCAACTCCCAACATGCAAACTTCCCTCTCTCCTCCACCCCCTGCTGCTTTTAGGAGCCTCATTCCCAGTTTCTCTGCCTGCTGTCACCCTGTGGTACCAAGAGGAGGGGCAGAGCAATGGAAAGGGTCTGAAGGCCTTCATTCAGATCCCAGTGCTGGGGCCGGTGTGACCTTGGCTAACTTAGCCTTTCTGGATCCGTGTCCTTATCTATAAAACACCGGGGCTAGCCTAGACCACCCCAGGCTTCTAGCTCAAGATTTGTGATGGGTGCATCTCCACCAGGAGAATCTATCTAGGACCCACTCCCCTTTCGGGTCAGTCCCTGAGACAAGGACGTAACCTTCCAGAGGGCAGGGGATCGTGCTCCGGGTGTGCTGGGCACCGTGACACCACCCTTCCCCCACATGCCACCTTCACTGGCTCTGGCCAGGTGCTTCCTCCCATGGCCCCCTGAGCTCTGACGGAAAACAGCAGCAGAGTCATAAATCACTCTGCTGCCCTCCCGGCTGGGGCTCGATCTGGTCACAGCAGCCCAGGTGCAGGGCGCTGGCCAAGTCGCAGCTGCCTGCCTCGCTCCCTCCCCGGTCTGAGCTGTGCCCTGTGCTCTGGGGGACCGGGGGCAGGCACCTTGCTGGGCCCGTTCCGCCAACTTGCAGGTATTCTAGTCACATCTTCCCCACACCTGCCCCTGCTGATGCTGGCTGTTCGTCTCTCCCTAGTCCCAGTTTGGGGTGAAAGCCTTCCTTATTAGCCAATCTGGATCCCCATTTACTGCGAATTACCTAGCTTGATTGTTATTCATGAGTGGATAAATCTGAAATCTCAGCCGGCTGCCATGTGATTTCCTCCGTCTCCCGAATGCAGAAGACTCAAGAGAAAACAGGAGGGCTCGCGTAGCCTTGACACGCTGTATCAATCTCCGCAGACAGGGATATCTTTTTGAAAGTGGCTGGCTCGCCGCTATAATTCAATTCCGCACCGACTGTCAGGGAGATGGGAAAATGGAGGTGCTGGAATGGGAGGGGGAAGCTTCCAGAAAACTGGGGGTTCAGTCTTCGTGCTCGGGAGCAGATGAGGGATGAGAAGATCCTGGGGTGGGGGTGGGGGGAAGCTTAAGCCCCCCAGCGCTCTCTGAATGCTAACCACGAGGAAGAAGGTTGTCTGGGGAATGATGAGAGGACCTGACAGGGTGAGATAGCGGGAAGTGTCTGGGGCTGCTGTGGGGTGCCCACTTCGACAAGAGAGGGCAGGGAGGGCTTGGAAATTGGAAAGGGACTGGAGTACAGCGAAACCTCATTAGACGAGAAATGTGAGGGACAGGGCTGGGGAGAGGCAGGACTCCAAACAAGCCCAACAGCAAATGGATGAGGCTGGAACCAGGGAGCAGTGCTGGGGGCTAATCTGATGGTTATCCCAGAACAATGGGGTGGTGAGTAAACCTGGAGATTCAGAGGCAGCTTCACCTGACAAGCTATTCCAGGTCCCTGCCCTGAAGATCAAGGGCCAGAGGGTCCTTGGGAAAGCACAGAGGAAATGGAAAGGGGAACTCACCAGCCTGGGCTTCCACTGGCAGCCAGTCAGTCAACAGGCATGTATGAAGGGCTTACTACGTGCCAGGCACTGGCAATAACGTCTCTGCCCTCAACAAGCTCATAGGTGAAAGGCTGAGACCTACAACAGGCTAGTAACTATATACAAAGAAGGTAGTATATACAGAGGATGGGAGGCAGTCACACTAGCAGCCTCAGGGATGGGGGTTTGGCCTGAGATCTTGGTGGAGAGTCTTTCTACTATATTCTCACCAACTATCCATAAGATAGTCTGAAAGATGAGATTTCTGTTAAGGGAAAAACACGACTCATCCAATACTGACAAGAGACTGATATAATAATGTATAATATATTAATTGTATATACACACATACACATATGCATGCATGTATGTACGTATACATACATAAACACACACATATGTGTATACATATACACAATCAGGTATATTGAAATAAGCATCTGCTGGGATGTCCAAAACACTGGGCATAAAACAGGGGAGACCCAGATGTTGGTCAGCCATGTGGCACCACAGTACAAGCCACAATGATGATGGTGATTACTACTATAATTATTGTTGGGAGCGAATATAGTGGATAGAGGGTAGGCCTTGGACAAAGAAAGATCTAAGTCCCAATCTAGCTTTTGATACTTAATAGCTATATGACCCTGGTCAAGTCTTCTAAGCACTGAGACTCAGTTTCCTTATGTGTAAAATGGGATACTAAGAATTGTACCTTCCTCAGAAGGTTGTGGTAAGGCTCTAATATGTGCAAATATAATACAACAATACATTAATTCTATGTAATATATTATTGTGTGCATATATATGTACATCTATATGCAAATATATGAACATGGGCAAAGTATCTGGCAAATAGCATGACGTTCTACAAATGTTGAAAATAGCAATTAGAATAATAAATTTCACTCTGGCCATGTGTTGATGCCTTTCCATTGTGGGGGAGAGGGAGGTGTGGTGAAGTCTCAGTGTAGGAAATCTTTTTACCAATGCAGAATGGTGATCATTTTTGGATACATCGACAACAACCCTCATTTCATCCAGTCTTGTGATGGAGTTCCATGGAAAGCTAAAAAAACTCCCCCCACAGAAAGAGATCTGCAATATAACCTCTTGGTTTCCAGGCAACTTTTTCACACTAGTTAGGAAACTCTATCAATATAGATTAGCAACAATTCTCCAGATCAGTCCTGGAGAGGGTAAGTAACCTGCCCTGGGTCACCCAGTCAGGATGAATCAGAGGCAAGATTTAAACCAAAGTCCTTTTGTCTCCAAAACTGGCCCGCTAGCTTCTATGCCATTCTGCACCTCAATAACAATAGCAATGGTAATAATTATTATTGTTGGTGATTTTTTAAAGTCTGCAGGGCTGTGAAACCTGCACAGTTGGCCAACATTCTCTGGTCCACCTGAGTATGAATTGGAGGTGGGATGGACCAGGGAGCACAGAAGAGACAAAGAGAACTGAGCCCTCCAAGTAAGAGGAAATTAGATTGCCAGAGCTGGTTTCCACCTGGGTGCCTGGAGAAAGCCATCTGAGTCCCTTGGCAATGCCTGACTCTCCCTGAAGACTGGCTGAGAACAACAGCAATCAGGAAGATTAAATTCACTTTCCAAGTTAGAATTTGATTTTTAATGGCAGGGGAATTCTGGGGCTCCCCTGGCAAGCAATCTTTGAATATCTTGCTTCCTCCGAGTACAAATTCAAGACTACCTGGGAAGATCCCAGGCCCCCCTCCACACCTGCCTCTCGTCCTCATTAGCCTGGCAGGCAGTAGCTCTCCAATTTAGAAGGTAAGGGGAAGATTTGCTCCTGTGGGACACCCAATTCTAGGCCTAGAGTGTTCAGCATGGGCAAAAAATTCAACAGGAATAATAATGAAGGGGACTGTGTTATCTTTTTTCCCTATGGGTTCAAAGTTATCTGCCAGGGTTCTCTTGGCTGGATGTGGCACGACCAATGCTTTCAACAGCCTACTCCTTCGTTAAGGGAGAACAGTGCCAGGGAGATCCTGCAAAGGAGACAGAAAGGGCACAGTACTGGTGCAATGAGGCTTCCGTGGGTACTGAGCCTGTCATTTTCTCTTGGCCTGGACTCTTGACCTGGATTTTGGGCCCTTGCTCTGCACACAATGTGGTCTCAGGTCCAGAGATAATCTGGCTTCACCCTTCCAATTACAAATGCAGAAACTGAGTGATTTGGCATGCGGGCAGTAACTGGCTTAGGAAGCATTCTGAGGGTCATAGGCTTAGAGATGGAAGAGATGGCCCTTGGTTGTCATCTACTTCAACCTCCTCATTTTATATATGAGGAATCTGTGGCCTGAGTAAGAGTGTGACCTTGTCCTATGTCATACTTGTTAAGTGACAGAGGTGAGATCTGAACCCACGCCCCCTGAATCCCAATCCAATGCTTTCCCTCACTGCTTCTCAGTGTTGTTTTACCTCCAGAAGAATGGAAGCTCCTTGAGGGGAGGGTCTTGGCTTTGTCTTCCCCATGCCTAGCTTGGTGGTCTGTACACAGGAGGTGCTTAATAAATATTTGTGGAACTGAATTAAGTGACTGCTCCCAAGATGGCAAAGTGAGTTCATAGAAGAAATAGGATTAGAAAACAGATCTCCTAAGCTCCAGAATTTGATTAAACCATATTCCCTTCACTGATCCTTCTCATCAGAGCAGGGAGACTATAATACATACTCTTTTACAGGATCCCAGACCTAAGCAGCTGCTTTTCGGGACACATGAAACTAGGGGAAACAGGGAGCTGTAAGATGGCTTCCTAAGTCATAGGAAAGTAGAAAGGAAGGCTATTAGTGCCACCCCCCAACTACCTTGTTATTTATATATTTTATTTTTAATATTTTATATATTTATATATAATATATTTATATATATACTTTGTCATCAAACATAAGCACCTTGAGGGCCAGAATTCTTTTTCTTTTTTCTTTGGTATCTGCAGGGACATATAAGAGATGTATGCAACAGAAGGAAGAGCTGGGGTTGAGTTCTACCTCTGAAACATCTTGGCTGAGTAATGGGGGAAACAACCATTTAACCCTTTAGGCTCTGTGCAATTCCCTGAGACTCTAAGTTCAGAGAAGATGTTGACATGCATTGGTTGAGGGAATTTCCTCAACAGGTAACTCCTTATACCCATGAAATGACAGGCCCAGGCATTCTCATCACTCATGTCCAGGAAGCAGCACAGAACATCACAGGCATTTCATAAATGCCTGTTGATTGACTGGCTGTTTTCTCCATATCGGAGGGGTCGTAGGGAAGGAGGGGAATGATCAACATTACCAATGCAAAATGGAAGGGATGGCCCTGATATAAATAATGGAAGTTGCTTAAGGGACTGTTTCTTGATAGCAAGGGGCAGTCACACTGTTCACTGTGATGCCTTGCAGGTGCAATGCAGGAGAGAGGACTGTGTTCCAGTTAGCATTGTGATGGACCTGGGGCTGTTAGTTATGGTTAGTGTGCAGTGATGGTGGTGATGGCTGCTGACGTGCAGCATGGCATGGTGAACATAGTGGCTGGATGTGGGGTTAGGAAGAACTGTATTCAGAACCAGCCTCAAATATTTACTAGCTTGGTGAGCCCAGGCTGGCCACTTAAATGCTCAGTCTCAGTTTCTGCATCTGTAAAATGGGGGTGGCCCAGGGTTTCTAAGGTTGCTTTCAGTTCTAAATCTCTGATCTTATGTAGCAGCTCTTGGGCACGGCTGCCCTCACCCTCTGGTTATGTGTGCACACAAGAAGGATTCAGTCCTATCCATCTGGCGTTTGGGAATAGCCAGTCAGCCCTGAAGGGTTACATGTGTGAACATAATTCAGCCCAACCAGCATTTATGAAGAAAGCCAGGTGCTGTGCTAGGTGATTGGGATAATAAGAGACAAAAGAGTCCATGCCCTCAAGAAGCTTACATTCTACTAGGGAGGGATAAGACACATACACAGACAAATAAAAGGTAATATGGAGAGAGAGAGAGAGAGAGAGAGAGAGAGAGAGAGAGAGAGAGAGAGAGAGTGCATGACTGGGGATACTAAGATAAGGCTTCTTGTACCCGAAGGGAACCTTAAAAAGAGGCTCTGGATTTTAAGAAGGGCAGGTCAAGAGGAAGTACATGTGAGGAATGTGGGTAGGCTCCTAGACCACTGCCTCAGTTTATCTGTTCTTATCCTCAGGGTGTTTCACTTGGTGATGTGCCAATGGCAACATGGGTAAAGGATTCTCAGGCGCCTGTATGGATTATGTACAGAACAACATGACCCTACACTCTAACTCAACAACCACAGAGTAGATGTAAAGACTGTTCATCCGACATTACTGTCAATATGTTGTCACTGAGTGCTCCCAAGAGTGAGGGAACTGGAGAACAGCGGCTCAATTGGTAAATTAAGCCTTGTCCTTTTTTAAAGACTCTGTAAACTTCACTGGTTAAAGCCCAGCCAATGGCCATTTACCCAGCAAAAGTCACCTGATTAAAGACTGGGGCCAAAGCCCTGAATCTTAAGCTACTGCCTTCCCCTGAGACTCAGGGTGTTAGTTTTTTGCCCACTGGGCAGTTTTGAAGGGCAATTGTTAGGACTCTAATCTTAGAAGATGAAAAGACCAAGAGATGAGAAGAAGATGACCATCATCCCCATTTGAACAAAACTTCTTGAGGGTGGCTCATCTCTCTCTCTCTCTCTCTCTCTCTCTCTCTCTCTCTCTCTCTCTCTCTCTCTCTCTCCCCCTCCATACAGCAGGCTAGAATCTAGTCCTATTCCAGCATAGCAAGAAACCTCAACTTTTTCTGGGTGCCTAATGGACCTCTTTAGAGGTCTGGGTTTCATAATCACGTTTTCATATGCATAAAATAAAATAGATAGGATTACAAAGAAAAACAATTATATCAAAACAAAGAAGTAACATTTTTACCCCCCATCCTACTTCATGGATCCCCTGAAATCTCTCCATGGAACCCCCTCATGGTCAGAATGACATTAATCCCACTAAACTCTCTCACTGTTGCTGGGATTCAATGAGAGATGAGATGCCAAGGGCTCAGCAAATCTTACAATGATCTGGGTGTCACTGATATGAAAAGACACATGAGGTATATGCAAGCTAAGAAAGCATCATAGGGGAGCCAAGATGGCGGAGTAGAAACAGCACGTCCAAGCCATTCTCCCCCCAGATCACCTCCAAACTATGTAAAAGGGGACTGTGAACAACTTCTGGAGCCCCAGCACCCATAGAACGACACAGAGAAGCTAACCTCCCGCTGAGGACAGCCCAGCAGCCCTGCAGGAAGGACCAGCACAGCGCTCTGGGAGCCGGCAGCACAGCGCACAGTGCGCAGGGAGCCGAGCACAGGTGCGCCTGAGTCAGGGTTTTAGCCCCAGGGAGGCCGGGACAGCAGCCAGCTGGAGGGACCCCAGAACACCAGCAGCTGTGGCAATTTCAGAATTATCAACATAGACATGCCTAGGACAAAGTGAGAGGTTAGTGCCCTATGGACTTTGGGACCAGTATTTGGGGAACGCGTTGGCTTCCTCCCCTGGGGGCTAGAAGCCGCTGAGGAGACACGCCATTTTGTAGTTTTCAGAGGCAGCTCCAGCTCCTGGCCTGCAAACTGTAGGGAGATTCAGTGATCAGTCTTGGGGGGTAATTGCTCTTGCTTTAACCTCCCTGGATCTGGATTGTGATCTGGGGTGGAGGTCATGGGTGGGTTTCCAGCTTGCCAGAAATGGAAGTTGTCCCCCGACATGTTCAGGACGAAAAGTTCCCCTGTCTGGCGGCAAAGCCATAGTGTGGCAACAAGCCCAAAAGTCAAGTAATTAAGTGTCAACATGCAAAGGCAAAGGAAACAAATTAAACAGAAAAATGCAACCTTAGAATCCTACTTTGGGGGCAAAGAAGATCGAAGCATAGAACAGGAAGAGGGCTGTGAGGTCAGAAATCCTGCTCCAAAAGCCCCAAAGGAAAACATGAGCGGGTTACAGGCCATAGAGGACCTTAAGAAGGACTTTAAAAATAAAATAAGAGAAGTGGAGGAAAAATTGGGAAGAGAAATGAGAAGGATGCAGGAAAAGTATGAAATGAGGGTCAACAGCCTGACTGAGGAAAACAACACCTTAAAAAAGAGACTAATTCAAATGGCAAAGGAGGCCCAAAAGGGCAATGAGGAGAAGAATGCCTTAAAAAGTTGAATTTGCCAGATGGAAAAAGAACCTCAAAAGTTCACTGAGGAGATTCATTCCTTCAGAGTTAGACTGGAGCAAATGGAAGCTAATGACTTTATGAGAAATCAAGATGCTGTTAAGCAGATCCAAACAAATGAAAGATTAGAAAGCAATGTGAAACATCTCATGGGAAAAACCACTGACCTGGAAAATAGATCCAGGAGAGACAATTTAAAAATTATTGGACTACCTGAAAGCCATGATCAAAGAAAGAACCTAGAAATCACCCTTCAAGAAATTCTCAAGGAAAATTGCCCTGATGTTTTAGATACAGAGGGCAAAGTAGAGGTTGAAAGAATCCACCGATCACCTCCTGAAAAAGATCCTGAAAAGAAAACTCTTAGGAATATTATAGCCAGGCTCCAGAACTCCCAGATCAAGGAGAGAATACTACAAGCAGCCAGGAAGAAACAATTTCAATATTGTGGAAACACAATCAGAATAGCACAGGACCTGGCAGCTTCTATACTGAGGGATGGAAGGGCATGGAATATGATATTCCAGAGGGCAAAAGAGCTGGGAATGAACCCAAGGGTCACCTACCCAGCAAAACTGAGTATTTTGTTTCAGGGGAAAATATGGTCATTCAGTGGAATAGAGGGCTTTTCAAGCATTCTTGAGGAAAAAATCAGAATTGAATAGAAAATCTGACATCCAGACGCAAGAAGGAAGAGATGCCCGAGAAGGTAATCAGGGAAAAGAAATCAAAAGGAACTTATCAAAGTTGAACTATTTACATTCCTATATGGAAAAACAATAATTGTGACTGATGAAATCTTTCTCACAATGAAAATAATGGAAGAAGGGTGTATGGTCATATGAATACATATGTGAATGTGTGTATATATGTTTACAGTTATACATGGAGAGAGGGCATAGGTTGAATTTGTTGGGAAGGGAGGATACTCAAGGGGTGAAATTATGAGGTGAGAGAGGAAAGTGGCAAGAGGAGATGGGGAGAGACAGAGTAGGGTAAACTATCTCATGTAGAAGAAGCAAGGGGAAGTGGCTGGAAGGGAGGGGAAGAATAGGAAGGCAAAAAGGCAAAACCACATTCTCATTGAATTTGGTTCAGGGAGAGAATGACATACATACTAAATGGGATATCTTAACCTGCAGCAGAATAGGGGGAAGGGGGATGAGAGGAGGGATGATAGATGGGAGGGCATTCTTGGGGGGAGGGGAGGTTGGAAGTACCCACTATAGAAGAGAGACAGGATCAAGTAGGGAATGGGCCAGGTGGGGGTGGGGTGGGATGAGTAGGAGGGAATTATAAGCAGCCTTGTACAATATATCTACTATGGTAATGTTTTGCATAGCTAGATATGTACAACATATACTGAATTACTTATCTTCCCAGAGGGAATGGCTGACAAGGGAGGAAGGAAATGGATTTGAAATTAGAGGTCTTAAGATTAAATGTTTCAAATATATATAAATACTATTATTAATACTCTTTTGCTTGTAATTGGGAGATAAGATGTGCAGGCACTGGGACACAAAGATTCACCTTCCTCTAATGGAAAAGTCGAAGGGGGTATGGGAGAAGATATGGGAGAGAGCAGATTGGAGGAAGCGATATCTTGTGGGACTGCTATTCTGGGAGGGTGGGTAGGGGAAAAACAGGGGGGAAATAATTGTAACTCAAAATCTGGCGGAAATGAATGATGTAAAACAGAAGTTAATAAAGCATTTGTATAAAAAAAAAAGAAAGCATCATAGGAGTGTGAGGTGCTATCAGTCCTGGTGAGGTGCTAGGACGAGGGTATGGGCTGAGTGCAGGGAGTTCAAAAGGTTTTTAAGCAAGTGTTTTTTCCCCCCAACAAGGACCATGTTGGCACTTTGCTGTATTCTGCTAACTCAGCTTTTTCCCTTTTTGTATCTGGAGGGCATAGGGCAGGGATGTGTACTGGGTGTGTTAGATGTAAGCTGTAAGCAGATCATTCTGGTTTCAGGTTCCTCCTCTAAAAGAAAGGGGTTTAAGCAGCGATCTCTAAGGTGCTGTCAGCATCCCAGTCCATGATCTCGTGAGACCTTTAAGTGTTATATGTAAGCTGCTGTAAGCTACCTTTTGAAGGATCCCACAACCTACTTCTTTAGCCCTGACTCCCCCTACAACTCAGTGCAGAGTGGAATGTAAGCCTGGAAGCTCCTTGAGGGCAGGCACTTTCTGTATTTTATCTTTGGATCTCTAGTGCCTAGTCATGTGTATGTGGGTGATGGGGGAAGCAGATGTTGAAGACT
Source organism: Gymnobelideus leadbeateri (assembly GCA_011680675.1). Taxonomy (NCBI): domain Eukaryota; kingdom Metazoa; phylum Chordata; class Mammalia; order Diprotodontia; family Petauridae; genus Gymnobelideus; species Gymnobelideus leadbeateri. The sequence goes on from WOXC01007094.1 coordinate 457,057, forward strand.
GGTGCTTTCCTCAGTGTGAGGGACTTGGGGTGAGTGCCTCTACCAAAGAAGATCAACACCTGCTCGGAAACTTAACGTCTGAGGGTTGAGAGGTTAAGGGACTCATCTAGGGACAGCATGGGTCAGAGAAGTGTCTCAAACCCAAGTCTTGACTCCCAGGCAGGCCCTTGATCTGCTAATCCACACTTCCTCTCCTTATCCACAATTGGTGCTTAATAAATGCTTTCTGAATGAATGGTATAGTGGAGAGAGTGCTGCATCTGGAGTCAGGAATCATGAATACAAATCCTGGCTCTCTGGTTTGGTTTTGTGGCCATTTAACCGTCTTATTCATCCGTTGCGTGTCTGTCCTAGGACTGTTGGGAGGAAAAGTGTTTGTAAACCTCCTATGTAAATGTGAGTTACTAGTGTCACTGCTATAAGAATGGGTCTATTTGGTATCCTTGGGACAGACCTTGAGACCCTTTCCTTCCTTGCCCTACCTCATTGTGTTTCTTGGGCCAGGAATGCTTTTCTGTACTCTCTACTTACTCCTCCCCATCCTTAAAGGCTCAACTCAAGGCTGTTTCCTCCATGGAACCTGTTCAGCCTGCTGAAGGGAGACCCCTTTCTCCCCCCATTCTGAATGAACAACACTTAATGTCTACATCGTCCATTTGGAAAATAACACATGGCGGTCTATGGTATCTGCCGCTGTGACTGCTGTCTGGTTATTATAAACTCCATGAGGCTGTCTGCTGCTTCTGGGGAATCCTTTCCCTCCCATGACATCAAAGTGGGGATTCTTCTGTGTAGGGGATGACTGTGGAGCTCCCTTTCTATCAGATTCAGTGATTTCATATACCTAGCAATAAGGGGTCAATAAGGTGGTAGAAGGGACTCCAGAGGGCATTTATTTAGTCTGACTCTACTTCACAGTGCTTCCTGTAGTGGCTAACATTGAGTAGGCATTTAATAAATGGTTACTGATTGATTAGCAGAATGTTTGGCATACAGTGGGTGCTTACTAAATGCTGCATGACTTGTTGACTTCTGCAGAGGAAGAAACTGAAGCTTAGCAGAAATCAGGGAGAAGGGGGAAGAGCAGTGAATCTGGAGTTTGAGGGCTTGAGTTTCAAGTTCTGCCAGCTACTTGACCACTCATGTGGCTTCAGGCTCCTCACTTAAGCAGAGGATCTCTAAGGTGCTGTCAGCATCCCAATCCATGAGCCTGTGAGCCCTTTAAGCAGGATGGAGCAATGTTAGGAGGCCTGCACTGGGATGCCGCCATGTTGGCCTCCTTCTAGATGTGCTGCTGACTCTGTGCACTTTGGGACACCTGGGTGCAGGCCCTATCACGCAATGTGTGTGCTGCTGCACCAGCTGCTGGGGAGCATGTGTCTGCCCCAAGTCTCCTCACTCCAGCCCAGCCTCCACTCAGTGTCAAAGAGGCCTTCCTAAAGGGCCGGTCCTACCACGTCATCTCCCTAACTCAGTGAACCCCAGTGGTTCCCCGTCACCTTCAGGATCAAAGAATTAAGCCTCTGCTTGTTCCACATTTGAAGCCCTTCAAAACCTGGCTGACCCCTGGCCTGCTCTGAGTTTTCTTAGACTTTACACCCCCTCAGATTCTGCAGTCCTGGTCTCCTCTGTGAATTATTTCCACCTGATTCTTTCTATAGCTTATTTGTGCCTACAGGTTTTAGGGAGTCTACCCCAATCAGACTGAGCTCCTCAAGGACAGGAACCAGGGGTGGATTTTTTTTCAACCTTTGTATCCTCAGCACTCAGTAAATGGCGCTTAAAGTGACTTCAATGTCATGCTCCTGTGCAGATATCTCCTCCCCCAGCTCCATGCCTTCCACCTTCGTTTGATATCTTCCCCCACTAGAATGTAGGGAGGCATCTGGGTACCTCAGAGGATAGATCACTGGGCCTGGAGTCAGGAAGCCTAGAGTTCAAATTGAGCCTCAGTCACATCCTAGCTATGTGACCCTGGGCAAGTCACTTAACCTTTGTTTGCCTCAGTTTCCTCATCTGTAAAATAAGTTGGAGAAGGAAATGGCAAACTCCTCCAATATCTGTTAAGAAAACCCCGACAGTATGGTCTATGGAGTCACAAAGGATCAGGCATGAATGAACAACAACAAAATTAGAATGTTAGCTCCTCGAGGGTACAGATATTTTTCTCTTTACTTCTATTTGGATGCCCAGGGCTTAGCACAGTGCCTGGCACAAAGCAAATGCTAGTGACATATTTGCTGCCTTGCTTGGACAGAAGACCTGGGGTCTCCTCCTGCTTCCACTGACTTGCTTTAGGACCTCCAGCAAAGTCACTAACACATCTGCCATCCTATATTTCTTCACTGGTAAATCGAGAGAGGGATGGGCTCCTTTCCTTCTTGGTTCTAAAGTTCCATGACTCCAGATGGCCCCAAGCTCCTCTCCCATCCCAGGGTGGTTCCCCACTCTCGATGTTTGGCCCTTGTCCACTGGTAGGAGGGGGAGAGACATGGCAGAAGAGCCCAGGACATATAATGGGGATATTTCCTGATCCTATTAGCAATAAGAGAAGATGTAGTGGAAATCTTATTTTTTTTTTCTGGTGCCAGTGATTCTCTCCTTTCCCCCAAATGATCTAAGAGATTCTGTTAGGAATCCTTCCTTTGAAAAGAGTTTTATTAAGTGCCTACTATGTGTCAGGTGCCATGCTAGAGGCTAGTGATATAAACATGGAAGTAGGCCAGTCTCTATCTTTGGGGTGCTTGCAATCTGCTGGGAAGGGGTTTTAAAAAGAAAGTCCCTACTTTTAAAGATTAGAATAAGCCCATGTTTCTCATTTCTCTCAGGGAGCTCAGAGGCAACTGCTGTTTCCAACTCTACATGTCCAAAAAAAAAAAAATCGCTAGTTTTTGGCTGAAGTCCAAGGATGGGACACTCTAGCCCCCAAAGATCATCTGCACAAAAGCTGCAATTAAGTCAAAGTGGGGGTTTATTAAGGAAGTCAGAATGAAATCTCTGCAAACACTATAATTAGATTGCATCGTCCCTCCTACTTAGCCACTACACCACAAGGACCTGTGGTTTAGGAGATGGTGCTGGAGCAATCTTGTTTCCTGCAGAGTCTCCAATGGCGAGGGCCTCCTGCCTCAGAATACTCATCTGGAAAAAGCGAATGGCAAAGAAGGGATGGCTACTGTGCTGGGGGAGGACAGGAGGGTAGTCTTCCATACTCTGCTCCTTCCTTCCAGTCAGGCTGTGGGGATGAAACAAGGCTGACCTGGGATGGAAGAGAGAGAAGCTTATTGACAAGGAGGGCTGTGTCTCAAAGCAGAATGGAAGGTGGAGGTCCATAAGCAAAGTCTGGGTGACCCCTTGTAGGGCAGAACATAGAAATCTGTAGGTATGGAGTTGACAGAACACCTCCAAGGCTGCCTGGTTAAGTCCCTAGATTCTATAGATAGGGTGCTATGACTTCCCTAGGGTCCCACTGGAAGGAGATGGGAGTGCCATCCTTCTCATGATTGCTAAGTGCATCCTGGGACCTCCATTTTCAGGAAAGGCTCAGGTCAGCATTGCTCACCCCTTTACCCCTATTTCTCCACTCTGCAGCAGCCTTCTCAGGAAGATCTGGACAGAAGATCCCCCTGTCCAGGGTTCCCCTCCTTCAATTGGTTAAGTTCTTCTAGGAACATCCATTTGGAAGATGTGCTTGGGTTGGCCACATTCACTCACTCCTGCCTCTCTCATCTTGGGCACTTAATACATGCTTACTGGCTGAATGTCCAGCTTCAATGGGAGAGCTTCTCTAGAAGCCGGGGTGGGCAGGCTAGTGGACTGGGAGACCTAAGGCAACTTGCTGTGCTCCCTTGGACAAGGTGCCTTTCCTCTCTGGGCTCTACATATAAAATGAAGGGAATGTGGACCAGATGATTTCTGTATCATCATTCTAACATTCTTTGACACTATGTCCTTGACACCTCTGAAGCAAGACACATTTAAAAGTCATAGGCTCATGGATTTAGATTAGGAAGGAACCTCACTGAGCAACTCTCTAGTCCAATGCCCTCATTTTAGAGAGGAAGAAAACTAGGCACTTGAGTGACTTGTTCAGGGTTATATAGGGCCAGGACTAGAACTCAGGGCCCCTGACTCCAAACCCCTTCCAGAAGTCTCTTCCTTAAGTGTCAGAGCTATACTGAATTTTCTGAAGCAATGCTACTCATGGCCCTACGTTTGTCCTCTGCTTTTTGGTTAATACTGACCACAGCATCTCCAGGAGGTCCAATGTGCCATGGCATCAGCCATACTCTTCAGCCTTGGCTCCTGGGCCACTGGCAAAGGGCTTTCCTTCCCATCTCTAGCAATTAGCTATAACACATGTACCCACTTGGGATTAATTGAATTTGATATTTAAAAACAAAACAAAAAAACACATTAGATTTCTTTTGAGTTAAATTATCTGAAAAATTGTCCTGTAGCAAGCTGCTGAACAAGAAAAGGATCATTAAGGGGGAAAAAGGAGAGCCCTTCATTAGGGGCTGGGGGTGGGGACAGAAGACAAGGCTTCCAGGAGGGGAGAGGACGGGCCCATATTGCTTTTTATTAAGATGAGCACCAAAGGGTTAAAGTCATTTTCATTAAAATTTAAATTTCAGCAGGCGATCTCACTCGGGCTCTCCAGCCCTCCCCTCCTCCCCTCCCTTCCCCTTGCCGGTGCCTCTGAACGTTAGGCTGGCAACCATTTCATATTTCAATCTCGGCAGAACAAATTGAATTAGATGTTGAAACCAAACTCGGCTCTGTTCTCCAAAGCCTACATGCTCGGCTAGCGCTAATCCTTTTCGTGGCTGCTGCCGAGCACCGAGAGGCTCAGCAAGAAATCTGCCCCACCACAAAAGACAAAAAAGGGGGGAGGCGGGAAAAAAAAAGGAAGCATGTGGGTTAAAAAAAGAAGGGAAAAAAAAACCTGCCTGAAATTGTCTTCTGTTTGAAACTCGGGCCTCGGAGGGTTGGAGTCGGAGCCTTACGTGGCCTATGGTCAGGAAAAACCAGCCGTGGACAGAGGGACGATTAGTCTTCTGTCCCTAGAATTCTGGGCTGCCTGCCCTCTTCTCCCAAATTATGTCTAGAGACAGTGCTGAGGGTCGTGCTTCCACCCCTTCCTCTCCCATCTCCCCCTTTCAACAACAAGAGGAGGAGGATGGCAGTATCACTGGAATTTCAGAGCTTGAGCCAGAGTCTTGGCTTTAATTTTTCTACATGGTGTCTTCCCCATCTCACTGCCCATCTTCTACCCTCCCCCTCCCCCTCCCCCTCTCCTCCCAGCTCCCCTTGGTATTTCCAACCCCAGTATGTAAATCAGACATGAGAATGCCAATTGGAAAGTTTCCGATAGGGAGATCCATCACTGCCACATCACTGCCAAGCCTGTCCTCTCAATTTCACACGTGGAAATCATCACTTTGCCATTGACCTTCTTTTCAGGCTGGGGGAGTCTGAGGACTTGTCTGGGAGCTCAGGGCAAAGGGTTCAAATCCTGGCTTTGGTCAGAAGGAGAAAGGGTCATTGAATGGTCTCAACTGGGTCCCTGGTTCATGTGAAATCCCCAGGATCCAGGTGGTCAAAAGCAGAATAAAAGGAAAAAAAAGCCCAACTCAAGAGAAAGCTAGCTCATGTGGTTGGGGGTCAAAGAATTGTATAATGTCCCAAGATAAAAGGGATCTCACTGACCATCTAGTCAATTCAGACAGGAAAAAGGAATTATCCCCCCCTCCCATTTTTGCACTCCCCTTCCCTGCCTCGGCCCTGCTCCATGAGGGGCCCTCCAGCCTTGAAGAACTCTAAGGAAGGGGAGCCCACTGCCTCTAGAGGAAGCTTAAAGGAGGATTCCATCTTCATCTTTTACATTGTTCTTGGCAGCCTCTGTGTCCCCTTCCCTCCCAGGATGGCTCTGATGGTTGAGGTACTTCCTGAAGCCTATACCAGCCTCCTCACAAATGCCACTCACTGCTCCCGATTCTGCCCTTTGGACCAAAGCAGAACCAGTCCAGACCCTCCTCCAGAGCACAGAACATGCCCTACCCTGAGGAGTCTCTTCTCTAACTTAAATATCCCCAGTTTCTTCAACTAAGTCTCATGGGTCATACATGGAGGCCCTTTACCATGCTAAATAACGTGCCCCAAATCAAAGGCCACACTTGAGCTGGGTTCTGACCTGGGCTGAGAGCAGCAGGACTAGGCATCTCCTCATTCCCAAAAGTGATAGAGTTGAGCCAAGGTCCAGGACTGTATTGTTGACTCATATTGAGGCCTCCCCTCCCCAACACACACACTTAGACCTTTTCCAAACAAACTGGTATCAGCAAAAGCCTATGCCTGGGTCATTCTCCAAGCAATGCCAGCCAATACTGGGGCAGTTCAAGGAAATGTTTTTTCTCTTTTTTTGGTTAACCAACTAAGATCAAATAAATAAATACACACACACGTGTGTACACACACACACATATATCATACATGCATGTAAAATATAAATAAATAAATGTACAATAAGAGATAGATTTTAGGTCAGCTCCTGGAAAGTCTTCTTAACAATGACAGCTGTCCCAAGGGGGTGGGCTGCCTTCAGAGTCACCGAGTTTCTCCATAAGAGAAGACTTCAAGTAGAGTCAAGTCAAGAAGACAAGAATTTATTAAGCACCTACTATGTACCAGGCACTATGAAGAACACTGGGGATGCAAGGATAGATTAAAAACCAAGATACATAACAAACAGTCCCTGACCTTAAGGAGTTCACAGTCTAAAGGGGGAGATGGACTGTGCATGACCAGCTGTGCACACTGGAGATGATTTCAGAGAGAAGGTAAGATTAGGGAAAACTGGGAAAGGCTTCCTAGAGAAGGTGGGACTTCAGCTAGGGGACCTAGGGAAGCCTGGAGGCAGAGAGGAGAGCAGAGCCCATTCCAGTGAAGGAAAATGCCTGGAATCTGGAGATGGATCTCCTGAGCAAGGAACGGCCAGGAGGCCAATGCCCCTGCCCTGTAGCCTACCTGGAGGGTAAAGAAGTTATGAAAAGAATGGAGAAGCAGGAGGGGACCAGGCTGTGAAGGCCTCTGAATGCCAAACAGAGGAGGAACTTCTCCTTGTCAGAGACACCGCAGAGGACATTTCTGCTCATCCACAGGGTGGACTAGATCAGAACAGTCATGGACTAGGGGCAGCCTATGCCGCTCCCGAGTGTGGCCTGAACCAGATTAAAATGTAATCGGGAAATAGTTAACAAATGAAATAAAAACACAATACAACCCAGATGATGCTGAAATGTGGTTTTCTAAGTCAATGTGCTGCCCACGGGGATCTTTGGGTTGGTGGAGTCTGACATCACTAAGCTAGATGACTCTGCAGACCCTCTCAGGTCCAAATCTATGCACTTATTATTGCAGATTATTTAGTTCAGCTCTTTAATTTGAATGATGAGGAAATTTAAGCCCAGAGATGTTACCTAAGTTGAACAAGGTCACCCAGGTAGAAAACATCAAAGCCAGGATTTGAGCCCTGGCACCATAACTCCAAATCCAGGCTCTTTCCATGCCACAATGATGCTTGAAATGTAATATATGACTTTATTTTGCTAATTAATGTTCTGTGCAGGAGAACCTTCTTTTCCCAATTAGGCTGCAGTTGAGGAAAATCCAAGACAATGGAGGAACTGGGTCCAAAAGGTATGTGGTCATCTCCCATGCTGGTTGGCGCTCCCCTTGTCTGGGGCATGGATTTATGAAGCCTCCGATTTAGAGAATGGTTGTGAAGGTTGGGTTTTATAAACTTGGAAGAGCCATAAAAATGGTCACGATCAACATCATGGGTAATGTTGAATAAAGGGTTAATGCTGGCCATTAGTTTTATAACACTGAATGATTTGCCTGAATGTGTGTTCCATGAAAATGAACATATATGAGCAATTCAATCCTGAAAAATACAATCATCATCAATCTACATTTACTTGCACCTGTCAGGTGTGGGCCCTTTGCTGGGTGCTGGGGGCACAATAAAAGGAGTACTCATGCCTGAAGTGGGCATCTTCTGTCAGCAGAGTTTATACTGAGTGTTCTTATCAACATCTGGGGGTTGCTGAACACTACCCACTGTCTACATGTGCATCTATGTTCTACAAAGTTTCCAGGAGCAGTGGGGGGTTTCCAAAGGGCTGGCAAACATTCCTACAAGTCAAGTTCCTCATGCAACATGTAAATGGAGGGTGTTCAGAGTCAAATCTGTGTCAACTGATCTTTGCCTTCTTTTACCCAGTCATCCATGTGTGACAATTCTGTGCTTGATAACAACAGTAATAATCCGTCAACTGCTTGGCCCTGGAGGTGCTGAGGTGTTGGAGATGATGGGCAACCATCTCTCAGGTGGATACTGCTCACTAACAGAATCACCCACTAGATTCTGAACATTAAATGGCTACAAGGATCCAGCCAGAGAGAGGAGAGCCCACTCCAGTCATCCCGGATGGCAAGAGACCAAGGGTCCAAAGGCCAGGTTCGTGGTGGCTCTGTGAGGCCTTTTAGTAGTTATAAAACTAATGGCTCATTAATAAGCTTATTAATAGTTTATACATATACAAGCTCTGTGTGACATTTTCCCTTCAGTATGGGCACACTGCTTTTTCTTCCCACTAAGTTTCACATAGAAACCATCCTCACTCTTACCTACTTTGAGTAGGTTACATTTCTAGGGGCTGAAGGGCAGGACTTTTTCACAGCTTGGGCTTGTCTGCTAGGGGGACAGTTTGATGCATTGGATCTGTGTTTGAATATGGGCTCTGCTACTTATTAAGTCATTACAGAACATCTGAGGATAATGTGACTGTTCCACGAGTACTGGATTTTAGAATCAGGACCTATGGTTGAATCTCAGCTCTGCTACTTCCTTCCTTGTGTGACCCCAGGCAAGTTATTCCCCTCTCTGACAGGTCAGCATCTTCCACTCTGAAATGGGTAAGGGAGGTTTGGTCTAGATGAGGCCCTTTCCAATTCTAAATCTATGACCCCATGATTCTATTTATCCTCAGAATGAGCTAATGAGGCAGGCTGATATAACACTCTCTGATGAACTCCCAGGTCAAAATAATGTAGAGGTAGGAAAGAAAGAGGAAGTGTTTTCCTAAAATCAGCCAGGGACTGGCAGAGTAGAATGAAAATATGGGTCTCCAAGCTTCTAATTCCTGACCCCACAACCCGGTGATTGCTGCAGGCTGGTAGGTGAATAGTACTGAAGCAGAGACACAGGGCAGATGGTATTTAGATGTGTGGTGTTGATAACTGGTATTCAGATAGGTGCCCAAGAAGATGAATGGTCACTTCTCATGTTCTTTTGTTTGAAATAATTTTGTTGTCTATGCTCTAGGATATGTGGTCAGACCAGAAAATAAAAGTAAAAAAATAAAAAGCCATGGTCCAGTGGCCTCTGAAGGCTGCAGAAGAGTTGTACCAGGTCTATGGCAAAGGAGAGGGTGAAAAATCAACTCAGGGAATTTTAGAAAGGGACCTTAGAACACAAAGCATCATGACCAGCAGGGACCTGTTGGAATCTCAGAATTCACCTAGTCCAACCCTCTCATCTTGACAGATGAGGAAACTGAGGCTCAGGGTGATGGGGCTAGGAAGCCCCCATGGGAGGCTCTGTGCTCAGGGTAACAGCAGGTGAATAAGGGCAGCATGCCATCCCCCCGCCCAAGCCCTTCTGGAGGTAGGGCAGAACTGGGCTTTGCAGGGTGACCTTTTTCTTTCTCCTCATACCTCTTCTTCTTCTGAAATCCTCTATTGTTTTCAAGGGCACAACCCTCCTCCTGCTCATCAAGGTTTCAAGATGCTCCCTCGTAACCTACAGATCCAAGCAGTGGCCCAATATCATCTATCGAGTCCACCTCAAGGCTTCTCCCTGTCCAGCCCCTTCTTTCCACTTAGAGTCACTGCCCTGATGGCCCTCATCACCTCTCCCCCAAGCTATTACAACTGTCTCCTGAATGGTCTCCCTGCACCAACTCTCTCCCTCGCATCCTCCACAGGGCTGCCTCCTACTCAATAACCCCTAAGGGCTCCCTATTACCTCTAAGATCAATACTGTTGCATCTTTAGTTCATCCTTTTTTTTTTTTTAAAGCAATTGGGGTTAAGTAACTTGCTCAAGGTTACAGGGCCAGTCATTGTTTATGTGTGGGTGCTCATTTTCTGAGGCCTTGACCGATCCCAGATCATCTTGACTCCAGGGCCGGCATTCTTACTCACTGTACCTCCTAGCCACCCCTGTTAATCCTCTTAAAATGTCTATTTTGTGTAGGTTTTGTAATGTACATAAATATTATACATACAAATAAATGCATATGTTGGGGATATATAGTCAACATTTTTTTTTTCTGATACAGGTGTGTGATTGACAAATTTTGGGGACTGCTCTTCTAGAGAATAGAATTACTGAGCTGGGAGGCACCTCAGAGAGATTATCTCCGGTGGTGGGGAATCTGTGGCATCGAGGTCACATGTGGCACTCTAGGTCCTCAAGTGCAGCCCTGTGACAGCATCCGAACTCCACAGATCAAATCCACACGTGGCCTGGAGGCCCCAGGCTCCTGATTCTAGCGCAATCCTTTTATTTTCCAAATGAGGAAGCTGAAGCCAACAGATGGGAGGGTAACCTAGTGGGCAAGGGGCAGAGCTTAGTTCAGCTGCATTTTCTAGTCTCCTATAATCTCTAGTCCTTAGCTCAGAGCACCCCCAGCCTTTAAGGGGTCCTGGGCTGTATTTCACCTCTGCCTGGCTGATAACTGCTCAATGCGCATCAACAATTAGCCAATTCACCTATGGTGTCTATGGCAAATGACCTGTTCTCAGCCTGGGGTCTGGGGTCTAGTTCTTTAGTTGAGGCCTTCTTTCCTCATTTGGGGCCCAAAGCACATCTGGACGATCCATGTTGAGCTCAGTGTTGTGTTATGTGCTTTGTGGGAGATCCACAGTGTGGACCAAAGTATGCTGTAGCCTATGACCTGTGATAATCTGCATGTGAGAAAGCTAGTTCCCAACTTTCCTGAGGATGAGGACCCCTTTTTAATGTCAGATAATTTCACACACGCCCCCTTCATCTACCCCCCAAAGTCACTGCAGACTTAGCACGAGTGGACCAAGAAAACACCTGAGGACCAAATGACAATGTTTGCTGTGTGCCATATGGATGTGCAGGCCCTTTGCAATGGCCCTCGGTCTAGAGCAGAGGGTCTGCAAATTACGTCCAAGGGCCAAGTCAAGCTGCCATTTTTTAGCTCCAGACCTAAGAATGATTTTATACATTTGAAAATATTAACAGTTTGCTGACCGCTGGTCTAGAATATGGGAGCTGCTATCATCAAAGGTATCCCAAGATCATAAATAAGTGGAAAAGAAAATGGGCTGCTCAGTAAGTGAGAGTGAGATATTGTTTTGGCATCCCCGAACTACAAAGGCATCAGGAAAATACCCAGGATGTTCAGTGGTCAGATCCTCGAAGGGGGATATATAGAAAGGCCTGGCTGAGAAGGTGCAGGTTGGGCTGTGAACTGCCCTGGTGGCACGGTGTATCCCTACAGCTTAAACCACAGATCTGTCCCAGTGGGGAATTCACCATAAGGCTGCCATCTGGTTCCTAAGTGTAATCATCTTGGTTTGGGGGTTAAAAAAAATGATTTGTTTTTTTTTTCCCCAGTTCCCCTTTGCTATGCTAGGCACACCTGATGAAGGTAGGGGTGTGTGTATGTGTATATAAAAACAGATATTATATATATAAATGTATATAGAAGTAAATATATGCAGCTTGTAATATGTATAGATATATGTGTGCAAACATATATATATATATATATATATTACAAGCTGCACAATTAGATTAATAGAAGCTATAATATATGCATATATATATATTTTACAAGCTGAATAATTAGATTAATACTGGATACTGGATGCATCCAGTTATAGACAACATAGGCTTCTTCACCCCCCCCCCCTTAAAAATACTTATTTATTTATTTTTAGTTCTCAATATTCACTTTCCTAAGATTCTGAGTTCCAATTTTTCTCCCCTTCCCTTCCCTCCCCCAACCCCAAGATGGTATGCAATCTGATACAGGTTCTTTAATACATTCATACTGAACCTGTTTTCACATTAGTTGTGCAGTAAAGAAGAATTAGAACCAATGGGAGAAAATAGAGAAAGAAACAAAAAAATAAAAAGAGAGAGAAAATAGTCTGCTTTGCTCTGCATTCAGACTCCATAGTTCTTTTCCTGGATGTGGATAGCATTTTCCATCCTGAGTCTTTTGGAGTGACAATATAGGCTTCTTCATGAAGGGAAGGGGCATTCATTGACACTGGGATTGACACTGTCAAGGTCAGTGAGTCAAAGAACACGTAATGAGTGCCTACTGCATTCCAGACCCTGTGCTAATGCTAGGGATACAAAGAAAGGCAAAAAACAGTCCTTGCTCTCAAAGAGAGCTCATCCAAGTCTAATGGAAGAAGTGATGGCTGTACAAATGAGCCATGGGCAGGATGAGGAAGGGTGGTAGGATTAAGGGGGCTCAGGTTTGCTTCCTGGAGAACAGAGGATTTCAGCTGAGTCTGGAGGGAAGTCAGGAAGCAGATAACTGACCAGCCAATGGAAATGCCCACAGGTGAAGTATGGAAGGGCATCAGGGTGGTCCGTGTCATTGGACTGTAAAGGGGGGGAAGGGGGAAACAAAGACAACGAAGGTGGAGGGGGGAATGTCAGGCTTCTAGTGTCAAATAGAGGGTTTTATTTTTGACCCTAAAGGCAAAAGGGGGCCACTGTGATGGGTCATTTAGAAATCACTCCCTTTTAAGTGAGATTAGAGAAGCTTTTAATAAGCACCCACTCTGCCTAAGGCAAGAGCCAAGAATTCAGGTCCTGCATCTGACCTATTGGTGTAACCTTGGGAGAAATGCTTAACTGCTCAGGGCCCGGGTAGCCACAATTTGAAGAGAAGATGCTAAATCATATCAGTGGAAGAAGAGTCAACAATGGGAGTACCTCAGGCTGATAAAATCCAAGGCCTACAAAAAACACATGTGCTGAACTAGGTGCTGGGGATCCACAGATAAAATCTTCAATAGTCTTTGCCCTCAGGGCACTTACACTGTATGGCTATAACTGGACACAATAATGCAGACACGGACATGACATACTTATCTAGCTGATGAATAAACACAACACAATTTGGGAAGATGGTAACAATAACATGGGGTGGGGTTGGAAGGGGCTTCCTGGAGAAGTGCTGAGTGGGCTGAACCTTGAAGGAAGCTCAGGCTTCTCAGAGATGGACGTGAGGAAGGAACATAATTCAGGCATGCAGGTGGACAGATGGACCTCTTGGTTCAGAGACCCACAAGTAGGCTGAGCGGTTGGCATGTGAAATAAGCTCATAAAGCCAGGCTTGGGGAGGAAGGCAGACTTCGAGGGGATTTAAATGCTATGTGGAAGAGTCTGCTATTTATTTTGCAGGTGATAATAGGGAGCCACATAAGATTCTTGAGTGGAGGAGTGATGTGATCAGAACTGTATTTTAGAAGATAGTTTTGATAATTATCTACAGGACAAGCTGGAAAAGAAGGGAGACCAACAGTGTAGGCCAAAGGATGCTTAAGAGTCTGAATGGTGGGGGGTGTGATAGATGTGACACTGGTCTCCCATCTGTTCTACCAAGAAGACAGTCCATTTCCAGATTCCTAGCATTTGCACTGGCTGTCCCCCATGCCAGGACTGCTCTCCCTCCTCATCTCTGCCTCCTGACTTCCCAGGGTTCCTTTAAGTGCCAGCTAAAATCCCACCTTCTACAAGTCCAAGCTCTGCTAATTCTAGTGCCTCCCTTCAGGAAGGCATATTTGGTTGTTTTGTACACTGCTTATTTGCATGTATCTGTTTGCTTGTTGTCTCACCTCTTAGACTGTGAACTCCTCGAGGGCAGGGACAATGCTTGGCATATAGCAGATGCTTAATAAATGCTTATTAATTTGTTGATCGAGGTTAATTGGCTGATTGAGGTTAGAGATGTTGAGATTGAAATGACAGAACCTGGCAACTCACTGGCAATGGTGTGTGTTGTGTTGTGTGTGTGTGTGAGTGTGCATGAATGTGTATGTGTGTATGAGTGTATACACACCCACTGATTTGTTACTTCTGGCTTTTGCCAGCCCAGGCTTGGTTGACACTTGTGTCTGGGGTGGAATGCTCTATCTCATGAGCAGCTTCCTCAGGTACCTGGTCCTCTCACACCGACATGACCAGAAAGCACTAGAGTTACAGCCAGACCAAAGAAGGATCTCTAGCCCTTCAAGGCTCCCTCCCCCAGCCCAGCCAAAGGAAGAAGAGGAAGAATTAAAGCCCATTCCAGTGAGATCAGCACAGGCATGGCCCCTGGATGGAGGTGAGGGCAGGTGGCCATGGGAGGGCTGAAGCCAGAACAAAGCCTCCCCCACCAAGAACAAGCTTTGCTTGGAAGGGATAGAACCTTGCAGATTAGACCTTGGCATGTGACTTATCCCACTCTTCTGTTTTGCCACCAGTCAGAGTGAGGAGGCACCTGAGAGGAGATCATCCAGCCCAATTTTCTCAGCTCACAGGAAACAGAATGAAGGCTCACTTAACCTAGGTAGCAAGACACTTTGACTCTGAATCCAGTGTATTACATGCCCTTCCTAGATTTGTCTTTGTTCCAAGATAGAAGATCACTAGAACATCAAAAGACTGGAGCCAGGAGAGAATTTCCAAACTAGAATGGCCACGTAGGGTTAGTGGCTGCTTGGACCTGGGAATTAAGAACTGTCGATAACCATATTGTGCTAGCTAAAAAAAAGATAAGGAGATTTTAAGTGGACCACAAGCCCAGAGAGCCAAGAGTGTGGCATGGGGGCCAACTAAGAGGTAACGGATTCTCTGGCTGCATCCACTCTACTCGATTCTGGTCAAGCCACATCTGGAGGGCTCTGTGCTGTTCTGGGCTGTGATTCTGGAAGAGCATTCTAAATGGAACACATCCAGGACAGAGAGAGGACTGGGAGTCACTGGAAAATGGCTCAGGGAGAACGGCCCTGCCCTCCCTCATGGGAAGTGTCTGCTGGACTCTGCAGGGCGACAGGTTCAAGAGGCAGATTCTGGCTTGATGTCAGGAAGAAATTCCTCCTGATGAAAACTGCCTGAGAGTGGGAGGGCCACCTCCAGGGGCTTCAGAGTCCCCTCACCAGCGCTTTTCGGGTGGAGGCCAGAGACTGTGCAATCAGCAAGTGTTTATTAAGAGCCTACTGCATGCCAGGCCCTAGAGACACAGGTACGAAGAACGGGATCATCTCAACTTGCAAGGGGAGGGGATCCCTGTCAGTACTGGTCACTGTCAAAACCCTTCGAAGTCCCTTCCAGTCTCGAGGTTCTGGGGGTGTCTCTTCTTGAATCTGAGCCTGGAAATCTGCCATTCATCCTCGCTGCGTCTCCTACGGACGGCAGGGCACTGATTTGTTGGTCTGTCGGCCAGAGATAACGGTACGTGATGGGCCCCTCTCCCTCCACTCTAAATCAGCAGAGGCTGGTGGCCATCTGCTCTCCCCTCTGCCCCTCTCCCACTGAGGCCAGCCTGCCTGCCCTTCCCCAAGGCATGGAGGCCGGGGAGGCCACCCCCAGCTCCCGGCAGGAACGCGGAACGCGGAAGACGTACCTCTCTCCGCCAGAGCACAGCTGAAGTATTTGCTACTTGCTGTCCTCGTTCTCGCCCTCCTCCAGCTGCTCCAGGATCTCATCCAACACCACAGACCGCCTTTTCTTTGGGGAATCTACACGAGCCCAGATGGCAGAAGAGAAGAAATGAACAGCCGAGAGGGTTGGGAGGCAGCAAGACAGAAAAGACAGAAAGAAGGGGAGAAAAAACCCAAATTTGGTGAGACAGGCATCAGCTCATCAGTCAAGAGCACATGGCTTTCCCCTACTACTCCCTCTCCTTGGACCCGATGAACGCCCAGGTGGTCCCCTAAGTGTCTTTTCAGGGATCTGCTGCCCTCGGGAAAAGCCAGCCCTTTTCACAATATCTGGGAAAAATCCCTCATGTTCTTGCTGCATCCTCCTTTGGTCTACTGAACTGAGGGCACGCTGGGGATCCTCATGTCTGCCCAGAAAGGAGAACAAAGGCATAGATTCTCCTTGGACCGCCTCACCTCAGCCAAGGGAGAGTACTGGAGCAGGGACCGGACTGCCCCATTCGGGGTTTCTTTTTGGGAAGAGGAGGCTCTGGGCTCCTCTGTGGAAAGGGAGGGGAATATCATGGTGAGACAGGAGTGGAAAGGGCTGCTTTTTCACCAGCCCAACAGTTTGGTCATAGTCAGGATTCACAGATATTGTGTTGGATGGTGGCCTAGAAGCCATATAGTCTAAACCCCTCATTTTTTTTTCCTCTGCAGAGAAGGGAAATGACTTGGCCAAGGTCACATGGGTAGTAAATAGCAGAGATGGGCTTTGAGTTGACCTCCTTTAGTACCAAATCTGGCACTCATTAGACACAGAAGCTGAAACACAGCAGTTCAGAAAAACAGCTTCCTGATCCTGGGGACTCCATTCAAAGCAGCGTCTAACCCAAACCTCCCTTACCTTTCTGATCCAGGTACCTCTCTTACTCTACACTACTGACTGTGTCCCTAACCTCTCCCAAAATGAAGCCCAGGCTTGCAGTGTGGGCAACTTGGGACCCTTTCCACCTCTCCCTTTGTTACCCCTGTTCTCCTAGCTTTCATCATCAACACAGGAAAAGCTTCCTTTTCTCACCAGCCTCCCCTCCACAAGCAGCAGAATGGACTGAGAGCTGACCTTGAAGCTAGGAGATCAAGAACTGTCTTTTACAAATTACCTGGGGCAGGGCAATTAAGACGAAGTTATAGGCAAGAGACTGACCTGCACTGGTACAAGGGGCTTCCTTTTCCAGGCCTTCTCTGTAATAATGAACCCCAGTGTTCTCTCCCAGAACATAATCAGTCTGCAGCAGAGGGTATGGCACTGCCTGCCTTCCACTACCTTGGACTTTGGGAGAGGTATCACAGGACCAGATTCAGAGGCCATCAAGTCCAACCTTCTCACATATGAGGAAACTGAATCCAAAAGAGGCTAGGTCAAGGGTAGGTACTTGTGGCCTTGAAACCACATGCAGCCCTCTAAGTTCTTGGGTGCAGCCTTTTGACTGAGTCCAAGTTTTAAAGAACAAAATCTTTTATTAAGGGTATTTGTTTGTGAAGTTTGGGTTCAGTCAAAGGGATGCATTTGAGAACCCAGAGGGTGACATGTAGCCTTGATGCTGCAGGCTCCCCACTATGGGTTAGGTGTCTTGTGGACCAATGGATAGAGTTTTGGGCCTGCAGCCTTGAAGAAATTAATTTAAATCTGGTATCAGACACTTACTACTTGTGTGACTCTGGGTAAGTCACTTAATCTGCTTGCCTCAGTTTCCTCATCTGTAAACTGGGGATAATAAAAGCCCCTCCCTCCAAGCATTGCTGTGAGGATCAAAGGGGATAATAACTGTAAAGGGCTTGGCACAGTGTCTGGAACAAAGTTAGTGCCATATAAGTGTTAGCTATTTACTGTTACTGTTACTGCCCAGGGTCATGCAGCCAGGAGGTCAGTAAGGTGGGATCTGAACACATGTTTTTGTGACTCCCAACTCTAGTGGTGAGACTACAGATAGTGTGGTCCAGTGATCTGTGGTCAAAAGAAATCACGGGACATACAGAAGTCACTGATAATGATGTTCTGTGCATGTCTTAGTGGACTGGTAATGTCAGTGGTGGGGTGGGAAGGAGGATAGGAAACAGATCAGTGGGAAGTGACCAGCGCCCAGAGGGCAGAGATTGGTCCCAGGCCCTGGCGTAGGCAGAGGGAGGTGGACGGCTCTATCTCTGTAGTGACCAGCTGAGAAGCACTAGTAAGAAAGGGAGAGGAGAGCTCTGTGCTCCCCTAGGACAGAGCGGATCCCACACACGGCTTGTTTTCTCCTTCCCTCCCTCTCTCCCCACCTCCCCATTCGAGGCCTCAGCTCTCATTTGCTTCTTCATAATCATCAGGTTCGGGCGGTACACAATGGCCTCTGGAAATTGAATTCAAGGGAAGGTAATGGGATCTGTAGCTGTGTTGGTCAGAAATGACAAAGTAGGAATGAGGAGCCCATCAGAGCAGCTAGTGCTTCCAACAATGGGAAGAGAGCTGGCGGGGAACACAAGCCCCTCTCCTCGTGCCCAGAGTTGGATGGGCTTTGGGGGAGTTCTGGAGCCTGGCTAGTCATGGATGGCCACCTGGACTCCAGAGGCCAGGCCGGCCCAGGGTTTCTGGCTATCTGCCAGGCCTGAAGAAGTGGTTGTCAACTGGTCACCGCTGCCCCTGCCCAACATCCCCCTGAGATGCCTGAGGATGGGTAACACTACCCATAGAATGATTTTTACTGCTACACATGCCCTGGAAAGTGCCTTTGGGATTGTGGATTTAGATCTGAGAAGGATCTCAGAAGGCATCTGGTCCAACACAAACAGAGGAGAGAGTGCTAGACTTAGAAGTCAGGAAGATGGCGGTCTGAATCTTGCCTTGGATACTTAGTGTGTGGCCCTGACAAATCACAAAAGGAAGTGTTTGGATTCGATGTCCCCTAGGGTCCTGTATGGCTCTAAATCCAGGCTCCCATGCTCCTATGAACCCTCTTATCATACAGATGAGGAAACTGTGGCCCAGAGGGGGAAGCAATCTGACCAAGGCCAAACTGGCAGTCAGGAGCACAAGGCAGAATTCGAACCTAGGTTCTAGGACTCCAAATCCAGTACTCATTCCACAGATTCCACAAAAGGATGATATCCAAGTGCTATGCACCCCTCAGAGCCCAGGAGACATCAGTCTGAAGTCCAGATCTGTGAGACTGACCACCAGTGTGACCTTGAATGTGACCCCTCCCTCTGCAAAATGTGGGGCTTGGATGAGCTGGTCTAGAAGGCCCTATGAACTGAGGCTGGAAGACTTCCTGGATCAACCGTCTCCAGCACCCAGGGCCCCCTCCTTCCCTTCCTCCTTCCCTCCCACCCATCCCTTCACCTGTTCATCCCAACAAAACCCCTTATGGATCACTGCCTCATCACCCAATGATTTACACTGTCTGGCCTCTTGTTTCTTCAGCCTGGGCTCCCCAATGGAACTATGAGTTTCTAGAGGACAGGGCTGGGGGGCTCACTTCTTGTATCCTTCTCTTCAGGCACCAGTGCTCAAGACAGATTGGCCACCTGATCTCAACCTTCCCTCAATGAGGACAAACACCCCCTTTAGCAAATGATATTACTAGGCCACACAAGCCCCTGGAGAGGATCAGAAAATTTACAGCCAGGAGAGCCTCACAGATCATCTAGCCTAATCCCCATCACAGTGACAGTGGATAGAGGCTGGGTCCTGGAGAGCTGGGAGGGGCTTTAGAACACAGATCCACCGACTACACATATGGTGACCCCTCTATCCACTGCACCAGGCCATGCTGTGCAGAATCCCACAGAAGCAAAGGAGCAACCAAGTCTTAGTTGTTCACGTTTCAGTCCTTGAGGCATGAGGGCATCTATTTATTTGCAAAGCTGAAAAAAGTCAGGGCAGCACTGGATTTGTCCATGCCACACCCCTGGCTGAAGGGGAAAGGGGAAAACAAAACAAACAACTTGCTGGAAACCAGGGCCCCTGGATCCTCCAGAAGCCTGTAGTTGAATATCGCTACAGCACCTATGGTGTATTTTAGTAAATTGGGATGGACTACGTTTCAGAAATACTCCTGAGAAATCAATGTGTAAGTGGGATTTTTTGTAAAATGAACCATGTTCTAAGTGTACAAGGGTAGCTGGCTACAGAAAGGTGTCCTGGGATGGATTCCTTACACAGATCTGCAGCCTGGAGCTTCCTGCTTCTAATCTACTCTTTGGAGGTAAAAACAGGGAAACAGAACAAAGGTCCCATGGCTAAGCTATCAAGCTGTCCTTGGTGTTAATGTCCAATTTCCCAAATGCTGAGTCTTTTCAAGGTTGAGGCCCATGAGCAGGAAGCCTGGGATAGCAGAGGAGCACAGCAGCAGCAAGTCTCACTTCCCTATCCCGGGAGGTCTGTAGGCCAGTGGCAGAGGCTGCCTTCTTACTGTACATAACATAAGTGAAGGTTTTGAGGCTTAGAAGACTAGATATGGTTACAGGGCTATTAAGGCAGCCAGGCCAGGCAGTGGTAAGAGCCTGCTTTCTGTCAGGCACTGTACTAAATGTGGGCAATACAAACAAAGGTAAAAGAGTCCTGTTCCTCAAGAAGCCCACCGTCTAATGAGGGAGATAACACACAAACAAGTCTTGACAGACTATGTACAGACAGGATAAGCAGGAAATAATGAAGGGAGGGGAGGTGCCAGGATGAAGACAAGGTGGGAAAGCCTTCTGGCAGGAGGGTGAGACTGGCTGGCAACTGGGAACTGAAAGAGGCCAGGAGGCAGAGGTGAGGAGAGAGAGCTTTCCAGGCCTGGGGGACAGCCAGAGAAAATGCTCAGAGCTGAGATGGAGGCTGGGGTGTATGTGTGTGGGGGTGTTAAGTCTTAAGAAGATTGGGAAAGTAGGGGGTGGCTGTGTAAAGAGAATAACAGAGAAGTGATGTCAAAGGAGGACGTGAAGGATGTGCAAGAAATGAAAGTGCAGCATGTTAAAGTGAAACAGTGCTAGAATTGAAGTCTGAGGATCTGTGTTCAAATCCCATCTTTGCCACTGACTCCCTTTCTGGCCTTGGGCAAGCTACTCAACCTTTGCAAAATGAGGGAGCTGAGTGTCTAAGGTCCTTCTGGCAATAAATTCACAATCAGTTGAAGTCGATACTGAAATGCTCCTCTTAGGGCTCTCTATATAACCAAAAGCCATTCCTCAATACTTTGTCCATGATTGTTGTTTGTCATACTTCGTCCTCAAAGAGGACCAATAACATCAAGAGGGTCTTGACTTGCAAGTGAACTGGATTTGAGGTGGAGGGGCATGTGTTAAAAAGGTTATGAACATACAATTCTCAAAAGAATTACAAACTATTAACAACCACATAAAAGAATAAAATCATTTGTAATAAGAGAAATGCAAATCAAACCACCAGGGGTTTATACCTTACACTTAGCAAACTGGCTAAGAAGACACATTATAGGAGTAATGGAAAGACAAACTAATATATTGTTGGTGGAGCTGTGAATCGGTACACCCATTCTGGAAAGTGATTTGGATTTATACAAATAAAGTGACTAAAATTTCCATACCTATGGTGGTCATTGACAATCTGCACCCAAATATTTATAGCAGCACTTTTTGTGGAAGCAAAGTAGAGGACCATTAACTGGGAATGGATAAACATATGAATGTGATGGAATGTTGCTGTGCTTTGAGAATATTACTGTGCTGCTGAATTCCAGTGCCTTCCCTCTCTTACTCTGTGTTTATCGTTTATAGAGCATGCTACACACACACACACACACACACACACACACACACACACACACACACACACACACACACACACTCCCCCATTAGACTGTAATCTCCTTGAGGGCAGAGACTGTCTTTTGTCTCTTTCTGTATCCCTAGTGCTTAGTGTGGTGCCTGGAGCATAGAAGGTACTAAATAAATGTTTACTGACTGGTTGACTGAATTAAAAAGAAGCATGAAAAGATTTACATGAACTGATGCAAAGTGCAGCATGAAATAGGAGAAGAGAATATACAATCACTGTGACAGTGTAAATGGAAAGAAAAACCATGAAATAACTGAAAATGAATGTTGTCAAATTTCAAGGAAGAAAATTTGTCTCAAGGAAGAGATATAAGAAAACACCTTTGCAGAGGTGGTGGTGGGAGAACCACTGGAGTGTATAAGCCTCATATTTTTTTCTATGTACTGTTTGGTTTTACTGAATTTTTCCCTCTGCTTTTTTTATCTTTAAGCAAAAATTCTTTGCTATAAAGGACAGCTTCTAGGGGAGGAGTGGGGAGAAGAAATAGAAGAGGACATTTAGGCTATGTAGAAACAAAAGTCCACTTTGTGGAACAAACAGGGATGCCCATTACACTGAAAATATTACCCTGTAGGTTCAAGGGAGATCACTAGGTATCTAAGGTACCATTCTTGGGGTCAGTAAGCCTGCCCTACTATAAATAAGAAATGAATCAGGAATCTTTATATCACCTTTCTCTAAGGAGAACAAGATGCTTCAGTTTGTCTGACCTGGTTCACTTATTTTTATAGAGGAATGGGCTATTCTCTCCAATTATAGAATAGGAAACTAAGACACAAAGGAGTTAAAAAAAATTAACCCTTGTTCACAGGGCATGCTATAGAATTTTGGAGTAGAGATTGACCATCTAGTCCAATTCCTCCATTTTTTAGATGAAGAAAATTGAGGCTCAGAGAGGAATTACCCTTGTTCAAGACTTCCCTTAGGTTAATAGCAAAGTCAGGAGGAGAATCTGGATTTTGAGGCTTGGAGGTGAGGGCACTCTGCATAGTGGCACCAGGACCCCTGAAGGCAGTCGTCTGAGATCACAGATTTGGAGCTGGGAGGGATCTTAAGAGGTCAGTTCACCAATTGACACACATTTATTAAGCACCTCATATTGGCTGGGAGGCACTGGGGACACACAGGCAAAGTGAGGGAGGCCTGTCCTCAGGGGACGTGCCTTCTACTGACATCTTAGAAGGGGCTGTCCTTGTAACAAGAGGCAGACACATGCTCCCACCCATTCAAATAGGTGCCCAGTGCAGCAAACCCTCAACAGATCACAGTTTAGACCTGGAAGGGATGTCAAGCATCAGCCAATCTAATTCCCTGTTAGATGGATGAGGAAGGTGAAGTTCTCAGGGGGGCTGAGACACATGTGTGACATCACCCACTTGGGTGACTCCAAATTTGAGGTCTAGCCCACCTCCCTCATTTTACGGATGAGGAAACCAAGGCTCAGGATATTGAAAGGACCTGCCCAAGGTCACTCAGGTGGGACTTGAACCCAGGCCCTCTGACTCCAGGGAGAGTCCTTGGTCAAGCTTCATCTCAGCACCTCTTGGCTGACACTCCCAGGAGGGGCTCAGCCTTCCCTAAGGCGGGAGAGGAGGGAGGGTGCCCACCAGCCCTTGCATCCCCCTTCCTCCCTCCCCTTCCTTTTGGCTCGCTTGCCTCGGCAAGAAGCACACCCTGCTTCCAGGGAACAGCTGCTGAAATCCCACTTCCCAGACATCAAAAGCCTCACTGGGTTTTCACCAAACAAACATAATGCAGAACCCGGAGAAAGGTGTAAAATAAACAAACACTGTGAGCTGTACATTTTCTTTGAGCACTACAGCTGCATTGGAAGATAAACAACAAGTGAATGTCAGCAAACGTCAATACACAAGAAATTAACTTGACAAAAAGCTCACCCGGCCCCCTTGTGCCCCCCTCCCTCCCTCCTCCCCCCCACGCACCATTTTGCAATTCTGGAGTTCCCATCTAATGATTTTATTTTTCAATTAATTCCTTGACAGAATGCCAGGATGTCGCTTCTCCCCCCACATCCCCAACGCTGCCGCCGTCTGCATGAGGAGGAAGGCGGGCAAAGGAAGGAACTGGGGGGAGAACACGACAGGGTGGAGGAGATGTGGGAAAAGAGGGGTATCCATGGGGAGAAGGACAGCAAGATTTCTCCTGATGCTGTATCATTTCTGAGGCCTGAGAAAGGCAAGTGGGAGCAGGAGGAGACTCCGGAGAGGGGCAGGGCATCCCTGGCTCATGCCTCACCTGTCAAGGCCAGGGTCTGACCTGAAACAGGCCCTCTAGAGAACACACAGGGCAAGGGGACAAAGAGGGGTAGGGTGGGGCAGTGGGTGGAGGGCTGAGCCTGAAGTCTGGAGCCCAAAGGACCCCAGAGTGAGAGCTGGGAGGAACCTCAGAGGCCGTATGGTCCAGTTCCCTCATTTTACAGAGAATGGAGCTGAGGCTCAAGAAGGGAAGTGGCTGTCTCATCTGTCGGACTTTCTGTGTCACACTCACGGACACACACACACACACACATTCTCTCCTTGTCTCTGTCCCTCCTTCTCTCTCTCTCTCCCTCCCCTTTCCCCTTCCTCCTTCTGTTTCTGTTACACACACACACACACACACACACACACACACGCATGCACACACATACAGGATCTGAACCAGGCCAGTGCTCTTTCCCCTTGGCCACAATGACCTTGCCAGGAAGGTTGAAGAACTCCAGGCCAGCTCAGAAAGGACTAAGAATGCTTTCTTCTAGGGAGGTAGAGACAGGGACAAGGCTAATTGAAACCCCTGGGTACCTTCCACTTGGGGTTTCTCTTTCCTTGTCTTTGAAACTGTCAGGGGACCTTTCTGATATAGAGGGCTTATCATCATCCAGGGCATCTTCACAGAGGCCCAGAACAGGGGCTGCATTTGCCAGCAGGCCCAGATGCCCCATTGGCATGCAAGTTTTAACCCCCTTTGCCCCTGGGACTTCTGTGTTGGGGCCACTTGTCCAGAACTGTGACTGTCCTGCCTAGGCTATTGTTTCAGCCAGGCCCCCAGATTATAATCTTGGCACCCTTTCCAAGAGGCCGGTTTAGCTTTCAACCTCCCCACTAGCTCCAGAAGCTGCCATTGATCCTGGATGGGTCATGTCAATCTACTCCCCTATGGCCCACTGTGGTGATTTGCACCTAACAATACTTGTTACCCTTCCTCCCAATGAATAAAAATAATACTAATAACAACAACCAGCATTTGTATAACATACAAAGCACGTGACATGTTATCTCATTTGGTTGTCAAAAATACCTGGGGCATGGGGAAGGGCTGCTATTTTTATCCCCATTTTATAGACTGAGAAATTGAGGCTGAGAGGCTGTCACTTAGCCTGGGCCACACCCCTAGGGAGTGTCCAAGGCAGGATTCAACTCAGGTCTTTCTGAGTGTAAAGCCTGTGCTTCTGTGTTTGTGTCCTCAGTACTTTGCACACAGAAAGCAGTGCTTAAAAAAAATCCGGGCATATTTTATAATAAGGTTGGATTCTGTTACACGTTACCAAACCTTTCCCTCAGGTCTACATCATGAAGCAGTATGAGTGCTATTACTAGCCCCATTTTTCAGATGAGGCAGCCGAGGCAGACTAAGGCTTAGTGACTTTGCCAAAGACTTAGGGCTAGTGTCTGAGGTAGGATTTGAACTCTGGCCTTGCAGACTCCCTGGCCCTACCTCCAACTTGAAGCCTGCAGGGCTGGGGCTTTATAAAAGAATCCCCCAGTCCCAGAAGTGTTTCAGCTTTCATTCTGCAGATGAGAACAGAGGGGGGCAAGATATTGGCTTGACTTTTTGAACCTCCAACACACTTTTACCCTGTTCTGGAAACAAAGGCCGGGTATGAATCTCAACCCATACCTACCTCTATCTAGCTCTACCACCCAAGAGAGAAAACTACACACAGGCAGGCTTTTGAATACACTAAGATTGTTTGGAGAACCAATAGCCCTATTGGTAGTCAGTGGAAAGACCTCTGGCTTTGAAAGTAGAGGATTTCGGTTCAAATCCGCCCCCTGACTTTTACGAGTTGTGTATGTGACTTCACACAAATCACTTTTCTCTACCCTGGTTCCATTTTCTTAGCCATAATATGAAGGGGTTGGACTTCAGAATGGCAATCGGGTAATCCTGTTTACATGGCGTGCCTTCCAGAATTCCACTCTGCTTTAGACAGTGTCTCTCTTCATGCTCACAAGAAACCTGTCATGTCAGTAATACTATTACAGTCATTCTACAGATGAGGAAGCTAAGGCTCAGGTCACTCAGGTGATAAGTGTCAGAGGTGGAATCTGAACTCAGGTCCTCTGATTCCAGGGCCAGGGAACCACAAGCACTGGCTTTGGTTAGAGATGATCTAACATGGGTATTATAATGGGATATGGGGGTAGAGATGTCTAGAGGTGAAAATGACCTGATGTATGAAGGAAAAAAATAATTGTATGGAAAGCAGAGGCCAAGAAACATCCACAAGAAGGGTTTGGCTGTTGGGGGGGAGAAAACCGAACCAAACCAAAGGGTGAGGCAGTTGGGGCATCTCTTAGGAAAAAAACAAACCCAACAACTGGAGATATTAAGGTACCTCCAATGTCCCCTATTCTTTCTAAAATAAACCCCCCAAACCTGGTTTGACTTGGAGGTATAAACTACCCAGAAAATCGTGTGTGTGTGTGTGTGTGTGTGTGTGTGTGTGTGTGTGTGTGTGTCTCCACTGGTGCTGGGGGGAGGCAGTGTTTTGCTAGCCTGTCTCAGTCAGAGAGAAAACAGTTCCTCCCTAACCCTGCTCTCCCACCCCACAGGGAAGTTTCACTCTTCCCCTATCTTTCCTCCTCACCCCCTGTCTCCAGGCCCCTGAGGCTTCCTCCAATCCCAACTCATTCCCTTCCATCCTAAGTCAGTCTGAAATTCTCCGTCTGCCACTTTAATTCTTTGATCGATGGGGAAGAGTAGGAAAAATGGCCCCGCGCAGCTGGCTTCCCACGTTACCCCTAGCAGGGGATTGCTGGCCCTGCCGGTGATGGCTGAGTGAAATGTTTGTGGAGCGCAGAGAACACAAGTCAATAGTAATTTAGCGGGATTGGGAGCAAGTACCTTCCCTGCACGGACAGAAACTCCCGGGAGAGCGGGAGAGTGTGCAGGATATTACTGAATCACTCGGAAATATTTCCAAACACTACTCAATGAGGCAGAGGGGCAGGGGGATGGGAAAGGAGAAAGAACGGTGGGGGGGGGGGGGGAGGGAGGGGTCAGGGGGGTGGATGGGATGGAGATGGTGAGAGAGATTTCGAGATGGACTCCTGAGCACACTCGCCTCTCAGGAAGCTCTGATGAACACCGGCCACCTCTGTGGGGAAGATGGCCGTCTCTCTGAGAGTGGCTCTGGCCCCCTTGCTGCCGCCCATCTGCACCCATTTTAGGGACTGACTTGACCCAAGTGAGCCTAGCTTCTTGATTTTCCTTTTCCCAGTTCTGCCTTTGCCAGCTGTGCTGGTGAGGGGGTTGCAGATGTGCGTCCAAGAGTCTATACTCTATACTATACATCTGGCTCAGTGCACCGCCCTCTCCCTGTACCCCCAACCAAGTTGGGGGAAGACATATTCCCCACACCCCCCATGTTCCAGCAGATCTGTGATGGCAGTGTGGCCATGCTCTCCCTCTGTGCCCGCCCAGCCTGTGTGCCCCTTGGCCATGTCCTCTTTTCGCGTTCACAGGGATGCTGCCCAGTGTGCTGAGGCAGGAGCCTTGCACAGCTTCTCCTGAAATTTTTAAGAACTCCAATGGGGCACATGGAGAGTTCATTGGATAATTTTCCCTCTCTCTGGGTGACTCACCCATCTTTTGGGTACAACCACCACACTCCTCTACACTGCCAGATCTGTGATCCTCAACCTCCGTTTTTCAAGGCTATTGTGTTCTATGACTCAAGTCCAGACAGCAATACCAGTGATAAAAAGGATGGCTGAACTTAGGAAACATTTCCAATTGGTGTCCTAATTCCTTTCTGCCCCTCTTCACCCCATAGGCATCCCACCTTGGCTAATCCTGGAGTCCCTGTTGCTCAAGGCTAAGGCCTACCATAATGGAACATGGAAGACAGGTGCTAGGCAGCAGGGGAGGTGAAGAGGGTCTTCAGGTTCTAGGCAGCTCAAAAGAGTCTAAGGAAAGAGGTATTTTAAATCACAAATTCACTGACTTGCTTGAACTTGCTTGGCAATTATTTTCTTTTTTTTTTTTTAAAGCAATTGGGGTTAAGTAACTTGCTCAAGGTCACAGGGCTAGTCATTATTTATGCGTGGGTGCTCATTTTCTGAGGCCGGATCTGATCTCGGGTCATCCAAACTCCGAGGCCGGCGCTCTTACTCACTGCTCCACCTAGCCGCCCCTTTAGGGCAATTGGGGTTAAGTAACTTGCCCAAGGTTACACGGCTAGGTTTTTGTTTGTGCGGATTAAGTGTCAGAGGCCGGCTCCGAACTCAGGTCCTTCTGATTCCAGGGCCGGCGCTCTATTCACTGCGCCACCTAGCCGCCCCGGCAATTATTTTCAAGCCCAAAGATGGTATTCTCATGAGCAGGACCAAGAAAAGATCTATTAGGGTGTTTGAGTGTGTGTGGTGTGTGTGTGTGTGTGTGTGTGTGTGTGTATCTGTGTGTGACAGCTGGGGTAGAGTGAAGGAATAAGAAAAGTGGGATGCCCTGGTGCTCTGTGAACCATAGGTTAAGAGCTAGAAAGAATTTAAGAAATTGTGGAGCCCAAGGATTCTTAGCCTGGGTTTTTGTTTTAAAAAAAGTTTTCCTAATTTATTTGTATGTATATGTGTGTGTGTTTAATAATCTTCTGTATTTAATTTTATGCACTTAAAAACCTGATTCTGAAAAGTCCATCAGACTGACTGCCCAGGGCGGTCAGGACACACAGAAGGCAAGGAAGCTGTGACTTCTCCCAGTCCCCTCACTTTCGAGAGGAAGGTGCTGAGGCCCAGAGAGACCAAGCGGCTTACTGAACTGCAAGTGCCACTGGAAATAAAGTCTCTACTGTCACCCCTCTGTAAGCCAACAAGCATTTATTAAGCACCTTCTGTGTGCCAGGCACTTTCTAAATGCTGGAGATACAAAGAAAGACTCTCAGGGATCCCACAGGCTAATGACAGAGGCCAAGATGCAAATAGTCACTGATGAACAAGGTACAGATAGGGCAAGCTAGCATTTAAGGGAAGGGGTTTCTTGTAGAAGGAAGGATTTGAGAGGACTTGAAAGATGCCATGGAAGCTGGGAGGCAGAGAAGAGGGAGAACCTTCCAGGCATGATGGCCACCAGTGACAATGCCCCCAGTCAGGAGACAGAACAGCAAGGAAGTTGGTGTCACTGGAACCCAGAGTATGTAGGGGTAATAGAATGTCGGGTGTAAGAAGACTTGGAAGGTGTGAGTAGGTGGAACTGAATGCCAGAGAATTTTATATTAGATTTTGGAGGTGATAGGGAGCCATTGAAGGTTATGGGGGGTGAAAGTGACCTGGTCAAATCAGCTCTTTAATAGGCTTTCCCTCTTTGTATCAGCAGCCCCTTTTACAGGGCATGGTGCAAGGTAAGTCTTTATCAAATGCTTGCTAAACTGATGGGGAGTAAGTGTGTAGCAGTGGATAGGGTGTGGGACTTGACAGCCAGGTCATTCAACCCCTCTCAGCCTCAGTTTCCTCATTAGTAAAAGGATTGGGGTAGCCTTGCTGGGCTCTAAGGTCCCGTCCAGGTCCCAATCTAGGACTCTCTGGTTCCAGGAACTAAATTGCCTTCAGAAATCCTAGCCCTGAGCTGGCTCTAGATGAGAAACCAACCCAACCCAATCTAGCCTGGCCCAGTCCCAACTCAGCCCCGCTACTGAGTCACTCCTTATGCAAGTCTCGTTGAAGCTCTCAGCTCAGGAGGTAAAAGGTAAGTATAGGAGCTGTCTACCCTGGCTCGAATGAGAAAACTCCAAGCTGTGGAGTTCTGCTCTTGGCCAAATAAAACCTATTTGCTCAGGCCTCCCCGGCTGGGGACAGCAGCAAAACAGAGGCTTGTGACATTGGATTTCTTCCGCCCCATTATATTCTCCAGCCTGCACTTGCAGCGATCGGGGCCTGCCAAGACCCTGAAAGCTTCTGGCTGCCATGACCCTGCTGGTCTGGAACAAGCTCGGGAAGAAAGGGACACAGCCAGGGCCCGACTCTGCACCTCCTTTCTTTTCTTTTTCCTTTCTGTACTCTCTCAGCTCACCCCCCCTGCCCATGGGCACAGAGGAGCAGCTCCTTCCTCACAAGTGGGGCACCAAAGCTTATCTGAGAAATCTTATTCTCCTTGGGGAGGAAGATGCAGAAGGCTGATGTGAGGGAAGGTCTCCCTTCACACTGGCCTGGATTATCACTAGCTAATAATAATAGCTAATAATAGCTAACATTTCTATAGCACTTGTTATATTCTAGGCACTGTGCTAAGCTCTTCTCATCTCACCCTCACAATTGCCCTGGGAGGTAGATGCCATCATGTTCCTCATTTTACAGATGAGGAAACTGAGGCAAACAGAGGTTAAAACCTTGCCCAGGATCATACAGTTAGTAAGTGTCTGAGGCCAGATTTGAACTCAGGTCTTCCTGATTCCAGGCTCACTGTGTCACATGGTCAGAAGGGGACCAATTCCCCATTATTAGGAAACTGAGGCCTTCAAAGAGATGAAACAGAGTGGAGGCATGGGACTTCTTCAGGAAGCAGAGGCAGGATTTGAATCCAGGCCAGCTGCATTCTGTCTACACCACTACACGACTCCCATTTCCCTTCAGTTTAGGGTCTCACTAGCCCTTCTGGAAAGGCACCCCTTGGGGCAACTTTTAGATGACTTTCAAGGGGTCCTATTCAGAAACTTGTGTGTTTAGCAAGTGGGGAAGGATCACAGTCCCTGCATTTCTTGGGATCTAAGAGCAGTTTATGTGGAAGAAAAAAAAATTCCATTTCTGAGTGATGGGATGTGCACACAGCTTCTGAGAGCTCTGGGAATCTTCCCCAGCCCCCGGTTTTAATGTTAAAGGCTTGGCTCACCTGCAGAAGGAGACCTTTTGGAAGCAGAATTAGAAGAAGCAATCAATAAAGCCCCACCACCAGGCAGAACTGGAAGGGACCTTAAGTCATCTCGTCAACTCTGCACACAGTAGACACTGAAAAAATATTTGCCAAATAGAATTGAATCCAGTCCAACCTTCCACTAGGCCCAGGAAGACTGAACAAGTGGCCACCCAGTCTCTGCCGGACCGTATTTGGGTGACGTCACAGTGTAGTAGAAAGGAGGCTGGACTGGTCACCAGGTGATGTCTGGGTTCGAATCCCAACCCTTTGCCATGTGTCCTGTGTGACCTTGGTCAAGTCATGTATCTCACTGGTCCTCAATTTCCTTTTCTATAAAATGAAGGCCTCTGTGGTCACTTTCAGCTCTAAATCTATGACCCTTTGACCAATGCTGTCACTTAAGAGATGGGATGCTGGCCAAATGACCCTGCTTCTCTGTGGTTCTGAGTTTCTACAGCTGTAACAAAAAAAACCCAAAAAAACAAAAACCAAACAAACAAAAAAAACGAAAAACAAACAAACAAACAAAAAAAAAACGAGGACTGGACTGGACTAGACAGCCGCTGAGGCTCCTTCTGATTCTGCTCCTGTGATCCTGTGAGTGGGAACTCACCACCCAGGAGGCAGGCAGCCCATCTGTGGGGAGCTCCAGTACCAGGGTGCACCTTCTTAGACTCAATCCGATCAGCAAATGGCTAGTTAGTGCTTACTGTCTTCTGGTTACCAAGCCTTTAGCTCTGTTTCCTGGAATTAGGAAGATTCCTTCCAGTGACTACCTGGGGCTTCAAAGAAAAGAGGCAGGGTAGATTTAGGGATGTAGGGTGCAGTGTGTGTGAATATGTGTGTGTGTGTGTGTGTGTGTGTGCAGCGGATGATGTTTGTGTGTGTATGTGTATGAGTCCCAATTATCAGAAACTGAGGCTAGCCTCCCAGTGCAGTTGGGTGCTCTGGTCTTCTGTGCCTCACTCCTATTAGGAAATCAGACTCAGTCTGGGCTGAGTAGGAGGAAGAGGGGGGCATTTTCATAGTGCAGCCTAAGGAAAGCAGGAGAAATGGCTTCTTTTGGAGTCTAGGAAGGAAGCTAAGGAAGCTAGATAGATAGATAGCAAAGTAAAGAGGGGCTCTGGCTTTGAATAGGCTGCCTGACACATTGGCGATGGAATAATTTCCCCACCTCTACCTTGGGTGCCCTGGAGGTGAATCTGAGAGCCGGGAGGACATGCCCAGCATTGGGCAGTTGACAGGGTGGGCTTCCTGATCACCTCTGCAGGCAGCTGGAACACCCTGGCTAGCCTGACCTCTCCTAGGCCAAAGGGCAAGGATGGTGGCCATGCTTAACTCACTGCCTGGGCTCACTACAGGTTTCCATCATGCAAACAATCTAAGGCTCTTGCTTGGTGCTGGGGCTTTCTCATGTTCCCCCTCCTCTCAGACCACCACAGCCCCTGAAGACGGCTCCAAGGTCAGAATGCCACCAGAAAAGCTCATTGTCAGGACCTAGTAAGTCATTAAACCCTTTCCTTTTCATTCCCGAGCCAACCTTCCACATGGGGTTGATTCTGCTTCCTTTGTCACAGTCTTATGGCCCCGGCTGGGATGAATCAAGATTTCTATTGGCTGGGGGCTGTAGAAAGGCAAGCCAGGCCCTGGGCAACGCGGGGTCTCGATTTGAGCACTGAGTGACTTGTTGGCAAAGTCTGGTGGTTGAAGGAGGGAGGAGGGAGGGTGGGCACTGGGCAGCGATCACATCTGCCTTCACTATCTGCCAAGCTGGCATCCCAGAGAACTCAGAACAATGGGGGGAAAACAGAATCAAACAACAACAGGGGATTTAGGAGGTGCCAGCAAGTTTCTGACACGAGGGAAAGGATAGAAAAAGATTAGGGAAGAACAGCCTTCTGCTCAAAGGATCGAGATGGCAACTAGACTATTAAATAAATAGAAAGTGTACATGGAATGAGGCAACATCATTTCAAGATATACCTTACCATTGTATGGTGGGGAGGGAGGCCTCATCTGGGAGGTGGTTCCTGGAGGAACCCAGGGAGTCTATGCTATGGAAGTGAAGAGAGAGTGCATTCCAAGCACAGAGGGCCGCCCTTGGGGGAACTGGCCAAAACTAAAATCTCCCACCTCCTGGCCTTTGCATATGTGGTCCTTGGTAGGACCACCTCCTATACAAGGCCCACAGCCCCTTCTGAAATGATTTTGCATCAGTCTGTGTATACTTTATTTTTACTTAACAGTATGCATGTTGTCTGGATCTTCTGAGAAGTTCTATTTTAATCCTTTAAGGCCAAGACTTTTGTCTGCCCTTTTTTTGGTCTCTCTAGCCACAGTGCCCTAGGATTTGAATCTATCTTTGCAGCAGGGAACCAGCCCTCAAGAACTTCAGGCAGGGTGCAGGGCCTCTGTGAGGGTCTGCTCTTCTCCCACCCTGAGGGACTTCTCTTCCCCTGTCCAGTAGTCTTGCTAAAGTTGGAGATGCAAGATTTGGAGCAGGAAGACACAGGTTCAAATCCCCCATCAGACTTATGGCTATGTGACCAAGGGCAAAAGACAACCCATACCTTCTGTTCCTCTCTGCAAACTGGACTAAACCCACCTACCTCACCATGCTCTGCACAGTCTCTTTTGAGCCTCAGACCAACCTTGCATTAGCATAAATGGGTCGATGGGACACTGGGGACTGAGAACAGGAAGGCCTGGGTTTATAACTTGTTTACATCCCTCACTGGTTTTGAGACTCTGGGAGAGTCACTGAACTTTGCTCTCTGGGCATCCCCTGTATCAATAAGATCATAGGTCTCGTCCATCCCTACCCTCTACCTCCTAATCCTCAGCAGTCAGCATTACTACCCTGCATACAGTTGGTGCATAATAAATGTTTGATGACTTAAACTGAATTCCTTATCTCTGTAGGGCTTTGGTACATGTACAGAGGGACTGATGCCTCAGCTGTCAGGGAGGGGGTTGGACTGGACAGTCTCCAAGGGATGTTTCAGATCAGGTAACTGTGTGCTGGACATAAGGAGTGACTGACCTGTCCCAGGTCACCTAGGTTGTTAACGGGCAGATCCAAGATTCAAATCCAGGTCCATTCACTCCAAGTCCAGTGACCTTTCAGCATCCACCTCCCCCTGGGACTTTCTGGGGCTGCTTCCCACTCTCTAGGGATGCTTCATTCTCTTCTTCCTTGAGTGTAGCATGCTCTTTGATCAGAGGATAGGGGTAAGATGCTACAGAAAAAAAATGGGCAGTCTTCCTCTTCAAAATCTCTAATGCCCTGTCCTCATCTTGTGATTCTACCATCAGAAGCTGACCTGTTTCTCCTCCCACCTCCTTTCCCTTCACACCCTGCACTACTCTGGACAGCCCAGGGAAACTTTTCTCTAGGAAGTGGTTTCAAGCATAGGCATATAGCAGATGGACTGCACTGGAGAGTGACAGCTGGCAGGGCCTCATGGTGGATATGGAGGTGACCCTGGCATCTAGAAGGCTTTCCCAATAGAGCACAAACTTAGATCCTTTCTTCCAGGTTGGCCAGACTGAGTACGGGGCCAGGGATGGACTGTGATTTACTTGGGATGATCAATTTTTCTGCTAATTCAACCTCTGAAGACCATTTATGAGGCTACAGAGTGGCTGGGATTGGGGTCTGTGACAGGGATCCCTTCATGGACAAGGCTTCAGATCTCTGAGGTGGCAAAACACGGTCCTGTTTAGATGGTTCCCTGATATTCTCCTCTGTGCTAAGGATACCCACAACTAACAATGAAGTCCACTGCCTTCACAGATTCACAGGTGAGGAAACTAACACTAAGGTGATGAAGTTACTTGCTCAAGGTCAACACAGGTACTGGGGAGCAGAGCCAAGATCTGAACCCAGGTTCACCAGGTCCAAGACCAACATTCCTTCCACTTATACAATGCTGTTGCCTATGTTCATAAGATCAAGAATCAGAAAGGCCTTGAGAGATCACTGATTCCAAGCCATTAATCTCAGAGAGTTAAGACTAACTCCAAGTCTTGGAGTTACTTGCCTACTTAAAGGTCTGAACAAAGGCCAGGGTAGAGTAGAGGTGTCTGGGCTACCTCAGACAAGAGAAAATGGGCTTTGCTTACTGTTCCGCTCTCAAAGCTCAAGCCTTTGTCTCTGAGCTCCTTGGAGGCTCTGGATGGCGAGTAGCCTCACAGAAATGCTCACCAAGGAGTTTTTCCTCCAGGTTTAGGAAACAATTCTGTTTCTGCACTCAATTTATTGAAAGGCACTTCTTTCTAAACCCAGTCAGAACTGCTTAGATGGGACTTTTCTCAGCTGGTGTTGAAGGCCACCAAGAGAGGAAGTGGGAAGGGCCATTGATCTCTAGCCCACACCTCTGCTCTGGGGACAGTCCCTTACACAAATATTTGCCAACGAGTGCATTTGAGCCTGTCAATGGCTGTCAATAAAAGGAAGGCACTCCTTCTGAGCTCCAGCATCTGTAGTGAGACCTGAGCTTTTGACCGTCAAGTCATCTATTAAATTTTAACTCTGTTTCTTTTGTTCTAGATCTCTCAGGAATCAGTGCTCTTCTTCTTCTTCTTCTTCTTCTTTTTTTTTTAAAGCAATTGGGGTTAAGTAACTTGCTCAAGGTTACACGGCTAGTCATTATTTATGCGTGGGTGCTCATTTTCTGAGGCCGGATCTGATCTCGGGTCATCCCAACTCCGAGGCCGGCGCTCTTACTCACTGCGCCACCTAGCCGCCCCTTTAGGGCGATTGGGGTTAAGTAACTTGCCCAAGGTTACACGGCTAGGTTTTTGTTTGTGTGGATTAAGTGTCGGAGGCCGGCTCCGAACTCAGGTCCTTCTGACTCCAGGGCCGACGCTCTACTCACTGCGCCACCTAGCCGCCCCTGATCAGTGCTCTTCTGCAGAGCAGATGTGACCCACCCTCCAATGTCATGGGGTTCCAAAAGCCCAGGTTTCCTAGCATTGCTTAGCATCCACTCAAAAGGAGTGCAGAATCACAACCATAACAGCTTCTACACAGTAACACAACTGTTCCTTCACAGTCACCCTGCTGAAGTGGAGAATGCAAGAACCATCACCCCTATTTTAAAGATGAGCAAACTGAGGCTCAGAAAAGTCCCAAAGTCATAAGGCTGGTGAGTGTTTGAGGTGGGATTTGAATACATTTCTCCTGATTTTTAGTCCAGTAGTCTGTCTTCAACACAGCAAAACTACTCAAAAGATACATAATTTCATCATTGTAGGACAATCCCCATGTTCCCCCCTCCCTGCCCTCACATTTTTCCGGCACCAATATAGATAAGTCTCAAGTAAACAGTATGTGACACAGAGAGCAGAGACCCCTCTGTGCTGTCCACGTATGTGTGGGAAGAGAATTTCTCTAGCGAAGGGATCATGTCATGTGTTGTCACTTTTGTCGTTGTGATCTTCATCTTCGTCGTCGTCACCACCACCACCATCATCATCATCAAACAACAACAACATCTAAGCTAACATTTACAACAACATCTAATCTAATGCTTATATAGCACTATGTTCCAGGCATTGTATTAAACATTTATAATTATTATCTCATTTGCTCTTCACAATAATCCTGGGAGGTAAGTGCTATTATCACCCCCCTTTTATAGGGAAAGAAACTGAGGCAGAAAGAGGTTAAGGGACTTGTCCAGGGTCACACAGCTAGTAAGTGTCTAAGTCAGGATTTGAACTCAGATCTTCCTGACTCCAGGCCTTGCTGCCCCATAAAGACCTTTTCTGTCCATAGGATGCTTTGTGGTCTACAAAGTAGACTGCTTTTGTAGTCATTGTGCCATTTGGTTCCTGCTAATATCATGCAAGAGGGGCCAGGTCAGTACTGTGATCCCCATTTCAGAGAAGTAAGTGAATTATACAAGTCAGAAAGCTAGTAAGGGTCAGAATCAGATCTAGAAATTGAATGCTCCTCCAGTACAGCCATCTGTGATCCTGGCAGCACCAAGGCCAGTTCTCACATTCACCCAGGTCAGAACCAGGGCCAGCTCTACATTCACCCAGGTCAGCACCAAGGCCAGCTCTTACATTCACCCAGGTCATGCAGACTGTGGGTAAGGACCTCTAGGGAAGAAGCTCAGGGCCTCCTGAGTCTTCTCCATCTCTGGTTGGCTTTCAGCCATTAGGGAGTTTTTCTCTTTTGACCCATTTCAGCCCAGCTGAAAGGTATGAGCAGAAGATGGGTTATAGTCCAGTGGCTTACCGTGAAAATGCTGAGCTGTCTTCCTTCTCAAGGCTTGGACTGTCTCTTCTGTGTCTGCCCACTCTAGGACCAGTCTTCTACCATATAAATGGGTGCTGTGGCACAGGGCACTGAAAGCTCTCTGTAAAAGGGAATAGGAGAAAACTCTTTGTTAGGTCAAAACCATCATCTGTTCATTTACTCTCCTCCCCTTCCCACCCTGCTTCAACCTCCATTCAATGGTTCGGAAAGCTCCACAAAATTCCCACTATGAGTTCCTGCTCTCATGACATCAGATCTCCAAGGAGGGTTTGGGGAACCGTTGGGCATATCTATTTAATTAGCTGCTTATGTTCCTACAGAGAGAACTGCAAGTGACTGATTGACCAGTCAATATATCCACAGTCCAGGCCTGTAATTGGTGCTTGCTCGAAAGCAATCACCTTATTTTCCATGTTAAAATCCCAGCCACGGAGGGTGACCCCATTAGTTCAGCTCTTCTTCTGCTGGGGAAGAGTGCCTCAGCTGCATTGGGCAACTGGAGACTGCTGGCTATGGGAGAGAGCATGACCTATGCTTACATGTTCCCCTCTAATATGGAGACAATCATTTTTGAAAGCATTTTCCTTCTGAGGGGCTCAAAGTACATCTTATCCTAAAAAAGTCCATGAGAGATTGAGAGTGAATTGGGGCTACTAGCTCCCATTTTTCATGTGGGAAACTGAGGCAGAGAGTGGTAAAGAGACCTGTTCAAGGATTGCCCTATGACTTCCCTTAGGATCACAGAGATGGAAGGGATCATTTATTCTAACCCAATTCTTTTGTAGAAGAAACTAAAGCCAAGGTCACACAAGAAAGCAAGAGTCAGAGGCAGTGGCAGAGGCAAGATTGTGGAGTAAAAGCAGTGACTTGCTTAAGCTCTCCCCCAAACCCCTCCATATACCTATAAAAATGACTAAACAAATTCTAGTGAAGCAGAACCCACAAAAAGACAGTGAAACAAATTTCCAGCCCAAGACAACTTGGATGGTAGATGGGAAAGGTCTGTTGTACAAGGCTGGGAGAAGAATGAAGTTCAATGTGGGCCCCAGCAAACCTGGAACAGGCCCCAGGGGTCTGAATCACTGGCAGCCGAGGCATTTTCCAGACTTCTCAAGCCAGAAATGCCAAAGAAAACTCAGAAGGTCAGTGGGAAAGGTCTGTCAGACCTGGGTGAGAGAGGAGCACAGACCAGCCCTGGCCCTAGTGCAGCCTTGGGGAGGTGGTGGCAGTGGTGGCGACATAGGCAGTGGTTGCTTCCAGAACTCTCAGCCCATAGGTGTTAAGGGGATAACTAGTCAGAAGAAGATTAGAGGGATCTCTGCTGCCACTGAGGCAAGATTCTGTTGCTTTGCCCATACTTGGATCTGGGTCACATTCCTGGGGGGGAGAAGGAGCACTGGCAGAGTAGAGCTTGTGGCAGCAGTGGAGAGAGAACCCTTGTCAGAGTTCCAGGAAAGAAAAGAGCACTTGTGGTCACTCACTGACCACAGCATAGGCTAGGAGAGGAGTAAACACCTCTCCTCAGTTCATACCACTTTGAAAGAACTGAAAACTTACAGGTCCTTAGAAGTATCTGAAAACAGCTGGACAAAGCCCTGGAAGCTTGGGACAGTACACCTTCCACAATGGAAGCGAAGCTCTACCTTAGCTGGTAAACTGAACAAACAGCAGGAAAAACATCATACTATAGAATCTTACTTTGGTGACAAGAAAGATCAAAACATACAACCGGAAGAAGATAACAAAGTCAAAGTTTCTTGTACATCCAAAGTCTCCAAGAAAAATATGAATTGGTCGCAGACCATGAAAGAGGTCAAAAAGGATTCTGAAAATCAAGTCAGAGAAGTGGAGGAAAAACTGGGAAGAGAAATGAGGATGATGCAAGAAAATCATGAAAAATGAGTCAACAGCTTGCTAAAGGAGACCCCCGCAAAATACTGAAGAAAATAACACCTTAAAAAATAGACTAGACCAAATGGCAAAAGATGTCCAAAAAGCCAACAAGGGGAAGAATGCCTTAAGAAGTAAAACTGGACAAATGGAAAAGGAAGTCCAAAAGCTCACTGAAGAAATAATTCCTTAAAAATTAGAATGGAGCAAATGAGAGCTCTTGACATTATAAGAAATCAAGAAATTATAAAACAAAACAAAACAAAATAATAATAAAAAAGAAGACAATGTGAAATATCTCATTGGAAAAACAAGTGACCTGAAAAATAGATCCAGGAGAGATAATTTAAAAATTATTGGACTATCGGAAAGTCATGATCTAAAATAAATCTAGACATCATCTTTCAAGAAATTGTCAAGGAAAACTTCCCTGATATTCTAGAACCACAGGGTAAATAGAAATGGAAAGAATCCAGTAATCACCCCCTGAAAGAGGTCCCAAAAGGAAAACTCCTAGGAATATTATAGCCAAATTTCAGAGTTCCCAGGTCTAGGAGAAAATATTGCAAGCAGTCAAAAAGAAACAAGTTAAGTATTGTGGAAATACAGTCCAGATAACACAAGATTTAGTAGATTCTATGTCAAGGGATCGGATGACATGGAATATGATATTCCATAGGGCAAAGGAGCTAGGATTAAAACCAAGAATCACCAACCCAGAAAAACTGAGTGTAATCAATGAGGGAGAAAAGATTATCTTCAATGATGTAGAAGAATTTAATGTATTCTTGAGAAGCCAGAGCTAAATAGAAAAACTGACTTTCAAATGCAAGACTCAAGAGAAGCATGAAAAGGTAAACAGGAAAGAGAAATCATAAGAAACTTATTAAAGTTGAACTGTTCACATTCCTACATGGAAAGATGATATTTGTAACTCATGAGACCTCTAGAGGGAATATGCGCGCGCACACACACACACACACACACACACACACACACACACACACACACACTACACAGGTGAATATGAAAGAACGTTATCTAAGAAAGAAAATTAAGGGGTGAGAGAAGATTGTACTGGGAGAAGGAAAAAGGAGAAGAGATAGAATGGGGTAAATTATCTTACATAAATAGAAGGGAGGGCAGATTGAAGGAGGGGGTAATTAGAAGTAAACACTTTTGTGGAAGGACAGCATCAAAGGAGAGAATAGAATAAATGGGGGTGGGATAGAATAGAGGGAAATATATTTAGTTTTTCACAACTTGACTATTATGGAAATGTTTTGCATGACTACCCATGTATAACCTATGTCAAATTGCTTGCCCTCTCAATGAGGGTGGGTGGGAAGGGAGAGAATTTGAAACTCAAAATTAAAAAAAAAAATCAATGTTAAACATTGTTTTTACATGCAACTGGGAAGTAAGATACAGAGGCAATGGGGTATAGAAATCTAGTTTACCCTACAGGAAAATAGAAGGGGAAGGGGATAAGCGGGCAGAAGGATAGAAGGGAGGGCATACTGGGGGAAGGGATAATCAGAATGCAAACCATCATGGGGTAGGGGGATGAGAGAGGTGGGGAGAAAATCTAGAACTCAAAATCTTGTGAAAGTAAATGTTGAAAACTAAAATAAA
Organism: Gymnobelideus leadbeateri; assembly: GCA_011680675.1. NCBI lineage: Eukaryota > Metazoa > Chordata > Mammalia > Diprotodontia > Petauridae > Gymnobelideus > Gymnobelideus leadbeateri. The sequence goes on from WOXC01007094.1 coordinate 497,570, forward strand.
TTTGAAAAAACAAGAGTCAGAGGCAGTATTGCAATGAAAATCCTACACTCTCTAGCCACTCTACTTGTAGGCAGCCAAACTCCCAAGTCTCATATTTGTCAGGCACTTAGTTTTGGCGACAGGAAGATAGAACTAAAGATATAGGCCCGGGGGCACTTAAATCCTGTGGGAGGTACAAAACATGTAAGGAATTCTGTATTACATACATAATAATTGGAGGAAGAGACAGAGCCAAGTTGCTGAATACCCAGTTTTTGTCATTATGAATTTTCTTAATAAAAAGATACTAATAACACAACTACTATCATGTAGGAAGTCCCATTAATTTTTTTTTTTTCATGTTGAGAAGGGATCCTTATAGTCCTCAAAAAGCTTGGCAATCACAGCCTCACCTAGGTGATCCAATGTGAGCAATGGTCATGAAAGATAGAGGGTTCACAGGACTCAATTAAAAGAAGGGAGCTGGACTATAAGAAACTGAAATGGAACTCAGGATGTGAATCAGAAGAGAGATAACTAATAAGTAGGAAGGAAGAGAGGGAAGCTAGCTTAAGGTATGAATACTGGCAATTAAGGGGCAGTACTCCCTTATCAGACCCTCTAACTGGTCCAGGTAGCCACTAGTTAGTAGAGAAACTGAGGCATGGAGGACAGAAGAGACTTATCCTAGGTTATGAAGGGAGGAGGAAACAGAACTAGACTATAAGATCACAGATCAAAGACCTCAGAGGTCACTTAGTCTATCCTTATTTTAAAGATGAAGAAAGTGAGTCTGATAGAGAGGAAATGACTTGCCAAAGGTCCCATAGCTAATAAATAACTGCAGAATTGAATAGAGGTCTCCTCATTCCAAATCTGAGCTCTTTCCATTAACACATATTGCCTGTGGCACAGGAGCTTTTAAAAGACAGACTTAAAGGGATACTGAAATCTATTGATCTCTGACAATGAACAGGGCATTACAGCCTGGCAACCAATGGATAGTATTTGTGGCATTAGTTGTAACAGTCATTTCAATAGTGTTTGAAGGTTTACAAAGCAACCGTGTATAAAGTGAGCAGTACAACTATTATCCCACCATTTTATAAATGTGGGGATTGAGGCTAAGGGTAGGTAAAACATATAGATAAACAGTGGAAGCAGAACCATCAAAGTATACTACAGACCACCAGGACAGAAAGAGGAATCATCACAAATCAGGTACAAAGGCATGATGCATAGTGATGAGGACCAGGGAGGTGGAGGTGGGGGATGATGACTGGGGAGACACTTCAGTTAACCTGACATAGAGTGAAGGTTCTCTCTCTTCCAAAAGCAGAGAAGGTAATACTTTTCTGGTTGCTTTAATGATAATTTTATCCTTTAAAAAATGTAGGGGAGGGGAAGGAGAAAACTGTATTTTGTATTTGATCTTCCCCAAGAAGAACTGGTTTCCGGGGTAGAAAGGAAAGGAATTTTGAAGGGAAGTTATCACTTTATCTTCAGAGCTTAGAATAAAAGAGGAAAGCACCAATAAGCCTAATATGCTCCCTAGATTCAGAGAGAAAAGATTTGAAAGATTATATGGAGTTCAGCTGTATTCAAATTCCATAGGGGAAATAAATCTAAGAGGAAGAGGAAACTTGTATGGATGAAACAACATAGAGAATGAGAAACAGATAAAGTAAAAAAGGGTGGAGGTGGGGGAGTAGAAATGATTTGTCTGAAGAGAGTGATGTGGACACACAGGAAACTCACCACCCAGATCAGATGGAAACAAAGCCAAGCAACAGAAAATTAATCTAAAAGTATGCTATGAGTTTGTAAAAATAGTGTCAGAAATGGTGGATCACAGAATGGGTACAGGTTGTGAAGGAAAGCCAAGTATTACAATAAATATTTTCACTTGTTTTTAGAGCTATAACTACAGGAAAGAGAAGGATCCCAGAAATTATGGCCACTGCTTAGGGTAGGTAAGAAGATATAACTGGTAACAGAAAGAGCAGAGCTGACTAATTTTTATTTGTTGAGGCCATTTGTGAGAAGAAGGACATTTCAGCTAGAAAGAACAGATTAAAAATGGCCAATAGGGATCTAGTAACCCTATTAGTATATCTAGCATATCTAGCAACCCAGAGCTCAGAAAGGAGATAGTAAGAGGCTACTTAGGTGCCTCAGATGTATTCAAGTCACTCAGATGAGCTGCATCCTCCAATACGGGGGGATGGGGGGAACTACTGGCAGATATAATTACTGAACCACTTTTGGTGATATTTTTAAAATCATGGAGAACAGGAAAGGCACTGCAGGGCTGGCAAATGAGGACAAATATTGTCCCAGTTTTCTAAAAAGGGAAGAGAATGAAGTCCACAAATTATAAGCCCAGTGAACTTTGATTTTTGGTGCAATAATAGAACTACTTATTAAAGGGAGGGTTAACATCTACTACGTGCCAGGCACTGTGCTAATAAGCCCTTTACACATATTATCTCATTTGACTCTAACAATAACCTTGTGAAGCACGTATTGTTATAAACACCATTTTACAGTTGAGGAAAGAGGGGTAAAATGACCTGCCCAGAGTCACACTGCTTGTAAATGTCTAAGGCCAGATTTACTCAGGTCTTTTTGTCTCCACGTTCTATCCACTGGGCTACCCAATAGGGGCATAATAAAGGCCTGTTGAGAGACTGATAAAGTGACTTGTCCTGAGTCACACAGCTGATCAGTGTGGGATGTGGGACTGGAGCCTAGGTCTCTTCCTTTCTGATCCAGCATTCTGGGCTCTTTCCATTACCCCGAAGTACTTCTTGGGGGAAGCTTGGGAGGCAAGAGAGAAGGTGCTAGGCAGGCCTCTTACTTTTAAAAACTAGTCAGATAGCAGTGTTGTAGTAACACTTTCTTCCTTGTGCATTTCTAGAGGGGCCAGGTGCAGAAAACTTTTTTTTTTCTAAATTTTAAAAACTCTTCTGGCTGCCAGCAGAGCCTCCACATTTTTTCCAGGCGGACATAAAAATGCATCTGGACTTGAAACTGAAATGGCCCATTCAGAGCTTTAAAACACACTCGCTCTCAGCTGTCACGGCGGGAGAATGGCTTGATCAAGGGAGCTTGGGTTTCAAGATGGGGAAGAGAAATTGATCAGTAGCCTGGCATCACTGGCTCCCTATCCTCCTGGGGACCCCCAAGGAGCTTCATTTCCCAGAATGTGATGGGAATGGGAAAGCTAAGAGGCAACACATCCTCAAGGACACCAAGTCGTTTCTTATGGAGTGGGCACAAGGGCTCTCGGGGTATCCTGCCTCAATCCATGAGCTCCCTGCCTCGAACCTGGCTCTGACTCAGGGCCATGTGTACTCTACAAACAACGTGAACACATTATCCCCTATGCATTCCTACTCCGTTTTCATGAGCCTCCTCTCTCCCCCTACTCAATGCTTTATTTTGATGTGGCTTGTATTTGTTAGGGACTGGGCTTTCTCTGTTGGCCTGCCATGGATGAGTGGTGAGGAAAAGCAAATTTAGCCTTGATGCTTGGAAAACCTTCTTAACGATAAGAAAGAGCTATTCCAAGTAGAGCAGCAAGATAGCTTGTGTGCCTTGGGAAGCAGTGGCTTCTTCCTCACTGGAAGTCTTCAGGCAAAGGTTGGATGGTTACCAGTCAGAGAGGTCATAGCAGAGCTGTGAGTTGAATGAGATGGCTGCTGAGATGTCTTCACCCTCTCAAATTTGGTGATTCCATGATTCTGCATGGAGAATTACCTATGGGGATGGTATTACAAGTATTTGAACAGGAAGACTCACTGGGTCTCATTTTCTTGATAACCCTGGGACCTCAGCATTTAGACTGGAAAAGACTTCAGAGTGTATCTTGTCTAAACCCCTGATTTGATTTGTAGTGGAGGGAACTGAGGCCCAGGCAGGTGAAGACACTTGTCCAAGGAAGTTGGATGCAGAACCAGTACTGAACCAAGGTCTGACATTCTGAACCCAATGTTAGACTGGAGCACCTTGAAAGCAGGGGTTCCTGTCTTTCTATCTCCAGAACAGGGCTTAGAACAATGCCTTGGACATAGCAGCTGATTGACTGATGGGGACTCTAAGGTTTGGAAACAGGAAGGGTTAGGGGCTCCAAACTTTGAGGGCATAAGCATCCTGTTTCAAGTGGTTCCAGGTGTGCAGGTTTACTAGTGGAAAAAACACTCAACAAAGACCGGGGTACAGCTATCAGCTATGTAACAGGGCGAGTGAGTACCTTTCAGCTGATCCATAAATGGAGACAATAACAATCCACCTTTCTAAGGCGCTTGAAGGGCTCCTATGTGAGGTTTTTTCTGATCCTCCCAGTTGTTGGGGCTCTCTACCTCCCCTCACCAACAGTATGTGGAATATATTTTGTATTTTCTCATCTGTCTCACTCTGAAAGTAACAAATCCTAAGAAAGGGCTAAAGATCAAAGATGGGTGGGTGTGAAATCTGGTGGTTCACAGGGCCTGGGTTTAAGTCTTGGCTTTTGTGAACCACTGCTAATCTTTCTGGGTCTCAGTTTCCTCAACTGTAGAATGGGGGTGGGGTTGGCCAAAATGTCCCCTGAAGTTGATGTCAGTTCTGGATCTGAGATCCTAGTAGACCTTTAGTCTGCTAGCCCTCAGGAATGGAAGAGCAGGCAGTCGTGATGCAAAGTATAGGACAACCCCTACATTTTAGCCTTTTTGTCTTAGTGTTCAACCACAAGGAGCAATAGAAGAACATCTTTGTCTCTTACTTGTAATCATCAGCACTGCAGTTGACTTTGATAAAGAGTCTTAAGGTTTGCAAAGCACTTCAAAATGTAATTATAGTCTAGGTGGTACAGTGGATAGAGTGATGGGTCTAGAAGTCAGGGAGACTCATCATTGAGAGTTCAAATCTGGCCTCAGAGACTTCTTAACTGTGTGACCCTGGGCAAGTCACTTTACCCTGTTTGCCTCAGTTTCCTCCTCTGTAAAATGAGCTGGAGAAGGAAATGGCAAAACCACTCCATTATCTTTGCTAAGAAAACCCCAAATGGGATCGTGAAGGGTCGGACATGACTAAAACAACTACTTCTAGTGTGGAAACCCACTCCACTGTTGCAGGCCAGTCACTATTCTTTAACTTAAGGATCTCAGAGAGTTGTCTGGCAGCATGAAGAGTTTAAATAACCTGTCCAAGGTCTCACAGCTGCTATGTGTTAGAGGAAGAACTCGAGGGCTGGCCACTAAGCCCCTCTACGTACTATGCCCCAGTGCCTCAGGAGAAACGAGTCAGCCTGTTCTCTGGATAAGTGAAAGCCTAAGGAATATAGAGCCTTGGGTCTAGCTCAGTCACAAGGGGTGGGTATTGCCATTTGGGGAGAAAATAAGGCCCCAGATTCTAATATATTATGCTGTATGAGGTCGGTCAGTTCATCCCTCCTGCCTGGGTATCAGGGTCTTTATCTATACACTGGGCAACTGGACTGGATGGTCTTGAAGGTTCTCCCTCCAGCCCTAATATTCTCTGGCAAAGTGTTTCCCTGATCTGTCCCTCAGTTCATCTGTGGGACCTTGTTTGGTCTAGGGAGGTCTCCTGCCTTGGCTCTGTGCAAGGGGCCTGGGGTCTGATGGGCAGAGAGCTCAGAGATCAATGCTTGCCTTCCTGGCTCTCCTCACAGTCTCCTTTCTGACTGTCACCTGAACGTGGATTTTAGCTTTCTTTATTGTCCTATTCTGATGAGCTCCTGGGATCAGTCCTTTCCCATCCTGGCTCTCGAATTCTATTGTGCCCTTTGGTTTTCAGGGAAGGGAATCCAGTAAAAAGTCAGACTGGCCTGAGGCTGGAAAGTGACTGTCCCTCTGGGACCATTTCTCAAGTGGAAGGGAGGCACACGAGCCCTGCCAACCCAGCTCTGACTCTGACCTTTGGCAGCTCTCCCCTGGGAAAGGCCTCCCTTGCCTAGAAACAAATGCCATTTGAGGCCCTGGGCAAGACATGAGTCCAAGAGCTGGGCATCTTGCTTTAAAGAGCTTGCATAGATCATAGGATCTTAGACAGGGCTGGAAGGGGCCCTAAGAGACCACTTAGTCTACAACTCCCCACCCCTGTTTTACCAATACCTTTTATCTAACAAGAACCTCTAGGTAGGATGTCCCAGGGGAAGAAAATTCTGTGCACAAATCCCAAGAAATCCAAGGGCATTTTTTTCTTCTTCTGCTTTACCCCAAAGAGTAGAGGGCTAGGCATAAGTGGCTGAACACTGTGGCTTCATTGCTGACTCTGTGGCTAACTGGCTGTGTGATGCTAAGGAAGTCACTACACCACCCTGGTCTTCATCTCAAAAGGGGGGATTTGGTTGAGATGCTTCTTAAAGCCTTTTCCAGCTCCCATATTCTAGAATCTGGAGTACTGTTATACACTGTCTCCTGCCAGGAGGACCGTTACATACCACCTCCTACCTGGGGTACTGTTATACATATCCTTGGTGGAAGCATGGGTCATCTCTTTGACAGTCCACCCTCTTCCTCACTTTTTATGTCTATTCAGTTTAAGGCTGGGTCATCTCTCTGACGTTTCACTCTCTTCTTCACCTCTAACAGATGATTTTCTAGCAAGTCCTTATGATGCCATCTCTCTAACCCCAACTCTATCACCCCCACTCAACACCTCATCAATACCTTCCTAGACCACTGTGACAGAGATCTTCTTCTTCTTCTTCTTTTTTTTTTTTTTTGCTTTTTGGAGGGCAACTGGGGTTAAGTAACTTGCCCAAGGTAACACGGCTAGGTTTTTGTGTGTGTGTTAAGTGTCTGAGGCCGGATCCGAACTCAGGTCCTTCTGACTCGAGGGCCGACGCTCTCTCACTGTGCCACCTAGCCGTCCCTGACAGAGATCTTCTAACAGGTTGTCTGGCCTCCCTTTCCTGCCCTTCTGTTCATCTTTCTGAGTTGCCAAATAATCTGTGTACATGTACAATACCTTTCTTATGAGGAGATTAGGTCATGTCAATCCAACTATCAAAAAAATCTATAGAGTAAAGTAGGAACTCCTCTGCCTGGCATTAAAAGCCCACCATAATCTGGAACTCCTCTCGAGGTAGTGCCATAGTGCATAGAGCCCTAGGCCTAAAGTCAGGCAGACACGAGTTCAAATCCAGCCTCAGATATTTATTAGCTGTGTGACTTTGAGCAAGTCACTTAATCTGTCTGTCTCAGTTTACTAATCTGTAAAACAGGGACCATAATAACACTTACATAGCAAGGTTTTTGTGAGGATCAAATGAAATGAAAATTGTAAAGCCCTTAATACAGTGTCGGGTACACAATAAGCACTATATAAATGTCAGCAATTACTATTAGTGTTATTAGTATATAACCTCTGCCTGCCTCAGTTTCCTCATCTGTAAAATGGAAATAATAATGGTACCTACCTCTCAGGGTTGTTGTGAGGATCAAATGAGATATAGGTAAAGCACTTACACAGTACTTAGCACACAGAAGGCACTTAATAAATGCTTATTTTCTTCCTTTAAGCAAATTAAGTAATGTTCTGCTCTCCTAATCCCTGTCCCTGAAAACTCTCATGCTTCTCTGTGCCTTTGCTAATTATTTCCTAGAATCTCTTTCCCTTCTTCTTTTTTTGTTTTAACTTTTCTATTTTTTATTTTATTTTTCCAATTTATTAACTTATTTTTAGTTTTCAACATTCATTTCCACTAGATTTTGAGTTATGAAATTTTCTTCCCATCTTTCCCCTAGCCTCACCCCAAAATAGCGAACCTACTGAATATCCCTTCTCCCAATCTGTTCTCTCTTATATTCTCCCTCATCGCCCTCCCCCAACTTTCTAGTATGGCAAGATGGATTTCTATACCCCAGTGCCTATATATCTTATTTCCCATTTGCATGTAAAAAGCAATTTTTTTAAACATTTGTTTTTAAAATTTTGAGTTCCAGATTTTTTCCCTTCTTCCCTCCTCATTCACCCCCACTGGGAAGATACACCTTCCTGCTCTTTCCCTCCATTGTAAGTTTTCTCTTGTCTCTTTTATATGAGATAATTTACCCTAATCTATCTTTCCCTTTCTCTTTCTCCCAATATATTCCTCTCTCACCTCTTAATTTTAATTTTTTAGAGATTATTCCTTCATATTCAACTCATACTGTGCCCTCTATGTATACATGTATACATATGTACACATCTACATATGCATTTACACACACATTCAGCCTCCTACACATACATATATATGTGTATACACACAAACACACACACACACAATTCCCTTCAACTATCCTCATACTGAGAAAAGTCTTATGAGTTGCAATTATTTTTCTGTGTAGGAATGTAAATAGTTCAACTTTAATAAGTTCCTTATGACTTATTTTTCTTGTTTACCTTCTCATGCCTCTCTTGCTTCTTGTATTTTAAAGTCGAACTTTCTGTTCAGCTCTGGTTTTTTCATCAAGAATGCTTGAAAATTCTCTATTTCACTGAATGACCATATTTTTCCCTGAAGCATTATACTCAGTTTTGCTGGGTAGGTGATTCTTGCCTTTAATCCTAGCTCCTTTGACCTCCAGAACACATCATATTCCAAGCCCTTCAATCCCTTAATGTAGAAGTTGCTAGGTCTTGTGTTATCCTGATTGTGTTTCCACAATACTCAAATTGTTTCTTCCTGACTGCTTGCTGTATTTTCTCCTTGACCTGGGAACTCTGGTATTTGGCTATAATATTCCTAGGAGTTTTCTTTTCTTTTCTTTTTTAAGAGATGAGCAGTGAATTGTTTCAATTTCTATTTTGCCCTTTGATTCTGGAATATCAGGGCAATTTTGCTTGATAATTTCTTGAAAGATGGTGTCTAGGCTCTTTCTTTGATCATGGCTTTCAGGCAGTCCAATATTTTTTAAATTCTCTCTCCAGGATATTTTCCAGGTCAGTGGTTTTTCCAGTGAGATATTTCATATTTCCTTCTATTTTTTCATTTGTTTGGATCTATTTTATAGTAGTTTGATTTCTCCTAAAGTCATTAGCTTCCATTTGCTCCAATCTAATTTTGAAACAATTATTCTCTTCAGTGAGTTTTTGAAATTCCTTTTCCATCTGGCATATTTGGCTTTTTCAGGTATTCTTCTCATTGGCTTTTTGGGCCTCTTTTGCCATTTAATCTAGTCTATGTTTTAAGGTGTTATTTTCTTCAGTATTTTTTTGGGTCTCCTTTAGCAGGCTGTTGACTCACTTTTCATGATTTTCTTGCATCATTTTCATTTCTCTTCTCAATTTTTCCTCCATTTCTCTTACTTGATTTTCAAAATCCTTTTTAAGCTCCTCTATGCCCTGTAACCAGTTGGAAGCTTTTGATGCAGGAGTTCTGACTTTGTTGTCTTCCTCCCATTCCATGCTTTGATCCTTTTTGTCCCCAAAAAAGGATAGTATGGTCTGTTTGTGCTTCCTCTGCTTGCTCATCTTGCCAGTCAATTACTTGACATTTGAGCTCTTTGCCACAGTAGAATTCTGCTTCCAGATTGCAGAGGGCTATGTCCCAAATTGTTGGGGTTTTCACAGCTGCCGGAGCCATTAGGAGGGTACCCTCTCTATAGCCCCCACAAGCTCTGGCACACTGGCCACACAGCCCAGGACCACCACCCAAGACCGAGATCTATATCCAAGCAGGTTAAAGCAAGAGCGATTACCCTCTGAATGGTTGCTTGGTCCCTCTACGATCTGTAGGCCAGGACCTCTGGAAACAGCCATGTGGCAGAAGCTGCACTTGCTGTACTTCTGCCACTTCTCGCCCCAGGGGAGGGGCTAGACTGTACTCTTCTGTCCCCCTGTTCAGATGGAGCTCCCCACTGACCTTTTACTTTCTTTTTGGTGTTTATGGTTTGAGAAGTCTGGAAACCACCACAGCTGCTGGTGATTCACTCTCCTGAAGTCTACTCCTGCCACCACTGGTCAGGGACACGCCAGGGCCAGAACTGCGTGGCTCCCATGGGACTGTACTAGGCTCCCAGAGCACTGTGATAAGCCCTTCCTGTTGGCCTGCCAGGCTCCCTTCAGCAGGGTTCTGTAGTCTAAAACTTGTTTAGAGTCACTTTTCTACGTGTATTGGAGGTTGTGGGAGTGGGAGCCACATGGCGGTCCTGTTTCTACTCCGCCATCTTGGCTCACGCCCCGCCTCCCCCTTTAATGGAGAATAAAAATACAACCTTCTCTAGAAAGCCTTCCCTGACCACTGCCTCCAACGAGCTGATACTGGCTTTTCCCTTTGGACCTTGTATGGCAATCTAGTTTTCAGACGGGCTCATCACGTACTACTGTTCTTCTAGTTGTTTGCCCATAAGACTGTAAGCTCTATGAAGGCAGGGGGGGTCCCTTATCTAAATTGTGCATCTCTTCCAGGGTCCAGCACTGTGGGTCCTGTATACAGTAGGTGTTAAATAAATGCTGAATTGGACAAGAAAGTGAATAGGGTGCTTACTGGGTCTCTGGGTCTCAGTTTTTACACAAGGAGGGGCCAGACTAGATGACCTCCGAGGGTCTTCTAGCTTTAAGACAATAATCCTAAGAGTGATGATGATTAGGAGATAGCTGAGACATTCCCTGGAAGAAGTACCTGATTTCCTGCTGACTCCCTGCCTCCCCCTAAGAGATCTGTAGTGTCACCGTCCTTGAGGTAGCCCTTGCTGTGGCCAGCCAAGAATCCCTGTGATGCAGGACTATAGCCAGACACCAAACCTTTCTGATGGTGAATAAAGGCACTTCTGCTGTCCTGGCCAGGGAACACCAGGACTCTGAATGAGTGACTCCCAGCAAATATCATCTGAGGCTAATCTCCCAGCAAGATGCAGTCCCAGCTACGGCTGGATGCCAGGGAGCTCTCCTTGGCCAACAAGGCTGCAGTGGTCAGGACAGAGGTGAAGCTAATTCGGCCTGGATGGGTGTAGGGGCTTTTTCTGGAAGGTGGGGTTGGGGATATTTGCCTTTTTCATTAAGTGCCTTCTATGTGCTGGGGTCCTATGCTACCAACTAGAGATAAAAAGAAAAAGCAAAGAGACAGCAGAAACAGAAGCAAAACAGTCCCCGTCCTCAAGAAACTTACATTCTCCTGGCACTGGTACTGATGCTGTAGTAAGAGGCAGATACCTCCGAGTATTTTCTTGGTATGAATGTACTCAGTATAGCAAGCACTCACTTTATGGATGAGTTTTGGTTGAACCTGAGTCCCTTCATTTGACCAATGTGGAAATTAAGGCCCAGAGAGAGAATATGACTTTCCAAATGGCACAGAGCTACTGGCAGATTCAGGATCTGAACCCAGGTCCTCTGGATCTAATGCTCTGGCCCAGCTATTAGGTCATGGTACCAACACTGATGCTCTTTGGCTAGGGAGTCATTAATAACCGGTTAATTAACCATCAATCAGTTTTTACTTAGCATTCATTAGGTATAAGGCATAGTTCTAGGCACAGAGTAGGCTCTAAAGAGGCCTAAGGGACTATATCCCCTTGCCTCTAGTTGAGGAAATACAAGTGATACATGACCACTGATCCTAAGTGAAGGAGCTGTGATTTTTCTGGTGATGTTCTCTCTCAGTGTGGACCACAGGCTATCTGGAACTCTGGAGTTAAGCCTTTAGGAGGTGCCAGAGGATCAGAGAGGGTTTGGTGTTTTGCCATGGTCTCTCAGGAGTAAATGTGAGAGGTGGCAGCTGAATTCTGGTCTTTGTGACTCCAAGACTAACACCACTCACAAGTGCCTCCAGCAACACCAGGATGTAAATGGAGTGATGCTACCAGGGAGCTCTCAAGGCCTGAAGGAGGAGAGACCACTTTTCACCCAAGACCCTTCAGCTTCCCATGGACATCTCTTCTGGTTGTGACCGCCCAGGAACAAAGGGACACCAACCTAAACCCCCACTCTTACAATTTAGCCTCCTTTCTTTGTGCTCTGGAGATAGGGCAGCTAACACTCAGATAGGAAATGGGCAGAGATTATGTCAGTCATTAACAAGTGGACATTTTGCCCATATCTGTACTGTTTTGTGCCTTAAATTTATGTGTTTTAAAACTCAGGATCTGTTGATAGGTCACAGTCTACAAAAGAGCTGGCTGAACCTCAGTCTCTGCTATGAAATGCAAGACCAGACATTCGAATCCATTTTCGTTCACTCATGTACACAAATGGTGCTAATTAAAAAGTGTGAACAGAACCCAAATTTGGGACTTGTTAGTTATTCTTTCTTGTTGTCTATTATTTATGAGGAGAGACACAACAGCTAGTTTCTTATTCTAGGCCTTTAATCTACAAAAAATTTCAGTGATTTCTAACTCTTGGGTAAGCTTCCTGAGGGCAGGCTGGTTAGGTCTGCTTCTCCATAATGCCCCATACAAGACTTTGCATATGGAAAAGCTTTCTCTATGCAAGGGTTTTCCTGACCCTAAGCAGAAAGCTCCTTGAGGACAGGGACTAGTGTTCATCTAGCATGGTGTCTGGAACACAGAAGGTGCTCAATGTACATATGCGGGATTGGACTGGCCAAAATACACACACACACACACACACACACACACACCAGCATCATTTCAACAGAGCCTGGCTACGATGTTGGGACACAACGTCCAGCCTGAGCTCCCCCGCTCCATCGCACTGCAGAAAAGTGAGAAATGGGGAAGTATAAATTAACCATCGAGACCCTGCAATTAAAGCTGCAGTTGTTTACCACAGTCAGAATAGCTCTTCCTGCCAATGCAAACAGCCGTCCCGTCTCCCTACTGCCGACTCCCTCCCGAGTGTTTATTTAAGCCAACACATTGCTCTACTAATTGGATAACATTCCATGTGAAAATAGGCCTTTAAAACCACAGCAGCCGAGGCAAATAAAAACAGCTGTAACTGCAAAAGTACAAAGGAACGAAGACTCTGGGAAAAAAAAAAAGGGAAGGCGCACACAAGGGAGAATGACTATTCTTTCCCCTGTGTTCTGGGGGTTGGTACTTTCCTCCATCTTCCTTCCTGTCCACAGTCCTTTCATTTTTCACTGCCCATGCCTCTCTAAGCAAAGGAGTGAGGCTGGCTTCTAAACAGGGTGGCCCAGCCAACAGACTGGCCCACCTAGCTCCCCAATCCCCTCTCACCTAGGAGAAAGCCTGGCAGTCTGGCTGGGTGCATGGCTGCCTCTGCCTTCTACTCTGGGTGCAGCCCAATGGAACGTGGGGAAGGCAGAAACAATCAGATGATTCAGCCAAGGCTCCTGGGGCAGGGAAGGCTGTCCCCACCATCACCCACCCTCTTGTGCATGACAGGAAGGGGACTGGGGCTCCCAACTGGGAGCCAGCCACACAGCCTCCTCCCTCTGAAGCTTTTCCAGCCTAACCTTTTCTGGAGGGTGGGAGACTGTTTGATCTAATGTTGGTTTAGAATCCAGGGATATTAGGCCCATTCCTCCCTCCACTGATGTTCATCTTCAATGCCTCCCATCATGATATGGAGGTGACCAAGGGTTCTTAAAGGCTACACTGGCAGAGCACAAAGTCTGGAGGGGTCTTCTCTAGCTGGAAGGGCTTTGAGCACTGGCCCAGTGTGTGCCTGCCAAATGGACCAGCCCAGTTAAATTCCAATAGGCTCATTACCAGAGACTGGCAGGGGAAGAATGGGTCTGTAAAAGCGTGGAAGAACTACAAGCTGCAGTGGGAGAGAGCGTGGACAAATGCACAGGTCTCTTCAAGGTGGGTGGTTTATTCCCAAAGGATCCAGAAAGCTGGGAAGCCCCAGTCCAAAGAGGCCAGAGGGGGCAACTCTCATTTTGCTGGTGATGAAACAGGCCAAGGAAGAGGCGATGTACTCAAGGCCACAGAGAGTGAACAGCAAAGCCAGGGCTAGAATCCTGGCCTCCAAACCCAGCCCTCCTGACTCCTTGGACTGCACTGAGCAAGAAGAGACGGGCTCCACAAAGGCCAGAGGATTTCGCTTTTGTCTTTGTGAAATATAAAAAGGGTGCTGAGAAATGTGGAAGGGAGAAGCCATGAGCAAACCTAGAGCGGTACACTATTCCCCAGCATGACTGCCTTGACAGAATAGATAAGGATTTGGAGCTGAGGGTCTGGATTTAAACCCTGCTCATGCCACTTACTACCTGTGTGACCCTGGAAAAATGACACCATCTCTCCTTTGTTCTTCTTCCCTTCCTCTCTCCCTTCTCCCCTTCCTTTCCTTGCCTCCCTTTCTTCCTCTCTCCTTTCTCTCCTTCCTCCCTCCTTCCTTATTTCCTTTCTTCTTTTTCTCCTTCCTCTCCCCCTCCATTCTCTCCTTCCTTGCTTCCCTGCCTCCCTCTCTTCCTTTGCCAAGTGTTGGGAATACAACATTTATAAAGATAAGTAAGCACAAGCCCCTCTGAGGAAGGAGAGCAGCTTGTTTCGAGCCTTGGTGATGGCTGCTTTTCTAGGCAGCTGCCTGGTCACTCTGCAGCTTCCCACCACAGCCAGGACTGATCAGGTTGGTGATAGAATCCGATGCTGGCATTCTGTGGGGAGGAAGCACTGGAGGCCTCGACTGGAGAGGGCTTCCAAAGTACATCACAAAAATAAAAGGACAGGAAGAGAAGAGTCACTGATTATCTGTGTGTGCCTGGGCAAATCTTGGCCTCAGTTTACTGATCTGTAAAACAAGGTGGCTGGACAAGATGGCCTCTGAGATAATTTCTAGCTTTACAACTGTCTACTTGTGAACTCAAAGACTTATGGGACCTTAAATGGTCAACTGCTTCATTTTACAGATAAGGAAACTGAGGCCTAGAGGATCAGTGACTTGTCCAAATTTTTAACAAAGGTTGGAGAACCAGCTGAAGAGTTGAGGGGGGTTTAGGGCAATGCCAGGTAGTCTGTGGACTTGCTGCACCACATGAATGGGAATATGAGGGGCTTCCTGGAAAGAATGCTGGAACTGGGGTCAATCACGTCATCCAAGTCTCAGTTTCCTCATTTGTAAAATGGGGACAATAACACCCAGAGAACACGAGGTAATGGTTTGTGTCAGATGAGATCATGTACATACACTGACAACCAAACACAGATGCCCAGACACACACCTATCCATGCAATCACTGGGCAAGGCATCAGAGCGCCAGCCTGATGAGAGTGGTCATCCTTGGATGCTGGGGCTGCCTCACCAGCTCTCCAGCAAGAAGGGAGTAGCAGGCAATGGGGCAGGAGGCATGCTGGGCCAGGAGTCAGGACCTCCATGCTTGGTGTGACTCTTATCTCTTCGCTAGCCTTCAGTTTCCTTGAGTGGAAAATGAGGGAAGCTGGCACAAATGATCCCTAAGGTTCTTTTCAGATCTCATTTAGGGCATCACAGTCTGGTGGAAAGAGTTCTGGATCTGGCATCACACAAGGGTCTGGGTTTGAATTCTGGCCCAATGACATTTAACCTGTGTCGTCTCTGGGCTTCCATTTCCCTATCTTTAAAGTGAGGTAGTTGGTCTACATTACAAAGAAGCCCCTAAGCTCCCTCTTCTCATGCACCCCATTTCTTTCCTTTTCCCCTGACCATGCCTTATCCCTAAGGGTGCCCTTCTTGACCACTACTTAGCTCTGCTGGGGGACTCAGAGCCACTGATGCTGTGGCTGGAATATAGTAGGCTTACTCAACAAATGCTTGTTGATCGACTAATTCAGAAGGCAGCACCTGAAAGACTCTTCAGAGAGGACAGAAAAGCAGGCCACTGGAGGATGAGCTTGGTGAGGGATGCAAATGGGGTACAAAGGAGAATTTCCCATGGTCCTGGTTTGGGCCAAGTCCTTGACCCCAAAGACCATCCATGCAAGGAGAAGAGGCTAGGGAGTCACCTTCCAAAGCAGCTCAGGGAAACTGCCTAGGGGCTGTGATGATTTCTGGAGTTCTCTAGCAGAGGGGGCATCTATGGAATTCCTTTTGCTGATAGAAAAAGAGCTTTTCTGCTTCCTAGCCCAATGTCTCGGCAGTCTGATGCTCCCTCTTCAGATCCACTCCCGCCCTAGAGCTAACTAGATATTTACAATATTCAGAGTTCTATTCACCAATATGCAGTGCGCTTTTCTATGGGTCATCGGAGAGCGGTAAATGTTCCACTCAGAAGACAATCAAGTTCTTCAGACAGACTCAGAGAAGGAGAGAGAAAAAGCAACCAAGGCTTCCAGAGGAGGAAAAAGAGCAAACAAATCTTTCCAGGAGTGAGGCACTCACCGTGGGTCCTCACTCTATGGAAGACCAGCTTGTTCAGGCATGCTGTATAAAGGAACCCAATCCCAAAGCAATCAGATCTGGCCCTAGAGTGAAGAGATGCTGCCGTGATGGTGTGTAAGGAGGTACCGCGTCTATCGAATGCTGAGAGAGGGTGCGTGGTGACCCTCTCCCCCAGGGCTACAGACAGGACTCCAAGACCCTCTTCAACTGCTTTTGTTCCCTGTGGCACCCAGAGGCACAGGTGGGGAAGAGTGGATGGGGCCAGGTGGGCAGCCACTCCCATAAAACAAATACAGAGTAAATCTTTGTGACGACAGAATGCTGGACTCAGGAAATAATGTTCATAGGATCACCTCTGAACGAGAATAAAGGACACTATGGAGATTCCCCCAGATCCCTTAATGAAAGCTAGGAAAGGTTCCCCTGACTTTTTCAGATTGAGACCCCACTTCCCCTGCAAAGATCAGAAGTGACATTTCAATTCAGACACTTACTTAAACTTTGGAAAAATGGGAAGCTGGAGACACTAAGCTGAGCAGTCAACAAGTCTTCCCCTTTAAAAACAGTTTGAAGCATCTTTGGGGCTAGTTTCCTTCAGCCTACCCACCTGAAAAGCGAGCAGCTCCCCCAAAGATTTATTTAACTACTCAGCAGTAAGTACTGTTAGTTAGATGGATGAGTCTTCCCTGTTCCTTCTTCCAAGCAAGGATAGGCACCTGACAATTCAGGAGTAAAGAGGGCAGCAGTCCAACCCTGCTCTGCTCTGATCACAGAGCTTCCATGATCCGCTCTGGGACAATTTTTTCTTTTCTTTCTTTTTTTTTTTTTAGGAAGGACTCTCTCCCCTGGACAATCTCAACGACATCCTGACTGTTCTTCCCAACTATCCAGTCTTTTCCTTCTCCAATTCACCTTTCACACAGCAACAAAAATCATTTTCCCAAGGCCTGGATTGGCTCATCTCATCCCTCTGCTCCCTGCTGCCGCCAGGAGGAAATGCCACTGCCACATGACGCATGTCTCCACGGAGCACTGCTCTGTCTCTACATTTTGGTCTAATAGAGTCCACCTGCTGACGGGCCTCCAAACACGGCATTTCGTCTTCCACCTTTCAGCACCACGGCTTTCTTTGGAAGCTCAGCTCTCCTGCCCCGAACTAAACGAGGCCTTTTCAGATCCTTCCTCAATTCATTTGGCTCCGCTTCTTTCTTTGCATTTGTGACACATTCCTCAGACAGAGGGTTAGATCTTTGGGGCCAGAGGCTTGTTTCTGCTGTACTGGGTATCCCTGACCCTTAGTCCCATGCCTCACATATGCCTCACATATGCATTTGTTGAATTGAGAGGCTGTCCAGAAGCGTCTGGAAGAAGACATGAAGGCCAGTGAGAGCCCACACTATGAGGATCTGCTGAATGAGGCTGGGAGGCAAGTTCAGCTCAGAGAAGACAACTCAGTGTAGGGCTGCTGTGTAGGGAAGGTGGGTGCCGCTCTTTCCAATAAAGACGGCAAGCCCTCAAGGGGATGAGCCGTACCTGATGGTCACTGAGGTCTCTCCAACTCTGTCATTCTGTGATCCAATTCAACCCACATTTGTAGTTACACCTACTGTGTGCAAGGTAATGGGGAAATAAAGATGCTCATTGGCATCAGTGGGGGCCAAGACTCATGACAAGATGGAACAGGAGCAGATGTCTGGATGAACATTGGGAAAGTATCAACAAAACAAGGCCTTGAATTCCAGTTGCTGAGACACAAGTGAGGATGACTAAAGCTATTGGAAAGGCTTGCTGAGGGTTCCATGCTGACATCCCTGCCAGGTCTCATGGCCAGCCTACAGAGGCGGCAGATGGGTCCCAGAGCTACCTTCCTGCTTCCCACAGCTGGGCCGGTGGGGAGGAGCTGGCTCTCAGGAGCCCCTCTTGCCAGAGGGCTGCTGAGTCACTGCTCTGAGAGAAAAGAGAATGTCTTTTTTAGAACTGCAGAATGTCAGGGGCTGGAAGGGACCTTGAAGAACAGACTATCAGAACATAGAAGGGACCTTGGCACACAGAATGTCACAGCTGGAAGAGACCTTGAAACAACAAATATCACTACTAGGAGGGACTTTTGCAGAGTAGAATGTCAGGCCCTGGAGAGGACTTGGAGATCATCCACTTCAAGCCCCTGATCCTTTCACTGCCCAGAATTGAAGTGGCTTGCCCAAGGTCAGACTCCTCGTCATGGCAGACCTGGGCTGAGAACTCGGGCTCCCATCATCCTGGGGCCTCCTCCCTCCTTGTGGCCTCCTGAGCCAGGGCATGGAGTGCTGGCGGGGAGTGGTCAGCAAACACTTGGATCCTCTACGCAGCAGCTCAGACAGCTGTTCACCCCCAAAAGCCGCTGCTCAGCCAGATGTTCATCTGCTACCCACGGCAAGCAAGAAGCTGTGGCTGATGAAGCCCAATAGGAACTCAAGCAGATTGGCTCACTCTAAGGTGAAAAAGGAGGCAGCGACTCTGGCTCTGCAAAGGCCCCTGAGAGTTGATCTCTCGAAGGCACAGACACTTGCACTGGGTGTATGGGCACATGCATGTGTGTGTGGGCACATGCACTGGGTGTGTGGGCCATGCCTCCTGAAGTCCAGTTCTGCTAGGTGCACAGGCATTGCAGGATTCACCTCTGTGAATCCCATCCCAGGGAAAGGATGGAAGGCCAGAAATGGCCTCTCCTAAAGGGCTGGCCTTATTCCTTCCCAACTTTAGTCTGACTCAATCCTGCTCAGCCTTTGGAAAGAAGTAGGAGCAGTGGGGCAGATGTTGCCAGGAAGCAGAATTAGGATGGGTGTTGGGAGAAACTCTGAACAATAAGGATCAGAGCCCTAGAACAGGAGGTCGCCCAGAACTATTCTACAGTGGAACGCGCTGCCTTTGGAGACTCCAAATTTTTCTACAGAGCAAAGAAGACCTCAATAATCCTAGGAAGCAGAGATAATATCAGATATGCCAACCTAACTACATTGGAGAATGTTGCCAAATGGTCTGGCTGGAAGTCTTGGTTTCTAATACAATCTCCACCAATGACCTGGGTGGGCCAGGAAGAGCCACTCATGCCAGGATATCTCTGTCTTGGTCCTCACATGTAAAAGAGGAAACTGCCTTCCCTATACAGCTTTTGGGGATCTAGCATGATGGCCCATCATGCTAGAAAACATAAAAAGCCAATGTGACTGGGACCCTACCTTGTCAACTGGGAGGCCATGCTTTCTTTTCAGATGGCCCACGTGAACAGCATCCTTTGGAGTTTAATGAAACCCCTGTAAATGAAAAATGGAAGGATGGGGAGGAAGGGCATGGAGCTGTGAGCTCACCTTGGCGTCTTGTTTGGTTAAGAAATCCACAAAGCCAAACCCTCGGTGGGGGCCCGTCCCCGTCATCTTCTTTGGCAGACGGACTGTCTTCAGCTCCCCGAAGGTGCTAGGAACAAAAGACAACACCCAGGAGTTTAAGAATCAAAGCACTCAAAAGGGAAAGGGAGGGAGGGAGAGAGGAAAAAAGGAAGAGAGGGCGGTACCTTGGTTCCCCTGAGCTAATCCCCTCCAAGTTACCTGTAGAACACCACACATGGCTTCTCTGTGGGCCCATGCTGTGGGGGTAAATAACCCCTTATCCCCTGTCACTGCCCAGGTTCTGGAGGGCAAGCAGTGGATGAGGAGGGAGTCCTGTCAGCTCATCTGACAAGCAGGAAGCTGACTCTCCTGCCAACCTGGCCTTTCCCTCCCCCATTGTGGTAAATACACATTAGCGCACCTGGTTCTCTGTGCATATTCCAGCTCAGAAGGCATCTGCACTGCTGGGCTGGAGACCTCTCATTTGCACACTGGGTCTAGGTCTGAGGCAATTCTGCCAGGGGTTCTGGGAGCTAGTATTTAAATCAGCTTCTATGGGCATGGCCTGTATGGCCTCTACTTAGTGAGGAGTGATGGGGCTTTGTTTCCCTGCAAAGTGAAAGGGATGGGGGTGCGTTCAGCACTTGGGACACAAAGGCAGCTCCTTGACAAATGGCCCACTTGTCAAACCCCAGGCACCCTTCCCACCCTGTGTATTCCTGTTAGGGCCCTGAAGCCAAAACCAGTTACAAAATTCCAGAGAGCAGAGGGCCTTGGCTGGAATCGAATGGAATCAAAGGTAAACACGGCCACTGACCCTTCCCTTCCCCATCTCCAGAAATTCCAGGACAAAAGGCCCATTAGTTCTTGCTGCCCAAGACCCTCCTCTTCTTTGCCTTCTCTCATATCCCTACCCACTCCCTTTTGATGTCCATTTATCACACACACACATACACATACACACACAAATTGCAAGGCAATAAATATTTAATGCACATGGCATCTGAAGAGATTTGTTATTTTATTTGAAAATCTACACACACTCGTCTGTGTGCACGTGGGTGTACTTGCGCACATGCACACACACACACACACACACACACACACAGGAATACACACATACAAGTCTGAGATGCTGCAGGGCCAAAGAGCGATTGGGAATAAACACAGTAAAGGCCATAAATGCTCTCATGAAATGATATAAGCTAAATCCAGAGAGTTAACCCAGTGTACTGCCAGCATGACCAGGCATCTATCTACCCAATTTCCTAAGGCAGTATGGTGTGTAAATGTAGCATTATGAATCCTCAAAATGAATCTGCACGTCTCCTCTGAGCTTTCCCCATCGCCCTCCTTTCCATCCTCCCCCCCGCCCCAACCCGTCTCTTGTCTTCTTTGGAAGCAACAGCAAAATAACAGAAGCATCCCCAGGAGGGAGAGGGAGGGCTGGGGATGCAGCCCGGCGGGCTGTCCCAGCTGTGGCTTTATTTGGGGTGCCGGTGGGGAGTCGGTGATGGGCTTGGGGGAAGATGAAGGGCTGGGCGGTGGGAGAGGGCCTGCCAGGGATGGCAGTATTGGATGGGGTGGGGATCTAAAGAGGAGGTCAAGCGGATGCAGGCTCCCAGGCCCTCCAATACTGGCTTTATTCTGCCACCTAATGGCCAACTCTGCCCACAGCACAGCACAGCCTGCCTCCCTCTTCTGCTGCCAGCCCCCACCCCTCCCCGCCTAGTCCTGCTTTTGTACAGGGGATGGGGGGTGGCTGGAGGGGAAGCCCCATGGCTCTCAAAGAGCCTCTGTAGGTGAGTTCAAGCAAATAATCGCACCCCCCCCCCCACCAAATGGTCTTTCTTTGCCCTTGTGATAATTAACAATGTCACAGCCAGGGCGCACCTAAAGACAGAAGTGTGGCTGTGATGATGGGCTCCAATTAATTCAGCACCTCTGCTTTCAGGAAGGTCACTCTCAATGATCTGGAGATGGCTCGTCCATCGTGGTGATGACTGAGGGAGAGCTCACCTACTCACAGACCTGGAGCTGGGGTGGGAGCTCTATAGCCCCTGGTCTAGCCTTCCCTCACTTAACGGGAGGAAACTGAGTCTTGGCGAGATGAAGGGACTTAACCAAGATCACATAGGCATGGCCTTGGCATCCTTCCTGCAAGAGCCTGCCCGGGGTGTGTCCCCACCACCACAGAGGCCAGGGAGAGTTGCCAGCTGTAGGGATTTGACAGCACTGCTGAAATGGTCATCAAAGCTGCTAAAAACAAAGTGGGCTCCAAAGCTGGGGTGCTGAATCCTCTCGACTTCTTCTCCCTCCGTTGTGGCCCATCATCCTCATAGCACAACCCGCTAGGATTTACAGAGCACTTGACAGTTTACAGTATTTCTATTTGTGCTCACCACAACCCTGAGAGATTGAGGCTATTATACCCATTTTTACAGATGAGGAAACTGAGGCAAACAGGGGTAAGTGACTTGCCCAGGGTCACACAACTAGTAAGTTCCTGAAGCTGTATTTGAACTCAGGTCTTCCTGACTCCAGTGCTTCTGAGTTCACATTAAATTTGTGCTACTGGACAAGTTGACTCTATTTGTGGACTTAGCTGTAACTTGTAGTTCTCATTTTTTAGTGAAAATCTCCACTTCCCACATGCAGATTTCCTTCCAGCCCAGGCCAAAGCCTGGTAGGCTGGTCCAAGCTTGCACGTCTTTGCACGTCTGCATAAAGGGGGTGCCTGTTGGTTAATTCCACATTTGATCCAGCACACAGCAGGCAGCTGGTATGCCATGCATGGTAAGTAGGTGAGGGTCCAGAGGACAGCAATGAAAAGAATTATGAGGTTGGAAAGAGGTATGCTGAAGAAAGTCTCAAGGAACTGGGATTATTTCCCTGAAGAAGGGGAATTGGAGGAAGTCAGGGGGTTCTGCTGATGGCCGATGATGGGCAGATTGGGAGTCTAAAAACAGGAGACTGGGGTCTCCAGCCCTCACTTTGCCCAAAGTGAGCAACATGACTGCAGACAAACCCCTTCCCCTCTCTGGGCCTGTTTGCTGTCAATGAGGGGCTTAGACATTCTAAGATAACGTTAGATGTTCTCCATGTTCTTTTCCAGTCTCTTGGTCCCTTTCTAGGGACAGAATTCAGGAGCCTGGGGAAGTCACTCTTTTCCCCTTCCTACCAAGAGCAGGACAAGAGCGAAAAGACTGAAATAAAGAGCACCTGGGAGGATGGAAATGCCGTCTTAGGGAAGAGCTTCCCACTTTAGGGTTGGGGGACCCCTGAACATGCTTCCAAGGCAACTGGAAACGTGGGATCCTCCCTAGGTGTCAGGACTGCCTCCGCCCCTAAAGTCTATTGTATTTCCCTAGCTGTGTAAAGGCTGCAGTTATCCCCTTGCTCCCAAATCCCTAACAGAACAGAAACTCCCAGAGGGTGGGCACTGTTATGGCTTTCACACTGTCGTTCCAGCAATTCAATCTTACATACCAAAGGTGGTCCTGCTGGCCCAGGAACCAGGGAGTGCCAGGCCTAGAGCCAGGACTTGAATTCAAATCTAGCTGTGTGACCACTCTCTATCCTGTTGCTTCCCCTCTCTGTGCCTCAGTGTCCTCATCTGTAAAAAGGGGATGATAACAGCACTCACCTTCCTGGGCTGCCATGAGGATCAAATGAGAGAATATTTGTGAAGTGCTTGGCCTAGTGTGTGGCGCATTGTAGGAGCTCTAGACATATCAGCTCTCATCACTATTACCACTACTGCTGTTATTAAACCCAGACCCCAGGCCTTGGAGGAAACAAACCAGTTCACTGATCTCTGCAGCTTCTGTCCTCGGCTCCAATCCAGGTGACTGAGCCCAGACACACCAGCCTCACAGCTAGTTCAGCTAGGCCCCCAGAACAAGGGTCCCTCTCCATCGCCTCCCCAGTCGGGGTGCTGTCCTTGAAAGATGCTTCCTTTTTAAATCTGTTTCCCTAGCATTCATCACAGTATCTGGGACACAGTAGGTGCTCAATATGTGTTTCTTTTTCCCATATATTCGCTCACTCAGGCATTTATTAAATACCCACCAAGTGCTTGGTCACTGGGATACAAAACCGGAATAGATTTACACAGCAGTTTTCATCCCTGTTATCCCTTAGCCCTGCTATCCATCTCTCTCCTCATGAGACTCCTCTGCTTAGACTGTCTGTCCCTTTCCTCTTCCTCTTGGACTCCCTGGATCCCTTCAAGGCTTGTTTTGGGTGCCACCTCCCCCAGGAAACCCATCCTTCCGGAGTGTCCTAGTTATCACTGCCCTCTTCCCATGGAAAGAACAGTGGAGCCAGTGGTGCTGGGTTCAGGTACAGGCTCTGCTTCTTACTACCCCTGTGACATTGGGTAAATTACTTCACCTCTGGGCCTCAGTTTTTGCATCTGAAAAATGAGTGTGTGTGTGGGGGGAAGGAATTGGAGTAGATGGCCTTAAAAATGTCCCCTTGCAATTCTTCCATCCCTCATGAAATTATCCTGTGTTCACTTATCAATGCCCCCAGACAGAAGTGTAGATTTAGAGCTGCTGAAGATCTTAAAGGTTGCTGGGTCCACCCTCCTCATTATACAGAGGAAGTGATGCTACGTGCTTGCCCAAGGACAAGGAATCAGTAGACAGCTGAAACAGAAGTCGAATCCAGACCTTCTTGACTCTAAACCCACCAGGCCATTTTGTGTTCCTGACACAGAACACACACTCCTTAAAGGACTAAAGGTTCTTAATGTTTATTGGGCTGAATCTGACAGTTCCCTCAATGGAATGCTTCTGGGCTAGCCTGTCACCCTGCCTCAGTTTCCCCATATGAAAATATTGACAACAGAGCACAATGGCCATCATTTTCAAAGGAAACCGAAATGAGAATTAAAAATGAAAAGGGGGGTGGGGTTGGCTAGAGGAATAGATAAAGTAGGCTGCTCTCCTTGGAGATAAACGATACATAAATACCATCCATGATTATGGCTCTTATCTGACAGCAAGGTCTATGAAACAGTTTTTAAGAGAACACTGGAGGGCTTTGAAGGAAGCTCACTATGAACCTCGTCACCTTGAGACTGGAGACTGTCATATGGGGAGAGCCTGAGACAGGGAGAGACTGGAGAAGGGAGGCTGCGGACTCCCATCAGAGGCCCAGGCTTCCCTGCCCGGGGAAGGAGAGACGCACGCTCCCTACTGTGTAGATAATAGAAACCACAAAATAGCAATTACTGTATCAGAAACTGTGAATAAAGAGGACATACTGGGCCTTTAAACATGCCCCCTTCTCCCTCCCCCACCATG
The DNA here is from genome assembly GCA_011680675.1 of Gymnobelideus leadbeateri. NCBI lineage: Eukaryota > Metazoa > Chordata > Mammalia > Diprotodontia > Petauridae > Gymnobelideus > Gymnobelideus leadbeateri. The sequence goes on from WOXC01007094.1 coordinate 522,447, forward strand.
CTCACACTTCAGTAACAAACTCACACCTCACTTTTCCAATTATTTCATTCACCTCCAGTTCACCAATTACTCCTTCAAGCCCCCCCACCCAAGATCATGATTTGTTGTGAATTTGTGGGTTTTCAACAACAGGATTGTTTTCGCATTTCTAATTTATTTCGAGGTGTGTGGTGGCTGCAGAGGTGGTGGTGATGGAGGGGGGAGTGGGAGGGTTGTGGAAGGTGCTGAGGGGTGAGGGGGAGGGCTGTCTGGATCTGCAAACCAATTATGCCCAGACCCTCCAGTCAACAACTCCAAGGTATGCAAATCATGTTTGCACACAGGCCTGGAATGCAGGAACAATGCTTGGGAAGTAGCTGCTGAATGGGGATTTCCTTACTTCATGCAAATTTTGAGCTGGCAAATTGGACTGGCATTGAGGGAGGGTTGGCGCCCACCTGCCTGGGGTTTTGGGCTCTGCTCCTGGAAATGGAGGAAGCGCCACACAAATCCTCTCCTCGACCCTTCAAAGTTGAGTTCCTGGGAAGCTGGGGGAGAGGGAAGGCGAGAGGCAGTTGGATGTCCCTCTGCCTCTGCAGCAGGACACGATGGCGTGCCCTCTTTGGCACTGGGGAGGGGCACAGCTGTCAGCAGGCCCTCCCCCAAGCATGCTGGCACCAAAGTGCTTGACCTGTTCTTCTCCAGGGCCCCATCTCCTGACTCCTACCCTCTCACTCTGACACCTCCAAAGCATCACATGGGAGAAGGTGTACTGGTGTGACACAAACCTCCCTCTGTACACAAAGCAACACCGAGGAGGAAGGGACATCAACGGCTAGGCAGGAGGATCTGGAGCCAGAGCATCAGTGAGGGGAGAAGAAGCTTTCTAGAAGAGAACCAAAGGCTCTTCCCCTTTCCCTTATGGTGACTGCACTGTCCAAGGGAACAAACAGACTGTAAATACATGAGTCCAACCCCCTCATTTTACAGATGAGGAAACAGGAGCGAGAGAGGGGAAGGGACAGAATCCTTGCACTAGCTTTCCTCTTTAGGGATGGGTTAGGCCTGGGTGGCCTAATGGATGGACTAATGGACATCCCAGCTGACATGACCTCCATCACCCGGAGCTGCTGCATCAGCACACACTTCCATAGGGCATAATTGGTTTGCAGATCCAGACAGTGCTCCCCGTCCCCGCTCAGCACCTTTTACTTCCAAAGGTCATTCTTTCTGAAAACATTTTTTGTCTTTTTTTGGAGGGGGGGAAGTTCAGGCAATTGGGGTTAAGTGACTTGCCCAAGGTCACACAGCTAGTAAGTGTTAAGTGTCTGAGGCCACATTTGAACTCAGGTCCTCCTGACTCCAGGGCCGGTACTCTATTCACTGTGCCACCTAGCTGTACCAAAACTTAACAGTTTGGGCTGGCCTCTCCCTTACCTTTAATCTCCATCCTTCTCCTGGTCCCTACCCCTAACTGGCCTTGAGGCTGAGGTGGCCAGGGAGTGGTGCTCCATGGAAAATTTAGACATTTCCCCTGTGCCCCATTAAAGCTTAGATTATGAATCACTGAAGCTCTGGAAAATGGGGGCCATCGTATTAGGGGCTACTAGAGGCGTGTGTGGGAGCTGGGTAAGAGAGTGATGTTATTTCATTTAACTCTGAGAGGTAGGAAGGGCAGGATTATGCCCATTTGATGAACAGGCAAGTGGAGGGTAAGCTATGATCATAAGTTGCCACAGCTACACTTGTGGCCCTTCAGAATCAGGACCTCAGATGGGGAAGAACCCTCAGTGGCTGCTCAGCCCCTTTAAAGAGCACAGAGCACAGCTTTAACTGGATGTTCACTTGCTGCCTTCACTTGAAGACCTCAGTGAGAGCAAGCCCCAGACCTCCAAAGGGGGCCCACTTGGAATGCTGGAATCTTTCACAGAAGCCAAGGTGCCACTAAATCACTGCATTTCTGGCCCTGCCGCTGCCTCTGGAAGCAGAGCATCTGGGTTCAGATTCAGCTTCTGATGCTAATCACCCCTTTGGCTACAAAACAAAGAGCCATCCTATGGGCCCCTCCTCTGCTCCTGATCAGGTGTTGGTTTTACAAACATCAGTACTTGACATTTTTTTAAAGATGTGCTAGTCTTTCAGATTTCAATTCTCCATGGCTGCCAAAGTAGGAAGGTATTTGGGGCTCCCGGTTTCCAGCGTTCTCCACCCCCCCCACAAACATCATGTGGAAGAATCAATAGGAGGTACGGTCCCCTGCTCTCAATGACGTCACCATACAGTTGGAGAGAGGTCAGACACACATACAACCCTCTTCCACAAAGCCTGTCAGAATCACACAACAAACACAACCACCTGAGCTAAAGGCCTGTCTGAAGGTCACCAAGTAGTCAAGACTAGATCTTCTGCCTTCTTTTCCCATCCCTTAAAGTGACAAGTATAGACTGAGACCTAGAAGAGAGGCCACCACATACAGCCCCTTTATTCTAGAGATGCAGAAACTGAGGCAGATCTCATCTGATCTTCACCCAGGAGTCAAGTGCTATTATTATTCCCCTTTTATAGAGGAAGAAACTGAGGCAGATAGGGATAAATGACTTGTCCAGGGTCACACAGTGACTAAACCTGAGGCAGGATTTGCAATCAGCACTTAGCAATTCCAACTCCAGCACCAATTAGGTGCTGGGGATGCAAAGGCATGAGACAGTCCTGCCCTCAAGGAGCTTATGTTCTAGTCAACCACAGGGAAAGATGCTTCAGGAGAGCCATCACTGTTGGTCAGACAGACATGAAAACACACCTAGCTTAGGAACTGAGCCGACAAACTGAGAAAGGCATTCTGAGGGAGAACTGTCCCTAGCCCATCTTTCCAACCTCATTGCTACAACGGCTAGAGATATGGGAGCCATGGACTGGGAGGTGACAGGCAACAGCAGCCATCTCTCTAGCCCGGGTGCTGACAAACCAATGTGCGGTTACAGGTACCTAAACAGACCCTTCAAGATGACTAGAAATTCTGTGATCCCTCTTGCTGCAAACCCTATGGAAGTGAAGTGCACCAGGGGGAGGATGTAAAGCTTCCAGAAGTTATTAAACCCAGTTTTGGGAGAAGCTGAAATATATACATTTTTAATTACTCTTTACAGAGATTAAAAAAACACCATTATGTTAGCATAAAAACATGAAAATGTACCATGCATATCTCGGTCTGCTCATAATAAGAGTAGGTTTGGAATATTTAGAGCTGAGGAGGCCTGGGAAGTAGCTGAAAAGATACAGGAGGAAAATGTATTCTTTCCTATTTGACTATTCCTCAATCTTTAACCCCCCCCCCCCAACACACACACACATACACACACGCACGCATGCAAAAAGAATCCATTAGCAGAATGGGCTACAATAACCATGGCGACATTAGACTGAAGACCAGGCTAGCTGAAGGTGGGCTAAAATAACTGAGAGTATTTAGCCTGGAGAAGACAGTTCCAGGTGGGCAGGGCATGAGGACAGTCTCTGAATGGCTAAAGAGCTTTCCTGTGGAAGAGAGATGAGGCTTGTTTAGCTGGGATGTGATGTAGAGGCAGATTAAAGCTGAACGTCAGAATGAATCAGATCTGTCTAAAAGTGGCCTGGGCTGCCAAAGGGAGGTGGTGTTGGTGGTGATGGTGCAGGGGGATGGGGGGGAGCATTGTGAGTTCCCTGTCCCCTACCTTCTTTAACTAGTGGCTGTGATAGCCACTTGTTGATAGGATCCTAAAGGTCCCTTTCAATCCTAAGTCTATGGAAGGATATAGAGGGAAAATCAATTTATTTCCCCTAGTTTTCCTTTTTTTTTCCTGCTGGAGTTATGTGTATTTCTGGCAAAGAAAGAGGGCAAGAAAACAATGGGGGGGGGGCTGAGCCAACAGGTTTTTACTGGGAAATGAGCTCTCCACCTTTCCTGGAGCAAACACACATGTCTTTACCAGCTTACTCTGGTAATGAGCTATGGAGGTCAAGCAACAGCTTGGACACATAGGAGTGAGGGGCAAAAGAAGGATGGTGCCAGCACTTCCTCATACACCAACATAAGTAGAGGGGAGCTGCCAACACACTGGCCATCTATGTTCAATGGGGGCTTTGGAAGGAGTCAGAATACAGTGCTAGAGGGACTTCAGAGACAACTCCGATTAGCTGGACAGAACACAGTCAGCAGGTGGTCATGCAGCCTGAAGATAGCCACTAAGCAGTGGAAATAGGGGAGGGGTAGGATGGGGCAGGCAGCAGCTCATTCTCTTATGGGATAATTCTACTAGCTGGGCCAAAGTCCTGCCTAAATCAGCTCCTCTTCAGGTCACACTCCCTGCTCCCAGTCCTGTCCTTCAGAACCAAAAAAAAAAAGATGGAAGACTGATGGGGGTAAGTGGAGAGGGATCCCCATATCTGAGATCACGGATCCTTTAAATAACCACAGTGGTTACCATCTAGTTGAAACTTCATATACTGATAGGGAAGCAAAACCCAAAGCCATCTTGATAGTCCAGAATGGGGTGGACCCAACAATGAGTTCAGGTGGCACTTTCCCTCTTGTATCTCAACAAGCTGGCTAAGATTGAGCAAAAGGCTGCTGGGCAAAAGCCAGGGCCACTTCTGTGTTTGAGAATAACAGACCTTCAGGCTTACAGAATATAAGCTCTCTGAGAGCACGTGGGGATTGTTTCTCTGTATCCTTTGCACACAGAGTAGGCACTGACTCAATGCACATTGACAGATAAGTTGCTTTAGGAAACATCAACCAGTAAATTATTTCATGCAGTGGAACCAGTGGGCATTGCCAGGGGCATTAGCTCATGCCTGTGGTGTGACCAAAATATACTGTCAACAACTCACATTTCTATGGCATTGTGGGGTTTCTAAAGAGTTGCCCCCGCCCCCAATAGCCCTTTGAAGTTGGCTGCACTCATTACACTCATTTTAGAGGTAATGTGACTTGCCCTGGCCCTCAAATGAGGATCTGATATGAGTACAAAAGCATTCTGACAATTTTAAAGAATTACATCAACATATTTTTGTATGTCAGTGAGGTGGAACAGTGGGTAGAGGAACAGACCTGAGTTCAAATTCTGTCTCATATATATAAACCAAGTCAAATTATTTAACCTCTCCTCACCTCAGTTTCCTCGCCTGCAAAATGGGAACACCTACACAAGAGCACCTTTATCCCAGGGTTGTTAGGAGGATCGAAGGAGATAACAGGTGGGAAGCATTTTGCAAGCCTCCAAACACTGTATGAAAGTTAGCTATTACGGTGCCCCTCAGCATACATCTTGAAGCAGGTCCTTTTCTCTGAAAGCATGTCGATGGTGAGTTTACAAAGTCGTTTCCTTGGGAAGTATGGCTAATGGTTTCTGAAGTCCTGGTCATCATCTTTCTCTTTTTCTTCTTTGTTAGAAAGGAGTCTTTAAGACCTAGCTTTTCCCATCACGTTGTACCCTTCGTGGGGAGAGCTGGAAGTAGAGATGTCTCCTTATCATGCTCAGGGAAACTCTGCCTGTCATTAGTGTGCCCCTAAGACTGAAAACCAGCCAGCTTCTGAACCACAGAAGAGGACGGATGATGAGTGTGGTATTTCTCCTCTCACAATAGCCTTTCATCAGGGCACTTTCAGAGCAAGCATGGGCCTCTCCTTCTGTAGCTGAGAAATCCTATGGTCTGGAATCTGTTCAATACTATCCCTGGATCAGAGCTGGGGCCAGAGTGGAATGAACCCAAGAGCCTGGAGGGCCTAAGTGGCTATAGGTTAGTGCTTACTGCTTATTGTGGCTTGGTGGGGGGATGAAATCCTGGGGAATCAGAAGGGGTGGGCCACTTTGAGAACAATGAGACTGTTGGAGAAACCATGAGACATCCTTTACAAAGATAAACCAGTAGAAGCTCAAGCCATTTTCTGGGACCTGTAGTAGGGCAGTGCTGGTGCTGTGTACTGGGGGAGGGGATTTATTTATTGTCTTTTTTTTTCTTTTAAAAGAACTGACTTCTTAGAGGTGTCACTCAGCTGTCATACACCATCCCATCCCACCCCTCCAAAGAAAGAAATTCATAGCATTGCATAGCTATCCACAACAAATGAGGAAGATTTATGGGGGGCGGGGGGGGATATGAGCAAGAATCGCCCAAGATCAGTGGCAATGAATAGACTGGGATTTGTGACATCAAAGGGGGACATCATTAATGAGATCATGGAGCACCAGGCCTTTGGGGTCATGTAGCCCAACCCCACTCATTTTACAGCGGAGAATGAGGCCCAGGGAAATGAGATGACCTCTCCAAGGCCTCCCAGGCAGGTGTGACAAAGGCATAATCCAAATCCTAGCCTCCCAATCCCAAATCCAGGGCTTTTTTCATTGGTCCATGCTGTCTGGCACTGCGAATCACCAAAACATTTAAGCAATTCAACAACAAAAAGAATCTAAGGAGATGGGGGTAGGAAGGCAGCAGCTAAAGTGAAGGAGCAGAGTGAGAAAACAGCCTCCCTTGTTCCAGCTTGGCTTTGTTGTTGTTGTCTCTGGTCTGGACATGTAAGCTAATTCATGTGGGTCACTCCCAGCACGTGGTATCCTTCCACTGATGCTAGCTAGTAACTCATGGGTAACTTAGATCGTCGTCAATTTAGAGCTAAAGGAGACCTTAGGAAGTCATCCATTCCTCCCTCCCCAATCTACAGGGGAGCGGGGTCAACGCTGGTCACCCTGACCTTTGTCTTGTCACTGGACTCAGAAGACTGGAAAAGAGAGTGAGGCTCTGTGTCTCAGATCCAATTCACACACAGATCAAGACATCATGTTTGTGATGTCACTGGTCTTTTTTGAGGATGAAGGACTAACAACAAGGGAGGAGACTGAGGCCTAGAAAACTGACTTACCCAAGGCCAAAAAGATGGAGAGCAGGGAAGTCAGCCTGGGTGGGCCTGGGGCCCCACCCTCCTTTCCTTCCATTGTTCCTACATGCCCACATTCTCACAGCCAGCACATGCTCCAGGCAGAACTGGAATCAAGGTCTTCCTGCCCCCACTGCCAGCTTCCTGTGGTCCAATAACCTTAGTGATTGATGGTTAACTGTCAATAAAGTGGGCAGGATGATACAAAGAGCTTTGGGCTAAGAGTTAAGGACCCAGGGAGTCAAGGAGCTTAAGGCCCAGCTGTGTCAGTAATACAGGTAATTCTGGCCAAGGCCTTTGTTTTCTGGGCCCAGGCACCTCTCCAGTAGGATAAGGGAGCTGGGTAACTAACAGGTATCACTATATTCTTGTCTAGCTCTAACATTCCATGGTTATATGGGGATTGGGAGAATTTTGGAGGTTGACTAAGGAAATAACCTTATTTTCACAATGAAAAACTTTCCTGCATATTATAAACATATTAAATACAATGGATCCAAAGTCAAGGATCAGAGTTCCAATCCCAACTCCACTACTCCGTAGCAGTGTAACCTTGGACAATTTACTTAACCTCACTGGACCCCAATTTCTTCATCTGGAGACAAAATGAAGGCTTTCTTCTTTATTGATAAGTTTCCTCTAAAGCTGTTAAGTATTTATACTAAGGTCTCTGCAAAATATAGTTTGGGAGGTGTGGAAGAGGGAGGGAATCTTTGGACACTGCCAAGATCTGATCACATATCAGGTAATGCTAAGAAAAGACTGGCTGGTTAGTTTAAGTGACCTCACATGGACTCAGTGATCTGTAGGAAAAAGGGTAGCTAAATGGATAGAACACCAGGCCTGGAGTTCAGAGACTCATCTTTCTGAGTTCAAATCTGGCCTCAGACACTTACTAGCTGTGTGACCCTGGGCAAGTCACTTCACCCTGTTCACCTCAGTTTCCTCATCTGTAAAATGAACTGGAGAAGGAAATGGCAAACCACTTTCTCTGCCAAGAAAACCCCAAATCGGGTCATGGAGTGTCAGACATGATTGAAAAAACGACTCACCAACAACCAAGATGAAGAGAGTAGCCTGGAAGGGCAAAGAGTAGGCATGGCTTAGTGGCTCTCCAAGTCCTTTCTCAAATGCTCTCTCCAAAGCGGAGCTGGAAGGGACCAGTGGCAATCAACTGCCCTCCTCAACAGCTCCCAACGAGTGGTCACCCAGCCTTTTCTGGAGGACCAGTCCAGAGCCCCTCCCAGAGACAGGCGATGGCACTCTGGGATAACTCTAATAATTAGGAAGTTGTAGGCTGTACCAGACTGCAGCTGTCTTAGGGAGGGAGGAGGGGAAATAAATTTAAAACTTATTTAAAGTAAATAAACTAAAATTAAAAAAAAGAAAGTTGCTCCTCACCTTGGGCCAACTCCCGTTCCCTGCTCCTAGTTCTGTAGTACTAGTCTGATCCCTTTGCTACATGACAGACTGCTGGATACCTTTCTATCAGACCTCTGAGATATTTTTTTCAAAACTAAGGAGCCCTAGTTCCTAGAATCACAGTTTTAGAGCTGACAGGGACATTAAGAGGTCAGCTTGTTCAACTTCCCCATTTCACAGATAACAAACAGAAGCCTAGAGAGGTGAAGTTTCTTGAAACATGGGTAGTGACCATCAGAGGTAGGATCTGAACCCACATCCTCTGACCCCAGGGCACTTTCCACTGTACCATGCTGCCTCTGGACAGAACTACCTAAATTCCTCCATCTGATTCATAAACAGCACAAACTCAAGGCTCTCCGCCATCTTAGTGGCTCTCTGTGATACTGTCCAGTTTAAGAATCTTCTTAAAATGGCATGGTCAGAAGTAAACCCACTGCTCTAGATGGGTTTGACCAGGACAGATAACAGCAGGATGGTCCCCATCCTTAGTCTGACATGCCCCCTGTCTTCCATCCGGCTTGAGACTCATATTGACTTTGTCCAGGTGCTGTTAGTTTGGGAAAACCAGGGAAGAAAACAGTTCCTGAAGTCCAGGAGCCGCGGATCTGTCACACGTAGGCTGAGCCCATGGGGACTTGGCTTTTCCTTCAGAAAAAGAGGTCTAGGCAGACCTTCACCCCCCGAAGAAGGCTTATGGAAATACTTGGCAGAAGGCTTTTTGCTCCAGTGCCCACCTCTTTCCCCTCAGGGTCTCAGCAGCCTCTAGGACAGCTAATCCCATTACAAGAAAATAAAGTGGATAATTCTCACTAATGAAATCATTACAAAGATGTGGACAGCCAGAGGTGGACATTTAGAATCAACTTCATGCTCTTCTGTGACATTATACCCCAGCAGAGGAAATGTCTGAAAGGAAGGGGGAATAAAAGCCACAACACCCTCATTCTCGTTAGCTTAAGTCTCATTAGAGAATGAATCTGCTTTCAAGGGAATGTTCCAATTACTATCATCACAGCCATCATCACTATTATCTCCAGAGGAACCGCAAAAAAGAGAAAGCAGATGATGTTAGCAGAAGAATGCAGGACATGAGGTTATAAAGATCTGGGTTCCAATCCAGCCTCAGCTCAGAAGCTTACTGACTATGTGAGCTCTTGGAGCCTCAGGCAATCAGTCAATCAACAAGCATGTATTAAGCCACTACATTCAGGCTGCGAACTGCATGGCCTGAGACACTTCCTAGTCTGGAAACTCCTACAATTAAGCAAGCACAGGGTAGTAATACAAGGTATTACAACTGGAGGTAATACAACTGCAGAACAGGAAACTGATGGAGAGGAATCAGCTAGGTCTTTCTTGGTCACCAGGACTCAGCTGAACTCTCACCCTGGACCCTCCCTTAACTCCTGGTGCCTGCTTTCCACCCTGCAATATTCCATGCTGCCCCTTCCCCGTCTCTCAGGGGATGGGACATCCCCTCATTCTAGGGACATTTCATTCACTCTCTGCTACTGACTCTTAACTTTGCCACCAGGTCCCTCAGAAGGGTAATTCTTCTTTCCTCCCTTTCCCTCCCCTCCTTCCTTTTATAGCTTCTTTTTACATGTGGTCTTCTCCAGTTAGAATGTAAGCTCCTTGAGGGTAGAGAGAGTCTTCCTTTTTGCTTGTAATTTTATCTCCAGCATTTAGGACAGTGTCTGGCACATAGCAACTGTTTACTCAATGTCCTGACTTGCACCTGAACTGGACCGAAGTGAGGAAGAGTGGCACAAAGTCATCGGCCACACTCTCATCCAGAGTGATGGAAGGCCAGTGACAAGACAAAAGTTAGTCTGATTGGCAGTGGCCCAGGATGTGGTGGTTGACCCTGGAGGCTCTGACATCTGACCAAGCTCTGAGCCTGCTTCAGCTGCCTCTATGGTTCTTGGGACAAACTGCCCATGCCAGCAGGGGAGGGGGAAGTCTCCCCATGTTTGGGGTGGACAGCCCTCTACTTCACCAATGGGTCTGAGGCCTGTCAGTTGCCCTCAACCTGGTCTGGCCCATCTGCCAGGATGGTTTTACTGGAATGTGGCCACCGTGCACTCAACAGCTTCTTGGGGCCACAGGTGAGAGTTGGGTGAATGTGGACAGCAAAGGGGGAGGTGCAGCCCTCACCCCAGAGGGACCTCCCCCCTTTTCAGGGGATAATAACAGCACCAACTCCCAGGGCTATTGTGAGGATCAAATTAGACAGTAACTGTAATATGTCTGGCACATAGTAGGTGCTATATAAATGCTAGCTTTGTCCTTATCATAATTATTATACACAAAGCACTCTGCAAACCGAAGGTGCTATATAAGTGCCAGCTCTCTTGAAGAGGGAGGACAGGCAGAACTGAGGATATCTGGCTTAGAGAAGTCAGTGCTTGTCGGGGAAGGGCATTTGTCTTTCCGCTGTCTAAAGGACGGCTGTGGAGGAAGGACAGGGGCAGTGCTGCTTGGCCCAGAGGACAGGATGACAAGCCAGGGCTGGCAAGACACATAAGACTTAGGTGTGAAACAAGGGGAAAGAACCCAAACTTCTAAACAGTGAGGGCAGTCTAAAAGCTTGGGAAGGTGGTAACTTTCTGTCACTGGACGTCTTTGAGCAGAGGTGGGATGTAATGCAGGAGCTTCCTGTCCAGGCCCAGTCTGGCTGAGGCCCTTGGGTCTTAGCCTCACTAGGGTCAGGCTCTCTTGGCTTCCTCCTAATAGCTGGGTGTGGGCACAAGTGCAGGCCTTTTCTGTCCCCTTGCTGAGGCAGGAAGCTGGGCCCAGCCAGGATTAGGGTGGCCCACCCATTTTGGGGAAGGCATCTAGCACTGAGGCAGGGAAGCCAGAAAGGATCCCATTTTGCATGCTGGACAGGTTCCTGGAAGCTGGCAGTAAAAGTCCATGGTACAGGTGGAATCTCGGTGGTGAGGCCTTTTCTGTTGTTTCTGAGGATTCAAGTTCATTGGGATGTCAATGAATCATTAAATAACAGCAATAACATCAATGATGATGATGATGATGATGAAGACGATGATTATTAGATATAATTATATTTAATATAATGTATAAATGTTATATATGATTATCAGATACAATTATATGATTATATTTATATTATATAAAATTCTGTTTATATTATATATAATTAGAATTATATGAAATATAGTATATATTTATTATAGTTTTCTATAATTATATAATACAATATAATATAACAATATAATTATATAGAATGATATAATATATTGCAATGTAATTACGAGGATATTTAACTTAGGGAAGCTAACTCCTGGGAGAATCTGCCTTCGCTGTCTGACGCTGGCCCCTGAAGGCAGAAGGACAAGCAAGGCCTGGTATCAATAACACAGTGTTTGGAAAGCACTTTACAAGTATTATCTCATTGGAGACTCGCAAAGGTGTCTGCCCTTATTACCATTCCCATTTACAGATGAGGAAACTGAGGCAGGCAGTGGGTGACTTGCCCAGTTTTAGTGTCTGAGGTAGGATTTGAACTCAGGTCTCCCTGATGCTGAGTCCTGAGTTTGTCCCAGGTTCTGATCCACTGCCAAATCACTGATCTTAGCAGCACAGTGCTTCACACATAGTAAAGCACTTAATAAATGCATTATATATCTAGCACTGAGCATGGGAGTCAGAGGTTCAAATGTGGAAGTGTGTATTTCTGGGTCTTGGCCAGACTCCCTGTGTCCCAGGATCCCCTCCCACACTCTGTCACGTGTAAAATGGGAACAAAGCACCCGTGGGTCAATTCTTGCTTTCAGGACTGGCAAAGCATGGGGAGGACGAAGGGAATGCACTTTATTTTTTTTTTAATTTAATTTAATTTTTTTTTTTTTGGTTTTCGGAGGGCAATTGGGGTTAAGTAACTTGCCCAAGGTCACACAGCTAGGTTTTTATTTGTGTGTGCGTTAAGTGTCTGAGGCTGGATCCGAACTCGGGTCCTTCTGACTCCAGGGTCAACGCTCTACTCACTGCGCCACCTAGCCGCCCCCATGGGGAATGCACTTTAGAAGGGACAGATATTATTGCTGAAGGTTGGTGGACCAAAGCGCTAAGGCTAAGAGAAATCTGGCTCTGGAAGGCTGGTGGGTTTTAAGATACAGCGAAGTGTTAAAATGGATTTGTGCAGGGGAGCCTTTGTATGAGGAAAGCACTAGCATACTGAGTGCTCTTCAATGACCAAATAGCAGCAGGCACACCCCAGAACCAGCTGGCCCAACATAGTCCACAGCCCCGGGGGGGGGGGGGGGGATTCTTGCCAACTGGATGGTGCATGCTTGTGGTCCAGATTCATCAACTACAGAAAGAAGTCAGGAAAGTGGTTGGTTCTCTGGTGGCCAAGGTGGGGGATAGAGGCAGCATGGGGCTCGGGGGCCAGGGGCCCTGGGACCAACACCAGGCTCTGCCACGTGACCCAAGTGACTTTGGGAAAGCCTGTCCAAGGAGGGCAGGTGGCTCCACAGCCTCTGAGGCTCCTTCCAGCTCTCGGCCTTTTACCCTTACAGAGACGGAGCTTTTCTCCATTCCCCTTTGCTCTGCTGACGACCTCCAATTTCTCTTGTCTATAGCATGTCTGCAGTTTGCATGTGGTCTTCCCCATTAGGCTATAAGCTCCCTGAGGGCAGAGCCTGTCCTTTCTTTGTATCCCATGCTCTTAGCACAGGGCCTGGCACACAGTAGGTGCTTAATAAATGTTGACTGCCTGATGGATTGTGGGAATATTGAGGCAGAAGTGGGATGTGGAATATAGATGTGCATGTGGTGGGTAGAGGGGAGAAAGAAAGAACAAGAAAGAGAAGGAAAACGGAGGAGAAATAACAAGTCATGGAGGGAAGGAGGCTGTTTATCTCCCAGGCCAGTTAAAGAGCTTCATCTGCAAAGTTCTCAAGGAAGGAGAGAGCCAATTATCATGTCGCTGGTGAGGCACAAAGCCCCCTTCTTGCTTTATCTCCCTCTCCTCGCTCTCCACTATGCATGAGAGGAGCTGTTTGTGCCTCCCCCGGCCTCTTGCCTTTCTCGCCCACCCTCCTCTTTTCTCTCCTGCTAGCTTGGCGCAGAAGGAAGCATGGCTCTGGGTTTGCCGAGGCAGTGCTATGCCAGCAGACCTGTGGCAATGGGAGAGGGAGGGAGGGCATCATTGTTGAGAGAGGGAAAAAAAAGTAAACAAAGGTTTTCACTCCCCCACCTGAAAAATTAATTAAAACCAGGCTCTTATTATTTCTGCAGGGTGAGGTGGTCCTTTAACCCTCAATGAATTCAAAAATCTGCTCGAGCTGGATATACTCGCCTACTGTGAGATGGATGATGGCCCTCCCTGACTCTCTGGCAGTGGGGGGAAGGAAAGGGGGGAACCCATCGCAGAGGGGACGGGCAGGGTTGAGCTCTAGCAATGGCCATCAGTAGCAAAGCCAACAGTCTGGATCAACCCAGGCAACCAGCCCATGCCACAAGACAGCCAACTACTGTGCAGGAGATGGTCAGGGCATAATTGGCTTAAGAGCAGCAAGACCCTAAACTGAATTACAGGGCCATGGGATTTGGGAAGTGTTCTGGCATGGAAGAGGAGGAAGCATTTTCTGCGGGGGACAATGTGAACATCCATGAAATGAGCTTCAGATAAGCCTGAGGAGGACATGGGGCAGAGCAGCTCCCACCAGTAGGGCCCTTGGTATCGACTGATCACCTCTGTCTGCAGGACTCACTATGCTTCAGCATTAGGATCTCACTAAGGTCAGGAGGAAGGCAAGAGGCTATCTTATACAATTTCTGAGTCAGAAGGGTCCTTAGAAATCATCTAGTTCAACCTGTACCTAAGCAAAAATCTAAGAGACAAAGTGTGGATGAGGGGTTACGCCTCCCCTCCCCTGGGCCTCCATTGTTAAGAATTCTGGTGGTTGTTTTGACCCAGCAACACTGCTCCTAGGTCTATATCCCAGAGAGATCATAAACAAAGGAAAAGGACCCACATGTATAAAAATATTTATAGCAGCTCTTTTTGTGGTGGCAAAGAACTAGAAATTGAGAAGATGCCCATCAGCTGGGGAATAGCTGAACAAGTTGTGGTATATGAATGTAATGGAAAACTATTGTGCTATAAGAAATGATGAACAGGCAGACTTCAGAAAAAGCTGGAAAGACTTATGAACTGATGCTGAGTGAGAGGAGCAGAACCAGGAGAACATTGTACACAGTAACAGCAACACTGTGTGATGACCAACTATAATAGACTTAGCTCTTCTCAGCAATACAAGGATCTAAGATAATTCCAAGACTCATGATGGAACATGTCATCTATATCCTGAGAAAGAACTATAGAGTCTGAATACAGACAGAAGCATACTACTTTCTCTCTGTCTTTATTTTTTGTGGGTTTCCCCCTTTTGTTCTGATTCTTCTTTCACAATATGATTAATGTGGAAATATGTTTGTACATGTATAGCCTATATCAGATCGCATGCTGTCTTGGGGATGGAGGGGGAAAATTTTTAGAATTCAAAATCTTATAAATGAATGCTAAAAACTAAAAATAAATAAACAAAAGAATCCTGGTGGTTGGGCATGGTAGTGCACATCTGTAGTCCTTACCACTGGAGATGCTAAGGCTAGTGGATTGCTTGGGTTCAGGAGTTCTGGGCTACAGAAGGATGTCAAGTTAATAGGTGTTTATACTAAGTATGGCACCAATATGGTGTCCTCCCTTCTGGGAGTGGAGAGCCATCAGGCTTGCCTGAGGAGGGCCAAACCTGCCAAGGTCAGAAATGAGGCAGTTCAAAGCTTCCAGACCATCTTTCCCATGAAGCTATTTCTGACTCAATCAATGGTCAGTACTCTCTCCTTACCAAATTATGTTGTATTTAGATCCTTCTTGTCTAATTGCATTTATCCTCTTTATAGTAGTTCTGCAAACATGTATATAAATGTGGTTCACATTAGAACATAAGCCTGTTGGGATTAGAGACTGTTTATCTCTCTTGTTGATATCTCATTCTTTATATTTCTATCCCCAGCTTCTAGCAAAATACCCAGAACATAGTAGGCTTATAACACAAGCTTGCTGAATGACTGAGAGGACCAGTGCCTATTCAAAAGAATCCTTCAACAGGTGAAGGAGACAACACGGAAAAAAATTTTATTCAGCATCTATTTCTAAGGGGGGAGGATAAAGTGAAGTGACTAATCTTGATGATAGAGAAAGGAGAGAAATCTGGGCACAGTATGAACTGTAGATTTTAGGAAAGCAGATTTCTGAAGAGAATGGTCTTTATACTGGAAATGACAAAACAAAAGTGATTAACTAGGAGTTGATCCCCCACATGAGTAAGGAGATAGCAAGATGGTGCCTCACTGTCCTTGGTGGACTGAAATCATCTGGCCCAGAGGAACAACCTGGGGTTTGAAATATCTGGTAGATATGATTGCTGAACCATTGTCACTGAGATCTCAAAGACTCTATCACAAGACTGAAGGACAGGTAGTGAAGAAGGAGAAGGAGAAGGAAGAGGAGAAAGAGGAGGAGGAAGAGGAGGTGGAGAAGGAAAAAAAGAAAGAGTAGAAGAGGAAGGAGGAGGAGGAAAGGAGAGACTCTGCAAATGACAGGCCAGTGAGCTTGACTTTGATAACTTGGAAAATTCTTTAACAGGTTAAGAGTTGGCCAAAGACTCTCTAGGAAGGGAAGTGTTGATTACAAAGAGCCAGCATGACTCTGTCAAGAACAGGTCATACCAGACTAATGTGTTTTTCTTTTTTGACAGGATTACTAAACTAACATGTTAATATGCTAAACTATGCCGTGGATTACCCAGATTCTGGCAAAGGTTCTATAAAATATCCCAACACTACTATTCCGGAGAAGACAATGAGATATGGGTTAGAAGGTGATACAGTCTGATGGATTAAAAGCTGGTTGGATAATTAGACTCAAAATGTAGCTGTCAATGGTTCAATGTCAATGTTGCATAGGTCATCCCTGGTGGATGCCCTAGGAATCTGTGCTTGTACTGGGGCTGTTTATTTTTATCCATGACTTAGATAAGAGCACAGATGATAGGTATGCTTATCAATAATTCAAAGCTGAGAAAGATACCTAATAGTGGGTGATAGAGATGGGATCTAAAAGACCTTGGCAGCAAGGTGGAATAGTGGATGGAGTACTGGACCTGGAGTCAGGAAGACCTGGGCTCAAATCAGACCTCAGACACTTGCTAGCTGTGTGACCCTGGGTAAGTCACTTAACATCTGTTTCTCTCAGTTTCATTCTCTGTAAAATGGGGATCATAACAACACCCACCTCACAGGTTTGTTATGAGGATAAAATAAGATATTTGGAAAGCACTTCTGAAACCCTGAAACATGATATAAATGCTAGCTATTATCATTATCATCATAATTATTAATTATTGATAATCCAAAGCACTAGGTTGAATCTGTTAAGAATTCAACAGATATAAATGTGAAGTGCTACATTTGGATACAAAAAAGTCAATGTGACCAAAGATGGGAGAGGCAAGGTTGCAGAGGAGCTGTTCTGGGGGTGGGCTTGGTGGACCTCAAGCTCAACGAGTCAGCAATGCTACACAAGAACCAAAAAAGTAAAAGCAATCCCAGAATACAAAAAGAGAGGCAGCATTTCCAGAAGGGAGGTGATGGACCCCCTTTCGATGGGCATTTACTATGCACTTACTAATTTTTTTCCCGTTTGTTCTGCATTTTGATTCTGAAAGAAAGCTGACTTTGCCTGTTTCTTGTTAAGCAAAACTTGTAACAAAACCAAACAAAACAAACTAATCTGTGCCAGGAACTGTGTGCTAAGGGCTGGGGATACAAAGAAAGGCAAAAATAGGTCCTTCCCACAAGGAGCTCCCATCCTCAAGGGGACACAACATGTGAATACACAAAATAGATCTAAATGATGATAGAAGGTAGCCTATCAGAAGGGGAAGGCACTAGCAGTTGGGGGGCCACCTGAAGAAATACAATTTGAGCTGAATCTTGCAGGAAGCCAGAGAAGCTGGCAGCAGAGGGGGTTGGCACAGTGAGGGGCATGAGGAGCAGCCCGTGCAAAGGTGAAGAGATGAGAGAGGGAGCATTCTGTTCACGGAGCACCACCTAAGGCAGTGTACCTAAATCACAAGGGGTGTGCGTGCGTGCATGTGTGTGATGGGGGGGAGGGGTGGAAATAAAGTATAAAATCACCCTGGGAGAATAGTACAGGATATATTGGGATGGGGAGACACTGAGCCTAGGAAAGGATTCAGCCTGCACCCCACACTTCTAAAGATAACAGAAAACATCGTTAGAAAGCAACTGTAATAGTCCAGGTTAGAGGTGATGAAGGCTTAAGCTAGGGTGGCGGCTGAATGAGTACAGACAAGGAAGGGGATGTACATGAGAGATGCTGTGAAGTAGAAAAGCAAAGATTTGATCATGGATTGACTACATGGTGTGAGTGAAGAATAGGAAGATGAGGACTGGGAGAGTGGGGGTGGCTTTGACAATAACAGGGCACTTGCGGGGCAGTGAAGATAATGAGTTTTGCTTTGGAGTGTTGAGTTTCAGATGCCTGTGAGACAGCCAGTTGGAGGGCCCAAAAGGCAGCTAGTGATGAGTGACTGCAGCTCAGGAGAGAGCCTGTGGCTGCATAAACACATCTGGGAGTCCTTGGTGCAAATGTGGTAACTGAGCCCAGGGGAGATGAGAGGATCTCTAAGTCAGCCTGTAGAGAGGCTGGTCTAGAACAGACTTGAGGGAACACCCAAGATTAGAAGGCATGACCTAGAAAATGAGTAAGGAGAAGGCAGACCACCAGGAGGAGAACCAGGAGAGTGATGTCCTAAGATCTCAGAGAGGAGGGTCTCCAGGAGAAGGCGATCAGTAGCACTTAGTGATACAGAGCGCTCAAGAAGAATGAGGATAGAGAAAAGGCCATTCAAGTTGACAGTGTACTCGCCCATGGCAGACCCCATCTGAGGCTCTGTGTTCAGAAGGATGTTGATAACTGGAGAATGCCTACAAGACGGCAACCCAGTTGGAAAAGGCCTGTTAAGTTCATGTCATATGAGGACTGGCTGAAAGAACTGGGGATGTGTGACCTGAAGAAGACTCCGGGAGACAGGCCAGCTGTCTCTGAGTATCTGAAAGACCATTATAAATATGGTGGATTAGCTCTGTTCTCTTTGGCACCAGAGGGCAGAATAAGGAGCAGGGAGTGGGGGTGAAAAGGGAGATTTTGACTTTATGTCAGGAAAAACTTCTTAACAATTAGGGATTTTATTGGGGGCCTCCAGGTGGGGAATGGATGACCACTTGTTGGGTATGTTAGAGTGAGTACTCCTGTCTCTCTCCCTCTCTCTCTCTCTCTCTCTCTCTCTCTCTCTCTCTCCCTCCCTCCCTCCCTCCCCCCCAACCCCCATGGGCTTTAATTTATCAACTCTACGCCATAGGTTCTCAGATCTATGTACCAAGCCCTGCTCTCTTCCCTGAATCTCAATGTAGCATCACTAAATGCCATTAGATCACATGTCTTGGAGACCTTGTGAACCGAACTACTACTTTTCCTACCAACACCTGGCCTTCTTTCCAACTTCTTTGCTTCCACTGAAGCCAACACTATCCTTCCAGTCTCCCAAGTTTGTCACTTGACTTTACTCTTTGATTCTTCACTCTCCCTTGCTCCGTGTATCCAAGCCTAATCCACATCCTGACGTGCCTGTCTCCAGCACTCTCATGTCTGACTTGTTCTTTCCACTTACAAACCTATTCAGGGTCCCATTACCCCTTGCCTAGATGATTCACTGGCTTCTTTTTTTTTTTGAAATAAATAAGTCCATCAAGGTGTGGCCATTCAAAGATTAGTTGGTAAGGGTAATAAGAGCTTCTACGACATTTCCCATGTGTTCCCGCAAACTCCGTTCTGCTGCTGCCCGTGAGATTTCCATCTCGGTCATTATTAGTTCTAGATCTTCCTTCTTGATTGTAACTTTTGCCAGTTCCTTCTCCCGCTCCTGTTTGGCCTTCTGCTCCTGGGAACGCCAGTCTCCAATCACTGACACCGCCGTCTCCAGGTTGGAGCTTTGGATCTCCTTCTCTTCTGCATAGTCGGTCACTTGTTCCAGGTCGGCCGCACCACTGTCATGTTTCCGCGGCTTCTCCGGTGGCCGCTCGGTCTCCAGCTCCAGCTCTACATCACCCTCGGTCGCCATCTTGTCCCACTCACTGGCTTCTTAATTGGGTCCCAGCCTCAAGTCTCTCCCCACTTCAGTCTATCTTACACACAGCTGACAAAAGTGAGTTTCCTCAAGCACAGATGTGACCACACCACTCCCCTACACAGCAAACACCAGTGTCTCTGGGATCAATTACGAACTCTGCTGCCTGGCATTTCAAGGCCTTTGCAACCCTGCCCCAACCTATACTTTTAGTCTCATTGTACATTATTCCTCTTCTGGCATTCTACAATCCAGTTAAGCTGGCCCTTGCCTGGTCCTTTATACCCATCTCTCCATCTCTTGTCTGTGATCTTGCACTGGCCGTCTGCCCTCCATGCCTGGAGTGTCTATGTGCCTCCTCACCACCATATCACAGAATCTCTCTCTGCCTTCTAGAAGCAACTCCAGCAATACCTCCAAGGTGAAGCCTTGCCTGATCTCAACTGCCAATGCGCCACCTCCCAAACCACTGTGGAGTCAATTACTTTGTCTTTATTCACTATATTTATTCTTTATTTTCTCTCCCATTAAAATCCTTGCAAGTAGAGATCATTCCCTTCCTTGACTTTCTACTTCCGGCACCTAGTACAGTGCCTGGCATAGGGTAAGGGTTTGAGAAATGCATGTGAGTGGATGGACCAACTGAATGCATATCTTATGTATGGCTTCCTTAAAGAAATAGCTGATAACAACATGTACAGTGGTTCCTGCTGTGGTTGACCCCACCATTGCTGTAGCATGGCGTTAATTCTCAATTTTGCTGTCTGGTCCCTTGTAAGCCTGGGTGAGTAAATAATCTGAGTTTCAACAGGCATACCTTGCCCATGCCACAGAGCAAACATTAGGTATGTATTAGGCAAAACTAACTATTACATAGCAGTTAGATGGCACAGTGGATGGAGCACTAGGCCTGGAGATAAGAAGACTTGAGTTGAAAGCCAGCCTCAGATACTTACTACCTGTATGACCCTGGGCAAGTCACTTGTTTGCTTTAGTTTCCACAACTGTAAAGTGAGGATAACAATAGCACCTGCCTCCCAGGGCTGTTGTGAGGATCACATGAGATATTTGTAAAGTGCTTAGCACAGGGCTTGGCACACAGTAGGTACTCTATAAATGCTAGCTATCATCATCATCATCATCATCACAGAAATGAGTTTGTTTTTAATTATTATGCTAATGATACTATTTACAAATAGCACTACTACACAGGGGAGGATCGCTAATTATCCCACCTTAAGGGTCAAAAAAAAAAAATGACCAGGTTTTTTGCAGGTCTGGGCTGAATCTTAAAACACTATGAATTTAGGGTTAGGATATTATTCATAATATTTCTACTACTACTACTAATATTAATAGTAGTATTGTTATCATCAGGCTGGGACCTCCGATTTCATTGGGGTAAGAAATTAGCTCCTAATAGCAGGAACGTCAGTGCTCAGTGAAGACGGATCGTTCTGTTTCCTGTATCTATGTCCCCAGTGTACGGAACGTAATAAATGCATAATATTTGCTGATGGACTGAATGAAGGCCTGTAGGTTCTCTGCACTGAGTCTTGGAGAACTGTGGGTGCACTGATGGTCAGAGACAGGAATCAAACTCTCAGCTACCTGCCCTTGTACAATAACACACTGTCTCAACAGTATCATTAGTCTGGTTTCTAGTCCAGGTCTGTGATTTCATCAGTTGGGGTGTGGAAATTCCCTCCACTGATGCAGATATGTGCCCTGTATAAGGGCTGCTTGGAGTACTAGGAGGCAGGGGGCTTCCCCTATGACTAGTCTGTGTCAGAGGCAGACCGGGGGCCTAGGGCTCCATGCCTTGGCCCAGTCCTCTCCAGTCACCGCAGCAAGCTTGCTCTCCATGGGATTGGTGTATCAGAAATGGTATTAGCATGGATACCTGGGAAAGTTAGAAGTGACCCTTGTGGTCTCAGCTTGTATGTCACAAAAGCTAGGTACAGAAATAGGCTGGAACTTGCCTCAGGTGACATAAGGAAGTAGAGTCAATGTCTGATAGCTAGTCTTGTTTGGAAAGCCTGATGACTAGGCTCTTCACTGACACACTCTGTGCTGGCCTGATGGCTTTGACCAGTAATTGAGGACATTTAAAAAATAACAATAACAACACTAGAAACTTTGAGAAGAATCAGTGCCCTCTGGAGAAGGGGAGGGTGGTAGCTTCCTCCTGGAGAAATAACTTGGCCTCTTCCCCTCAGCCTGTCTCCTTTTGTTGTAACTGGCCATCCCTTGCATTCTCAAGGCTTTGCTGGGTTCCTGCCTGGGCTGGAGAAGCCCCTCATCACCTACATGCTGGGCTCCTCTGACTCACGCCAAACCACATGAAAGGTTTGGGTATAACTCAAGTACTCCTGCTGTGGGTCTGTGGAGACAGGAGGGAGCTCGGGAAGACTTATTGTCTTGGATTACTCGCCCGTTCCTGATAATGACTTTTCTCAAGCAAGTTTCCCGGCTGCTGCTGCCGCCAGAGAAGAAAGTGACAGAACGAGACAGGTACAGTTGCCATGAACACAGCCCGTCGAGGTAATTCAGCCTCAGAGTACCAGCTCCCTTGGAATGATTTAGCAATCTGTCATGAGAAGGAAGGAGGGAGGAGAGGCATGCCAGGGTCACTGGATGACCCTTCCCCTCCCCCTCCCAACCATCTAACTTCTCTTTGCTGGAGAATGCCACTGGAGGTGGTCCCTAGTCTGAAAGCTTGAACAGCAAGGGTATTTTGCCCGAACACAGGTGGGGGAGACTGAACTATTTGCCTTTGTGGGAGAGAAACAAGAAGATTGGGAGGCCTGATGGTGGGGACATCTGGTGCAAATCCCTTTTCCCCTAGTCTCTTGCTACACTCCTCTGCATTCAGAGCCCAATTTTCCTTTTATTTAAAACATCGGTTTGAAAAATTCTTAAACCTCCCACCACTCTCCTCGACCTTCCCACCTTGTGCAAATGGCCACTGAAGAAAAAAGAAAATGAAACCAGCTCTCTATTCTAGCAGGCCAGCTCTCGCTGTAAAAGCCGCCAGTCTCTCTCAAGATAAAGCTTTGGAGGGTCAATGTGGACAGGAAGAATGTGACCAGCTTGGTCCCCAATCCCCTTAACACAGGCTGCTGTTCTGAGAGGCTGCCTCTTGGTTCCACACCTCATCTGAACTCCTGGAATGGAAGAGTGCATTTATCACTCGCTCCCTTACTTGTGTGACCTTGGAGAAGTCACTTAAATCTTCTGGGCCTTTGTTTCCTCCTCTGTAAAATGAGGGGGTGCATTTGAGCTATAATCCTGTGGCCATATCACAGACAGAAGGAGGTGGGTATGGCAAAGGGGACATGATCCTGTGCCTGGATTTGGCAAGAGCTGTCTCTGAATCTTCCTGCAGAGACATACTTCCTGGTGATGGATCATAGGTATGGAAATAGAAAAAGACTCTCTCATTTGGCCTAATCTCCTCCATTTACAAATGAGGAAACTGAAGCCTAAGGAAGGTAAATGACTTGCTTAAGGTCACTGGCATAAAATGCAAGTGCAGTATCTGAACTCAAGTTCTCTGACTCCAAATTGAACAGTTTTCATTGCATCACAGTGATGAGGAATGACAAGCCAGTGAGCCCACATGAGGCACCATCATCCACAAAATAAAAGAACAAAACAAAAGCCTCCTCTCTGTCTTTTAAAGCCCTTCCTAACCTAGCGCCCTCTTGTCTTTTCAGTCTTCTTATGTCTCAATCCCCTCTGTCCTCTGCAACCCAGCGCCACTGGCCTGATTTCTGTTCTGAGCACAGGACACTCCACCTCTCAACACTGACAGTTTTCTCTGGGTGGCCCCCGTCCCTGGAACACTTTTCCTCCTCAGCTGCACTTCCTGGATTCCTTCAAACCTCAGCTAAAACCCCCCCTTCTACAGGAAGCCTCTTCCAAATCCCCTTAATGCCTTCCCTCTGCTGATTAGCTCCTTCATATTTATCCTTCATATGGCTTCTTTGTACACAGTTGTTTACATGCCGATTCTCCCATTCCACTGTAAGCTCCCTGAGGGCAGAAAATGATTTTGGCTTTCTTTGCATCTCCAGTGCTTAGATACACAGTAGGTACTTAACAAATGCTTATTGACTTAACTAGAGCAGATCCTCTACGGAGAATCTACAAGAAAGAAATGGATGGGAGTCACACAGAAAGAGAAGGGCCAGGGGGATTCAAAGGTTCAGTAAACTCTAAAAGTTTAAGTCTTGGGAAATGTAAAGACCTCACTGTTGTATATGTACTCCAAACTGGAGACTAAAGACAAAAAGAAAGGCCCTACCCAATCCAAATAGTCATAGCATCACTTTCTGTGGTAGTAAAGAAGTAGAAACAAAGGAGATACCCACAGATTGTGGAATGGCTAAGTAAGATATGGTTATGTGGAGTTATTAGTGTGACATTAGTAACAGGGAATATACAGAATCCAGAGAAGAATAGGAAGACTTGTACAAATTGATGCAGGTGGAAGTAAGCAGAACCAGGAAAAAAATTTACATGATAACTCACCAATATAAATGGAAACTACAACTACAACAACAACAACAACAACAAAGAAACCCATTTCTGGGTAATTATGATAACGACTAAGCCAGGATCTGAAAGAGACAGGGATGAAAATGAATTTCCCTTGATTCTTTGAAGAAGTAGAGGATTATGGGTATGAAACACAATATATAAGTCTGGCTTGGTTGATGTATTGGTTAGTTCACTGATTTACTCCCCCTTCATTTTATTTAGGGTGGTTATTGCTACAAGGGATGACTCACTGGGTGCTGAGGGGAGAGAGATATATTTGGAAATGAAGGTGATACAAAAACACAAGTGTCATAAAAACTAGAAGTTTAAAAAAAAAAAGGAAATAAGTGAGCTGAGATATATGATCCACTTTCTATTAATAAGAATATTGGGTTAATCAGGAAATCTCTTTACCAATTATGTCAGTAAAAAAAAATAAGACTTTGCTCATGAATGTGACCTCATCTATAAAACAGGGAGGAATAATATCAACATTAGGGGAAGTTAGATGGTACAGTGGATACAGCACTGGGCTGGAAATTAGGAATTCCTTTTCCTGAGTTCAAATCCAACTTCATTCACTTACTAGCTGTGTGACCCTGGGCAAGTTACTGTCTGCCTCAGTCTCCTCATCTGTAAAATGAAGAAGGAATGGCAAACCACTCCAGTATCTTTGCCAAGAAAACCCCAAATGTGGTTATGGAGGGTTGGATACAACTGAAAAGTGACCAAACAATGCCAACAAAATCAACATTACCTACGAATGAGAAAATGCCTCTATGATTAACACTCATGAAACCTTAAAAGAATAAACTGATATTATCACTCCTGATGAAAAGGGACAGGGTGGCCCCCAAGACCTTTATGGGGCACATGGTTGGCTTGGATTCCTGTGCCTCCTGCCCCAGGTCATCTTCCCTCACTTCGCCTCAGTTTCCACTTCTGTAAAATGAAGGAATGGATCTTGATGATCTCTACGGCCCCTTCTGGCTCTAAATTGTTTGATCTGCCATAAGCACCGGGATCTTGAACCACTGGGGATGAGCCAACGAGTTCAAATGACAAAGCAGGAAATCCACTGCTTGTCCCCCTTGGCAAGCCGCGAGGCTGGAGGCTTAAAAGAGGAACTCATAATGTCCTGAGATTTCCCTTTAGCTGGACTGACTGATATGTGAAGCTTACTCGGGGAGGTTTTATTTATTTATTTTTTTTCTGAATCTGAGTTTTTCTAACAATTCACTGCTAGCAATGAGGGAAAGAAACTCTTCTGGAGTGGATTTGAACCTGAAGACCCTACCACTGACACTTCCTGCCTGTGGTAATAAAACTGATGGTGATCTAGTTATTACATGTTATTATTAGTCCCATTTTACAGATGGGGAAACAGAGGCAGAAAGCACTTACATGGCTTGGCCAGGGTCATGCTTCTGGGTAAGGTTCTGGGGTTATAATTGAAATTGGGTTTTACTGACTCCAGCTCTCACACACTACTCACTGAACCACCCAGAGGCCTAAGCCTTGGGCAAGTCAGTTTGTCCACTGGATGAGATGGCCTGCAGGCTTCCTTCCAGCCTTGGTTTTAGGATCCTGTGGTATGGGGGTAACATCTGACAGCAGAGGGGGTGCTGTGAGCTCACAGCAAAAAGATGGCAGATCAGGAACTGACAAAGCATTCTTCATACCCAAAGTCATGGACCAAGATCATTGGAATTGGTGAGGCTAAAAAAACTGAATAATTAGATGATGGGGTAGAGAGAGTCAGCAAGGGTTAAGGGAAGAATCTTGATCTTGGAATCAGGAAACCTGAGATCCTGAGATAACTTCACTACACCCAGATAAGAGGGCATTCTAAAACTGCCAAGTCTCAGTTTCCCCACCTGTAAAACTGCACTGGGTGGCACCACAGTGCATAGAACACTGGGCCAAGAATCAGGAAGACTCCTGAGATCAAATCTGGTCTCAGACACTTCCTAGCTGTACAGCCCTAGCCAAGCCATTTAACCCTGTTTGCCTCAGTTTCCTCATCTATAAAATGAGCTAGAGAAGGAAAACTCTCCTCTATCTTTGCCTAAATGGGGTTATGGAGAGTCAAACACAACTGAAAAATGACAGAATGCCAACAAGAGCTGGGACAAAAATGTCTGCCTCCCTCTTTACTGGGTAAGATCATTGGAAGAGCCAGTGAGTGCTCATGTGCAAAATCCTTGGATTTTGGAAAGAATAGCTTTGAATAGTGACAAGTTATCATCTAGAAACTCAAAGAGCAATAGGAAAAACAGGAAACACCCAAGTTATAGTCTCATGGAGGAGAGAAACTTTGTTAAAGGGACCTCTGAATGACTCAAACGAAGTAATGTCAGCACGTGCAGGGGGAGGAGGACGTGGACAATGGCATCCTCCCCTTGGCCCGGCCTCATGATCGGCAGGTGCCTTCAATGCTCAGTCCAGCAGTTGCTGATACACGAGGCCTTCCCTGCTCCCTGGGTTGCCCACGCCTCTTCTCTATGAAATATTTTGCGCTTATGTATTTATTTTGAGGGAAAATGTCTCTCTCAATAGAATACAAGCTCCTTAAGTGCAAGGCTTTTTCATTTTGTCTTTTTTTTGCACCCAGTAGGGCTTAAGAAATACTTGTGGTTGATCAATCAACTGATTCTGAATAACAGAGACATGGGCCAAATGAGCTGCTGCTTTACTTAGGCTGACAAATAAATGATGACATGAGCAATGAATATCCAATAATGCTTTGCACTGCCTTTTAACTATGAACTGGCTTCTACACCTAATCTTATGAGTCCAAATATCATATATAGCTCAGTAACAGAGGGGTGAAGAAGATGACTCAGAGAGAGGCAACCTTGTGGATGGGACAGAAGGCCAGGGTGTGAATCTTGCCACTCACCACAGTTAGCTGTGTGATGATCCGCAAGTTAGTCTCTGACCCTCACGTTCCTTATCAGTGAAATGAGGATAATAACAGCACCTCCCTCCTAGGATTGCTGAGGCTCAAATGACATAATGGACAGAGAGTCTGAGTTTTTACTTGCTCTGAGACTGTAGACAACAAGTCACTTTGCTATGCCTAATCACAATGTTTTGTAAACTTCCAAGCCCTCAGAAAGGGCAGTTATGATCTCTGTAACTTTGAGCCTATCCAAATGCGTGCATGTGCCTGCAGGGTGAGGCTCTGGCTCCTGGCATCTCTCATGGATACACGGCCTGGAGTTACTTGACCCTGTGCTGCAGAACTTGTGACCATGCCTCACTTCCTCCCACTAGGTCCTCAGCCCTTTGGAGGCTGGACCTTACTTCTACACCCTCAGCACTCGCTTTATGGCCAAGAACGCAGGAGAACACGTCTATGGGGTTGAACATTGGTTGGGATGATGTCAATGAATGACTTACCTGCTTCTGACCCATAGAAGCTATGTGACCCTAGGCGAGCTTCAAAGAGAGCAAGGGACACATGGGCGGGGTGACTCTTTCCACTGTTCACCCTGAGGGCCTCACGGTTCAAACTCTCCTCAGGGTGGACAGATGGCGACAGGCTCGGTGTAAGGCAGAAACAGACTCAAATCCTAATTCAGACATTTGCCTTGTGACCATCAGCATCTCTGAAATTTAATCTTTTGATCCACAAAACTGGGAGACGGAACCCTGAGCTGCCAGGGCCAGGGTGACACTCCCACCCCTCTAATGTATGTACAACTTTCAAGGGCTCTAAAAATGTCAGCTGTTGTGATTCCACCTCAGTGTTTCCCAAGTCCCAAAATAGCCAGACCAACACACGTGGAGGAGGGCCCAAGTTGTGGTACCCAAATCAGCTCTGGCCATAACACTGATAACAAGGAAATCTTAATAATGATTCACATTTACATAAGGTTCCAGGCAGCCCCTCCTGGGTGTTCTTTCCCCCCAAGACATAGAAGGGGGGCCAGGTGGGCTGGCTCTTCTCCAAATAATGCTGATATTAGAATCACATATCCACAGAACCAAAGCACCAAGGGGAAAGGTGAGGAGAAGGATAGTGCTGGGGAGGCTGGCAGCACTTCAGACAAATCTGGGCAAGAGAGAAGCCTGGTGCTCAGGCTGACCCACCCGGGCGGCAGAGCCGACCCCCTGGAAGTGACAAGCACCCCCACGGGCCTGAGTCGAAGGCAGGAACCCATGTGCTGCCTGAGCACAAAACATCTGCTCCCCAGGAAGGGTTTGTGGCTTTCCACACTAAAGGGAGAAAATGGTTTAAGTGGTTAAGGGAAAAGGCAAAGAACACTGAGCATTATTTCTTCTCCCCCAGGATGAGCTGAGCCTGGAAAAAATGCCCCACATGGTATTGCTGGAGGGAAAGGACACTTTCAGATAAAGGGGTTAAAACATAGACTGACTCTCATTCTACCTTCCTCTCCTCTCTGTCTCTTATTCTCCCTCCCACCCTGTCTCTTTCTTTCTTCCTATCTGTTCTCCCCCCTTCTCTTTCATTCTCTCTCCCTTTTTCTCTCTCTTCCCTCCACTTCCCCCCTTTCCTTTCTTCTCTCCCCTCTTCTCTCTTCCCCTCCTGCTATCCTCTCCCTTACTATCTTCTTTCCCTATTTCTCCCCCTCCTCTTCCTATGCCTCTCTTTCCCTTCTTTTTTTCTCTCTCATTCCCTCTCCCTCCCCCATTCTCCCCCCTCTTTCTTTCCTATTCTCTCTCCCTTTTCCCCCTCTTCCTCTTTCTTTACTCATCTCTCCTCTCCCTTCCTCCCTCTTTTTTCTCTCCCTCTCTCCCCTCCTTTCTTTTTTCTCTCTCCCTCCCTCCTTCTCATTCTTTCTCTTTCTGACTCCCATTCTTTCTCCTTCCCTTCCTCTCTCTTTCCCTCTCCCTCCCCCATTCTCTCCCCTCTTTCTTTCCTATTCTCTCTCCCCTTTCCCCCTCTTCCTCCCTCTTTTTTCTCCCCTTCTCCCCTCCTTTCTTTCGCATTCTCTCTCTGCCTCCCTCCTTCTCATTCTTTCTCTCTTTCTGACTCCCATTCTTTCTCCTTCCCTTCCTCTCTCTTTCCCCCTTTCTTTTTCTTCTCTCCATCTCTCTCATTTCCTCTCCCTCCTCCTCTCGCTTCAATATCTGTTCCTAGTGAAAAGGAAAAGAAAAATAAATAAATAAACACATAGTGAGTTATCCGAGCGCATCCGTTCCTTGATACAGATCTTTCTGCCCAGCCCCAGTGTATCGACGTGCAATGTACTCTCGGCAGCGCGAGCTGGTGTAATGGCAGCTGTGAGCCCGCGATCGGTAACCTCGCTAATTTAATAAATGGACTTTGACGAGGCTAAATGGCTGTTTGGATGGATTCTCTCTCTTCCTCCCTCCTCCCAGCCCCAAAACCTCAAATAAAATAAATTAAATAAAACACGAAACCCAATCTGAGCCTTTTACGGTTGCATTCTCTGGCGGGAGCCAGAAAAATGCTAATCGTTTTCTGGGACTGCGTGCCTGTGGCCCGGCCGCCGTGCTGCCTCCCGACGCGCTGGGCTTGGGCATTTTGTTTTCTCCTTCTCCTCTGCGCCCCCTCCCTGGCGGCCCCCAGCCCTCCTTTCTTCCCTTTTTTGGGTCTTAATCATATTCAGCACACTGCCATAGGTGTCTGCGACCAATCAGAGGCGATGGCAGCCGCTTGCACCTTGCTGACAGATGCTGTCAAAATAGTCTCACAACCAGGGGCTTGATAATAACTCGAAAATGAGATACAAATGAGTGACTCTCCGTGAGTGGGAGCACTCTGGCCCCCTCCCCCAGCCTCCCCACCTCCTCTCTCCGCGCCCCGCTCCACAACCAGATACAATGAGAGCCGCTGAGACGGGGAGCTGTGAGGAGGGAGGGAAGGAGCCATGCCTGGAAAGACTGATGCTAACAGCTCACGTCCACGTCGCACTTCGAGGTCTGCAAAGCACTTCTGTGCCTCATTTTATGCATGTGCCCCAACAACCCCGCCAAAGAAGCTCCCCGGGCATCATCTCTAATGACAGCTAAAGAAACTGAGGCTGGAGAGGTTAAGTGACACGGCTATGCAAAGCAAGCACATGTTGGAAGGCTGCTGGAAGGGACCTCGAGCCATCCGAGTCAACTTTTTCATCCTGCAGATGAGGAAACTGAGGCCCAGAGAAGTCATTGGCCAAGGCCGGGGATAATGGGACGTCATTTTATAGATGAGGAATCTGAAGTCTAGAGCTGTCTGGGTCACCCATGCACGGGGGCCTGGACTGGAACCCAGCTGTAGCTGGGAGTTCTTAGGGGAAGGTCAAGCATGAGGCCAAAGCACGACGGGTGGCAGAGAAGAGGGAGAAGAGAGGCCGGAATGAGCAGGAGCTACTGGTGGGAGTTTGCCTGTCCAGTCCCAGGCTATGAAAGCCATGATTGGCAGGGATCCCAGGGGAGAGCACTTTAAAAGGAAACGGACCATACCTCTCTTCTCCCAATAACTGACACAAACCCCATGACCCTCCCATGAGAAACATCTGGATGTGTGTATGTGTGTGAGAGTGAGTGAGTGTGTGTGTGTGCGCGCGCACGCGCATGGCTCCAGAGGAGAGAGCGAGGCTGGTGACTTTGCACAACCCTCCTTCACTCAAATCCAAGTTAATTGCAAGTCCAGATGTCATAGACTTCTTAAAGAATGAAGGACAAACCACACAATATATGTATGAGTATATGAGTGTAAGTGTAAATGCGTGTGTTGTGTGAGTGTGGGGGTATGTGCATGGGTGTATATGTATGAGTGTGTGAGTGTATATCTGTGTGTTTATGAGTGTGACTGTATGTGCATGGGTTTGTATACAGGAGCATGTGAGTGTGTGTATGTGTTTAAGTGTGTGAGTGTGATTGTGTATGTATGTGGGTCTGTGTGTATGAGTGAGTGAGTAGATATATGTGTGTGTTTATGTGTGTGAGAATGATTTTGTGTATGTGCATGGGTGTGTTTGCATGAGCATGTGAGTGTCTATGTGTGTATAGATGTGCTTGTGTGTGTGTGTGTGTGTGTGTGTGTGTGTGTGTGAAGCAGGATAAACTTGCTGCCTGCTTACCACCTCCACCGCAGACCCGCTCTGTTCTCTCCCCCAGGAGGCCACGCATTTATTAACTGTGTCCAGAGAAGCAGGCGTCCCACTGAGAATAAACTCCACGGGTAGCAGTTTCTCAGCGTTTCCCAAGGATAAAGGTCTGAGTGCGACAGGCTGACAAGCTGAGTTTTCGGGGAGCTGGGGAGTATGTCCAAAGTCCTGCCTGAGCTTGGTTACTGTGGCTGATGTGAAAAAGGTAGCCCAAACCCAACATTTTCAAAATAGCAGTGTAAGAACAAGTCAGGCAGGACTTTGGGGATGGCGGGGAGGAGAGAAGGCTTTGAGATTCAGTGAACAGAACTCTGCCTGAGGAGTCCAAGGGCCTGGGTTCAAGCTGTGCCATTGGTGCTTATTACCTGGGTGACCTGGGGCCAAGTGGCTGGCCTCACTACACCTCAGTTTCACCATCTACAAAATGATTAAGCATCCTCTAAGGTCCCCAGAGCCACCATCCCTGGCCCCTTACCTGTCCTTAAAAAACATCACCAAAATCTTTAGCCATTTTAGGGCAAAAAAGGAAACAGATACTGCTTTGCTCCACTTCAGAGAGATGATGGCATAGGACCAGACTAAGATGGAAATTTCCTGAGAGAAATATGGCCAGGCTACCTGAATTCACTGCCCCAAAGCCCAGAGGACACACTTCCCTCAAAGTCTGTAGAGAATGTGAACATTTCATTCACTTGATTTATGAAGGGGTCCATAGGTAACCAGGTATCATAGGTAACCAGACCACAGTCACTGAGCCATGCTGGAGCTTTCAAACATCTACCTGGGGGTACCTGCTCAGCTCTGTGCCTCTAACCCTTCAGACTCCCTGTGTTTGCTCCTGTTCCCTACACCTCACTAAGGATGGCTTGGTAGTCAGAGTGCTAGAGCCAGGAGAGACTTAGGGTCACCTACTGGCTGTGTCATCACAGGGACACAGTGTTTCACTTTCCAGGGACTCTGCTGTCTTCACCTGGAAAAGGGGCCAGAAGAGTATCTGCAAGGTCACCAAGGGAGTGGCAGCCTTGGAGTCAGAGACCTGGGCTCAGATCCTCTCTCTGACACATGCTATCCAAACACATACAGGTCATTCTTTAAGGCTAAGATATTTTGTGAGGCATTTTGCATAGTGCCTTGCACATAGTAGGCTCTTAATAAATCCTCCCTCCCTCCCTCCCTTCCCCCCTCTTCCATTCTCCTTTCTTTCCCTCCCTCCCTTCCTTCCTTCCTTCCTTCCTTCCTTCCACAAAAGCAGCAGCCTCTGAAAGCATCCTCCAGCCAATTCCTATGGTGGACAGGATGATGGGGCTGACAGGTACTGCATTCTGTTCCCACATGGCTTAGACTCATTGCTAAGGTCTCTATATTTTGAGAGTTTTTCCTCCCACAGAAATGGGAGATTTGATTTGGGGCGGTGACAGTTATTAGAAACCTCCCTCTTTAAATGTCTGTGAGCCATCAGCTAGTTCGTGCAGGTCAGGAAGCCTCTGGTGAACAGTCACCACTATTACAGCCCAGAGTTCTTGTAAGGGAGCCCCAGTTGGTGGCTCCTTCTGGCTCCCTGGTCCTATACTGACTGTGCCTCAAGCCTGGGGTGCCCTTCCTCGTCATGTCTGCTTCTTACAACCCCTGGCTTCCTTCACTGTCCCCACTCACTTGCCACCTCCCACACAAGGCCTCTTTCCCTGCCTCTGATGATGACCTTGGATTTATTTTGGATGTTTACATGAGGACATGTTGCCTCCCCATTAGGATGTAAGCTCCCTGAGGGCAGTGACTGTTTCATTTCTGTTTCTATATGTCCAGAGCCTAGCACAGAGTAAGCATTTAATCAATGTTTGTGGATGGACTAATATCATGAGGGCTGAGACTATAAGGACCCAGTTACTCCTGTGTGGCACATCCAGAGAAAGTGATTAATACATTTTCAATGAAGGAAAGGAAAGCTGGGACCATACCATGAGCAGCAATCTCTTTCTAAAGCCGCTAGCCCATCAGAAAGAAGCTGTCAACACATCACGAATGAATGAAAAGTGCCCTTGGTTTGTATGCTGGGGACCTGAGCCAGAATCCCAACTCTGCTCTATGCTGCCCTGGGCAGGTCTCCCAGGCAGGGCTCCCCAGGCAGGGCTCCCCAGGCAGAGCCTTGGGTTACCCACCTATCCATGGAAGGGCTGTGACCAGATGCCCTCCAAGGTTCCTTCACGATCTAAACTGAAAATTCAATGATCTGGGTTTGAATCCAGCTCTGCCATAAGCTCCCTCTATGAGACTGAGGTCCCTTCCTCACTCTGGGTCCCCATCTTCTCAGCTATTGGACTGGATGATCTCTTAAGATCCAGGATCCAGAAAGATCCTAGTTTGGACTGCCCCCTCTATACCCCTACTTCTCCCATACAGACACCTTTTCTAACTACAAAGAGGTTCCAAATGGGGCAGGCTCTGAGATTCTAAAGAGAGGAGGATGGAAAGGAGAGGACAGGCCTCCATCTTGCCCCCCTGAAAGCCTGACTGCCATGCTGAACCAGAGTGCTGGAAGAAACATTCGCACCCCAGAGATCTGAAAGAATAATGGGAAAGCAGATGTGGCAACAGCTGATGATGAGGGGGAAGAGATGACCCTCCCCCAGACACAGGGTGCAAGGAGGAAGCTCCCAAGGGGGCTCCTCTTGGATGGGGCCTCAACTTCCCTGCCTTCTGTAAAGTGGAAGGTCAGGGAAGAGTCTGAAGATCTGTCACAGCCTCAGAAAACTCTTCATGTGGTCTGCTGTAGGAGGAAGCCAAGCACCCATCCTGAGGCAGCTGGTGGCAGAGGTCACAGAGCACTGGGCCTGGAATCAGGAAGACCTGAGCCCAAATTCAGCCTCAGACACTTACCAGCTGTGTGACCCTGGGCAAGT
The DNA here is from genome assembly GCA_011680675.1 of Gymnobelideus leadbeateri. Classification (NCBI taxonomy): domain Eukaryota; kingdom Metazoa; phylum Chordata; class Mammalia; order Diprotodontia; family Petauridae; genus Gymnobelideus; species Gymnobelideus leadbeateri. The sequence continues at coordinate 556,534 of WOXC01007094.1, forward strand.
CACTTCACCCTGTCTGCCTCAGTTTCCTCATCTGTAAAATGAGCTGGAGAAGGAAATGGCAAACCCCTCCAGTATCTTTGCCAACAAGACTCCAAATGGAGTCTCAAAGAGTCAGACATGACTAAAAACAACTGAATAAAAGAGAAGGAAGGAAGGGAGCCTGCTTTGTGCCAAGTACTTTGCAAATATGATCTCATTTGATCCTGAAAACAATCTGGGGAAGTCAGTGGTGTTACTATTCCCATTTTACAGAGGAGTAAACTGAGGCAAACAGGGTGAAGCAACTTGCCCAGGGTCACAGAATTAGTAAATCTTTGAGGCTAGATTTGAACTCAGGAAGATGTGTCTTCCTGACTCCAGGCCCAGTGATCTGTGCACTGTGGTGCCCCCTAGCTGCCCTCCTCCATTTCTTCTTTCTACCCCTTTCTCATTTAGAAACCCCATCATGTTACAAGCTCCCCATCCAAGAAAGTGTCCAAGCAGGTGCTGATTGACTCCATGACAAAACTTTGTACCAGGAGCTACAAAGTCAAAGTGCTGACCCCTTGGTTCCTCCTGAATCCTCTGCTGTTCTGTCATTCACTCATGTCCAGCTCTTTGTGATGATGGACCATGGCACGCCAGGCCCTTCCACCCTCCGTGACATCTCCCTCTCTCCCAAAGCTGTCCAAGCTCACATTCCCTCTGAGTCTATGCTTCCTTAACTTAATCGTCTCCCCCACCCCGCCCCCGAATCTGGCCCTTCTCTCCTGCTCAGGACTGCCAAGCTGGGGACATGCTCAGGTCCACTTTGCCTCTGAGGCCTCTGACCCTTTGGCTACAGAGTCCCTGGTGGGGAAACAGGGAAGGCTGACCCCAAAGTGGAGTCTACTTCTCATTGCTGTGGTAACCCCATGCACAATTCGGATGGCTCCCCAACGCTACCTGGAAAGGGGTCTTCACAAACAATTTCTCTCCTAATTAATAAGATTACTCTGGGACAGGGGGTAGTGAGACCCTGTGGCTGCATGTGAATCATGGCTGGGAGAGCTGAAACAGTCAACTAGAGAGACTGAGGCAGAGTTAGGGGAGAGGCTGGGGTCAGAGGAGCGGGTCAAGCTCTGCTCTGCCACTGCCACTTCCCACCTGCCTGATCCTGAGTTAGCCCCTGGGCCCCTCTTGGCCTCAGCTCAGGGGCTCTGAGTGGCCGAGGTTTGAGAGCCCCAGCAGGGCAGGAAGGCCCCGTCAGGAGGGAGTCCTACAGACACCTCTTCTGCATCTATAGTTCCTTCACTCAGCCCTAACCTGTGAGCCTATTGCTGTGGGCAAAGCAAGGCAGAGACCTCAGTCAGTCACCCTTCCATCCACAAACCAACACTCCCCTCCCCTCCCCTCCCCTCCCCACACTCGGCACAGTCCTTCTCGACAGCGTGAAATTAATACGATTTGGGGGGAAGCTGGCAGTGAATAATGAGCTTCTGAAGCACCTTCTTCTGTTACTTCTCCCCACCCGGGTTTAACCCCTGTGCTGCCAAGCTCTGCAGAACGTGGCCACATAGCTCCTCACCCTGGAATCACATGGGCAGGGAAGCCCAGGAAAGAGCCTTTGGGGCCCCTTGCCCATCCCCCTTCTGTTTCTGCACTGACCCTCCTCATCTAGTTCTAAGTCAATGCAAGACGAAGCATGAATAACATGACAGCTGTTACAAGTCTGCTCCGAGATTCTTTTGCTGGTCTCAGGTGTGAGCACGCCCATTTCATAGATCAGGGTCTCATAGGTGGAGAGTTAGAAGACAGGCCAGCCCACCCCCTGCGTCCCTACTGAACAGACCAAGCGACAGTCACACAAGGAGTGACGAAAGGAGCACAGATGTGGAGCTGGGAGGGGCCGTGGAGGCCATCAAGTCCATTTCACAGATGAAGGACTAGGGACCGAACCATGCTGTCTGGAGGAGGAAACACTCCCAGAGCTAGCCTGTGCTGAGAGGCAGAATTCAAATGTGGTCCTTCTTGATCCAGCACGCTCTCCCCTGGGAGGACGCTTTGGCAGCAATCTATTTCCCACCTATCCCTATCACATATCCAACAAGTGGTCATCAGGCCTTAGCCTGAAGACCTCCACTGTCAAGGAAACCTGCCACTCCCTTCCCAGGGAGCTTCACTCTCCACTGGGCCAGCTCTCATTGCGGGGCAATTTTTTCTGATAATCAAGACAAAATCTGGGCCTTGCCTATGTGAACTCTCTGCTTCTAGCTCTGCCTTCTGAAACCAAGAACAATCAAGCTAAACCCTCTCCTGCAAAAGCCTTTTAAACAGTTGGAGATGGCTGCCGTGTCTCCTGAGTCTTCTCTTCTCTGGCCAAACTATCCCCAGTCCTGTCCTCACATGGCTTGGGGCAGCGGGAGAGGGGGAAGGGGGGCTTCTTCCCAGCTTCTCAATGGCCTTGCTGAATGATGGGGGTCAGAAGGGTGCACAGCAGCTCTCAGGGGGTCTGAACACGGTCGCCTAAAGATCTTGCCCAGATCGCCGTGCCAGGAGGAGGCTCTTTGTGGCCACTGTCCACTTCTCCTCAGAGCAGGCAGCCTTTCTAGAGCTCTAGCTTTGCAGACAGGGGCTGTGTCTGAGGAGCTGTAACTGTACACAACAACTCACACGGGTTTGCAAAGTGTTTCATGCACGGGAACAACATGCTGGACTCTTCAACCATCCTGCAAGCTGGTGCTGTTATTATTCCCATTTACAAATGAGGAAACTGAGGAAGAAGGAGGGTGAGCCCAATGGCTGGGAAGGGCCCGAGGGAGGATTTGAACTCAGGGCTTCCTCTGTACACTGTGCCACCCCGCTGCCCAAGGAGGCACAAGGGAGAGGCTTACTGATACCTGGAGCTTCTCCCCAGGCTCCATGCCAATGAAATGCACAAAGAACCAAACCAGAATGAAGGGCAGAGTGGACACATTCCTGAGACTCTAAGTCTGAGAGCTGGAGGGGGACGAGGACCCAATAACCGGAATGATGATGGTGAGCACTCACCTTGGGTTCCCACAGAGTGCTTTACAAATCTCATTTCATCACCCCCATTCTACAGAAGAGGAAGCTGAGGCAGGGTCACCCAACTATTCAGTGTCCAAGGCCAGATCTGAACTCGGGCCTCCCTGACTGGTGGCTTAGTGTCACTGCCTCTAGAATAGCCCCTTCAATTTATAGAGGAGGAACGTCTGCTCGAGGTGACAGCTGCGATCTGCACCCAGATCCTCTTACTGCACCTCCAGGCCTTGTCCTGTCCTTTGGGCAGGCTGCTCTGGCTCTCACAGGCGTCTCCTGCCCTGGAAAGTCTTCCTGGGTTCTGACCCGTAATACAGATTAGCCTTCCAAGGCTGCTGCCTGGAAGGCCTCAAGGGTGTGCTGGAGGACACAAGAGCTTCAAAGGTTCATTCTACGTGCATGGGGCTGGGGAAGATGCTGGGACCAGCAGCAGAAGGTCAAAGGCCGGAAAGGGGTGGCAGGCTCCTGAGGGTTGCTGCCTATCAGCAACTCCAGAGGAGATCTGGGAAGGGGCTTGGGGTGTGAGAGGGAGAGAGGAACTGGACCCAGGCTAGTAATTTAGACTAGAAAATGTAGGCTGTGTCAAAAGAAGAAGAAACGGTCCCAGCAACCCCAGGAGAGCTTTAAAAACCCCAAAGAAAAGAACATTCCTTTGAGTGAAGAATCCTAACAAACGGCAAGCTGTCTCTTATGAGAACTTGAGCAGCTTTGTTTGTGACAAGGTAAAGGGCTTGGTTTAGCTATTCAAGATCGAGGAGTGCAAAATAAAACATAAAATAAAACAAATACAAATAATAAATAAATAAAATACAAAACAAGATGTTTCTAAATGTTTTAAAAGGAAAAAAAAATTCATGCAAAGATTCTTGGTTGGATCAGACCTTGGAGGCTCTGTACCTTAATAGGAATCCCTCTACAATCTCCACAGTTAATGGCTGGGAAGCTCACTACCCCCTTGGCAGCCCCATGACACCTCTGATCAGTCCCACCAGTTTGCAAGCTTTTCTCCCCCATCCTGGGTGAGGCCTGCAGTATTCCAACAGACCATTTTGGGCTGACAGGCATAGAGATGGGGGCTCAAAGGCTGTGACAGCCCTATTCCAAACTGAGTGTTCTCTGAATCCTACAAGAGCTGGAGCTCCCTGTGTGGGGAGCCTTTTCTCATCCCTGATACTCCCTAGCTTGTCAGGGCTCCAGACCTCTTCAATTTGCCTTCTCTCTTCCCCCACATAATCAAAGAATCTGAAAGTTAGAAGGGCCCTCCAGCTCAAGCCCTACACAAAAGGAATGCCCCACGACGTCCTGGATGGGGGTCTGTGTACGTGGGGTTTCCTCCCCGCCACAGTAGAACACACACTCCCTGAGGCCAAGCCTGTCCATTCTCATAGGTATCTCCCCAGGTCACAACATCAGGCCTCATAGGTGCTTAATAAATACTTGCTGGAGCAGAAGTGAAACCTTTTACTTTACTATCTGTGAGATAAACATCATTTCCAAGTACTCCCCAGTCATCTGGGCTCTAACTCTGTTTTTAACACCAACAAGGGACTTGGAAATACAGCCCTCTGATGACGCACTCCCACAATGAAACCCACCCCTCTTTACAGGCTCCAACAAAGCATGGAGGCCTTGGAATAGAAGGGGGGCTGAATGAAGCTCCCAAGACGGCGAGACAAGGTTACAGTGCGCTTCAAGCTGCTTCCAATGGAAGGAAGGCATTGAAAAAGCACACCAACACCCCCCCCCCCCCCACCGCCCCTGCCTCTGCTCATCACCTGAGCCATTCTCAGAGACACGACAATCATCCCATGGCCACACACAATGACTTGACAGAGAAAGAAGGACATGTGAATGCTCTGTAATGTAAGAAAGACCACTGGGCGGAGGGGGTACCTTTGGATCCAGAAAGGTTAAAAGTTAATTGATCTTCCCCATCAACACTGACTTTGGGCCTTCGGTGCAGGCCACATTAGCTCAGGGGGACCTCAAAGCTCTCCTTGTCTTGGATCAGGTTCTCCCCTCTCCTTTTCTCCCCCTTCCTTTCCTCCCTCTCTGCCTTCTTCTTTCCTCCAATTCAACTCAACTCACAGACATTTCCTTTGTGTAAAGGTCCATGCCTGGCACTGTGGATGGAAAGATAAAAAGGAAATCCATCCCTTCAAGATAGGGGATAACAACAACTTGGGGAATGTATATCAATGAGTAAGTATAGAATAATTTGAGAGGGGAGAGCGGTAATAACAAGGGAGATGAGGGAGGCTTGTGGCCCTTGGGCTGGGCCTTGAGAAAAGTGAAGGATTCTAAGAGGTGGCCAGTGAGGAGGAGGAGGAGGAAACCCTGGGTCTTGAAGGGCAAGGAGGCCAATCAGGCTTCGAAGGAGAGTGGGTCAAGTCGGAAAGGCCAGTGAGAGTCACGGCATGAAAGCCGTGACATGAAAGACGGAGTTCTGATTGTATTCTAAGGGTAACAAGAAGCCCCTGAAGACTCTTGAGCAGGGGAAGGACTGAGATTTGTGCATTAGGAAGATTATGTATTAACCTCCATTAACATGGAGAGCTCTCCAGGAGAAGCCCAGACACACCATGCTTGATTCTGGGAATAGGAAACTGAGGAATCAGAGGATAGAGCTGGACCTCTCTCAGAAGCGCCCAGTTATTCACATGCTATCTCTTCCCCCTTAGAAGGTGAGCTCCACGAGGACAGGGGCTGTTTTTGCCTTTCTTTGTATTCTCAGCACTTATGTAAGCCTGGCACACAGTAGGTGCTCTAAAATGCTTAACTGACCTTTTCAGCCCTTCCCTTTGATAACTGTGGGCACCAAGCTTCAGAGAGAGGTTCATCATTCATTTAGGGACTGAGGAGAATGTACTGCACTCATTTTTATAGGAGACAAACATTAATAAGGTACGAGTCCCTCCCTTGTTGTAAAGACCAAATGAGACAAATCTGTGTGGAGCACTTTGCAAAAATCTTAAAGTGCTATGAAATACTGGCTATTGTTACTATTAATTTCTTGAGGAACTTACAATATTATAGGAGAAACACACACACCAAATTAAACCGTAAGAGGAGGGAGGAACAAATGAATTTAGACACACAGTTCCTCAGGGTCCCCCAGTGAGGGAGCAGTCAAGTTGGGACTAGAATTTGAGACTCTGTTTTCTCATGATAACAGCAGGTCTAGGCAGGATGGAAAACAAACCCAAATAGTCTAGATATGTGCTTTAAGCCAAATCTATCTAGTGCCTCTGTCCAAGGGGCTGGCTTGAGATTCTTCCCAACCAGACCTAAGTCTTCTCCATCCTGCCTGCCCTACTCTGGATGCCCCCCCAGCTTGTCAACCAATTGTCTTTCTCAAACCTGGAGCCCAGAGACAAACATGGACCCACCCATGTCACAGTGAAATCCTAGCCAATAGGGACCAATTTCCAATCTGAACCTTCCTGATGAGCCCCCTTGGCCTTCCTGAGCACCACTCCTAGACACTGCCTGCTAGCCGGGGTGGGTCCTCAGTTCCAATGAGCAGAAGACCAATCTAGGTGAGGGAGGCCCCCCTGCCCATACTCTAGGACTCATGTTCCCCTTCCTGATCCCAAGCAGCCCCACCTGTCCTGGGGCACAGCATCTTCTCTGGGAAGCCTTCCTTGACTGCTTGGGCTTCATGAAATGTGGAACTGGAGTGGCCAATCACTTATTCCAAGAATTCTGAACCAAGGGTCCATGAACATTAAAAAAAGATATGCTGATAACCGTATTTCAATATAATTGTTTTCATAATCCTATATATTTGCATTTCATGCATTTAAAAACTTTGTCGTGAGTAGGTCAATAGGTTTTACCAGACTACCAAAGAGTTTTTAAGAGCTGGGGACTACTCCAACTCACTTGCTTCTACAGTGGATAACGAGGCCCAGAGGAGTAAGTAGCAGAATGTGGGCTCTGAACTCAGGACTCTGGACTCCAAAGTTAGTGATCTTTTCAGCCCAACAGGGGAGGAATTAGACAACAGTCCCACAGTGGATAGAGTGGTGGACCCAGAGTCAAGAAGATCTGAATTGAGATCCTGCAGATACTTACTAGCTGTGTGACCCTGGGCAAGTCACTTAACCTTTGGCTCAGTTTCCCCATCTGTAAAATGGGAGTAATAATAGCACCTACATCCCAAAGCTATTGTGAAGATCAAGTGAGACAATATTTAAAGACTTAGATAAATGCTAGCAAAAAACCCACTACCAGGAGTGCACATTCCTCTGAGATGCCAGAGCCCTTTCTGTCCCACTTAGTGACTTATGAAGAAAAATAAATGTTTATAAGGAACTGAATCTCTCTGTACTTTGAACATTCTTGCTATGGACCAGACCAGTCTCAGCCTTCCTTGCATCTTCTACTAGGTCAAGCCCAAGGCTCAGAGAAAAGGATGTTGACTGAAACACTCAGAAAAATGAAGATTTCTACTCCTGTGCATGTTATGAGCATTATAAAAGAGTGTTAAGATGCTGTACTCTTGCTTCCTTAGGAGTTAATGATGAAGGAGGGATAGGACAAGCCCAAGAGATTTTTTTCTTACATCCCCAGAATGCTCTTCATTTGGCAACAGATGATGTAGTCAGCTTCCCATTACCAGAAGTGTTCAAGCAGCTAGTGAGTGACCATCGCTGAGGGCTGACATAGATAGGATTCCTTTGAAGGACAGAAAATCAGGAGCAGATGACCTCTAAGACCCCATCCCAAATTTTACATTCTCTGTTGCACAGCCCCCCTGCCCCCAGTGAATGGACAAAAAAACAGAGGCAAGCGTTCTTGGGGTACTAAGAATAAACTAGAGTTTGGTGAATGGGGATGGGACAATGTTGCTGAGCTCCCCCAGGCCCTCTCCTGACTTGGGCAGGCCTCCCTGGATGGTGGCAGCACCGAGGCCACTGAGGTAGAGGTGGAGTCTGAGACTGGAAAGTGAGGTGGCCTGGCTGCTCTGGGGTGGGGAGAGCCAGGACCAGTGGGGACCCCTCCTTGGAGGCCAACTGGGCCCTACAGTGGGAAGTCCTTTTCATGAACAGGTTGGGCCAAATGGAGAAACCTTCCAATCCTAAAACTCAGTCACTTGCCCTGCAAACAAGGGTGTTGACTTGGTTAAACCCCGAGGGCCTTTTCTAGCCCCACATCTAGGATTCTACCACTGGTCTTGGTCTGGGTGAACCTAGAGTTGGGGCTTAGGGGGACCGGTCACGATGAGAAACCCCAATACCGCAAACAACCACAACAGTGGTGGCTAGCACACCACATCTCAACAGGGTCCATACTTTCCAAAGTGTTTTTACATACGGCATCTCAATAATCCCCCTCCTTAGTAACCCAGCAATCAACCAATGAACACTTATTAAACACTTGCTGTGTACAGGCACTGGGCCTCTACATCTCTTCATGCTGGCCCCTGTTTACTTATCTTTTTTCACATTGCATCACTCTGCAGAACGCAAACTGCTCGAGGGCACTCATTATTTGGGGGTTTGTCTTTATGCCCCTCTCCCCTAGCACAAACCGCAGCATGATGCTTCCTGGAGTCAGGAAAGACTCGAGTTCAAATCTAGCTTCAGATGGTGGGTGACCCTGGGCAAGTCACTTAACTGCTGATTGCCTCAGTTTCCTCATCTGTAAAGTGGGGATAATAACCCCTAGGGTGTTGTGAGGATAAAATGACATGGAATTAATAAAGTGTTTTGCAAAATAAAACGTCCTTTAGATAAATGCTACTGTTGTTATTACTATTACTAAAAGAGCCTTTAATCTGGTGACAACTTGTTGATAACAGAGAAGTTCACCACAAGGAGGGGTGGGAGTTTAACATTTGTGTTAAGATCTGGTATGAGGGGACGGCTTCCCTGAGGGTCAAGCAGTAAGTGTTACAGCTCCTTTCCTTAGTCAGGACAGAGGGCACTGAGGAGATGGGATCTCAGGAGCTTATTAGGAAGCCTGAAGCTCAGGGTACATCTTCAGGGGAGTCAGGGTTCAAAGTCTTGTTCCAGATTTCCAGCCAAGATGGCTGCCTGAACAAATAAACTGTCATGCTCCTCCATATCTATTCTAGAAAACCCTGAAATTCACACCAGACCAAATAATGATCAAGATATCCAATGAAAAATCACAGTAAGTGATTCCTTCCACCTCAAATATGAAAAAAGTCAAACATCCCAACCAACTGCACACCAGGGGGTAAAGCCTGGCCCTGGAGCAAAGGCTCAATTTCAGAAGCAAAGCTGGAGAGAGAACTAAATCAATGAAGACACCAACCAGTATCAATGTTCTTGTTCTTGTTTGGTTGTTTAGTCATGCCTTGTATGGGATTTTCTTGGCAAAGACACCAGAGTGGTTTGCCATTTCCTTCTCCAGCTCATGTGACAGATGAAGAAACTGAGGCAGACAGGGTTAAGTGACTTGCCCAGGGTCACACAGCTTAATAAGGGTCTGAGGCTGAAGCTGAACTCGGGTCTTTCTGACTCCAGACCCAGTGCTCTATCCATTGTGCCATCTAGTTTTCTCAATAGTATCAATAAATTATTACAAATTAAATGTATTTGCTATATGGGATAGGAATGTAGAAGGATACATGGGTTAATGATAATGATGTAAGACAAATAAACAGATCAATAAAAACTTATTTTGAAAAGTGTTGCAAATTTAGAGATTCCCCAAGAGGAGAGGGTAACACGAGGTGTAACTTGTAGTTGACAACTGCAAGCCAAGACTTAGAGGAAAAAAGAATTTTCTATAAAGGCTTTGTAAATACTTATTAAAAAAAAAAAAAGGAAAGAACTAGAGGAGGAAAAAAAAGACTGCTTAGAAGGGAAAGGGGGTATACCTTACAAGGAACAGATTTCCTGGAAACTAGAATACAGCAAACAAAAATCAATGACTCCATAAGACAGCCAAGAAATATTAAAACAAAATCAAATGATTAGAAAAAGGGAAGAAAATGTAAGCTACCTGATTAAAAACAAATGACTGAAAAATAGGTCACAGAGAGATAATTTAAAAATGATTAGACTCCCTGAAGATCATGATTAAAAAAAAAAAGCCTAACCAGTGAATTTCAAGAAGTAACAAATGAAAATAGCCCAGATCTATTAGAAATAGAAAGCAAAGACAGAAAAGGTTCCACTGATCCCTTCCTGAAAGAAATCCCCAAATACAAACTCATTGGAATGACAGTCAAAATCTGCAGTTTCTAAGACAAAGGAAAAAAAAATTAAAACAAAAACAAAACTGAAGGCATCCAGAAAGAAGCAGGTTAAGTATCCAAAGATACACAGTCAGAATCAC